>CM026401.1:22290956-22389322 GCA_014843695.1 Archivesica marissinica
ACTGAATGATTCGTTCACGGGCACGCGCTATTTATAATTACCTGCGTCAGATTTGGTCCCACGGTGGTTAGAAATTTGTCTTTAATTCCTAGCTAAATTCTTAAGATTATTTGAGACATAAAATATTACGTGAATGATGTTCTACAGATAGCGATTCCATGATTTGTTTTGGAAGCTACGGGATATGTTAATTAGATATCATCCAATATTCAAAATATGTATATGTGGCACTAATTAATTACAGGGGCTACATATATAAGGGGTAACTCTCTGAACGATTTCAAAACTCACTATGCTTTCTTTATACACTGTATTCATAAAGCATATTCACGGAAATATACATGAAACATCATTATTTCTTGATAGGTCTGTTTGTTTAGAGACTATATACATGTGTATACAGTTTCCTGACAATACAACTTATCTATCAAATGGTAGAATAATTACGGAAAAATGGTTTGAATATACCGTTGGTTATTTAGGCCGTTCAGGTCTAAATGCATATTGCGTCAGAGTAATACACACTCTCAAAGGTTCAAGAACATTTATCATTTCGGCTTACCCAACATACTAGTTTAAAATTAAAATACAATTTAAAACAAATTTAAAAATTAAAACAGAAAACAGAGAAGGCGTTATAAACTAATATGCCATCCAAAATGGCTGCCGCTCTCGCGTAGAGACTTATACGCTGTTACTAGATCGTCCGAGATGGGCACCGAACATACGCCTTCGTACTCTTTGCTTGAATGGAATCTCCCTTAGACTCCTTATACTAGGCTGTTTGATACCTGCATTGTCACTTATTAATGTTTACATTGAAATCAGTGATGATAAATAAACGCAAAACAACGTATACTCACTATTATTATTACCTCCTTAATCTTTATCATAGTAGACACTGCGAATAAATACAAGAATGATCCCCTTACACAATATGTATACTTTCAAGCAACGTAAACTCATGTAAAACTGGTATTGTCGTTCCCTGGAAATAATATGATTTTATAACCGTATTCTGAGTCGCCATCGATATTATGCTGATATTATGTAATATGTGTTATAGTATATGATGCTTTTGCAGTTCAGTATGCGTATGTACCTAAGTTGTTGAATAAAGTTTGAACATTTGAAACCAATACTTAAACTATACATAATAAAGTATCGTGGTAATGTAAATAGACATACATTATATAAAATAACCGCAAACAACATACAACCTGATAGAGTGAATCAGTAACTTGCCAAATATTACATTCTTATCACACACGCACGCACGCACGCACGCGCGCCCACACACACACACACACACACGCACATACACGTACGCACACACACGCACGCACGCACGCACGCACACACGCGCACGCACACTGTGTTCGCTGAACACTTTATATATTTTCAACAATATGTATACACACATACATTCTGTGTTCCCTGAGCACCTTATATATTTTCAACAATATGTACACATAACTCAACCATCTCCTCATACACACGCACACGCACACACGCACACACACTTGAGACATATGCATCGGCAAAGCCTTTGTTTCGGAGGACAGTGCACGAGGCAGAAGATGCTCCACCGACAGACAGACCGCCAGACGGACGGACGGACAGACGGACGGACGGACATACAGACGGACAGACAGACAGACGGACGGACGGACGGACGGACGGACAGACAGACAGACAGACAGACAGACAGACAGACAGACGGACGGACGGACGGACGGACGGACAGACAGACGGGCGTGTGGTAAGGTAAATAGATATACATTATTTAAAATAACCGCAAACAACATACAACCTGACAGAGGGAATCAGTAACTTGCCAAATATTACATTCTTATCACACACGCACGCACGCGCACGCACGCTCGCAGGCACGCACTCACGCGCGCACGCACACGCGCACACACACGCACACACATACACGCACACACGCACGCGCGCGCACACGCACACACACACGCGCGCACGCACACGCACACAGGCACACACGCACACACGCACGCACACACAAGCACTCACACACACACGCACGCACACACTAACGTAATATTTTATGAACGCGTGTATTATTTTATTGAACCTGGGGCTGTAATTACAAATTTATGTTAGCGCGATAGCGAAACGAGTGTTTGACATTTAACAAAATCGATCTCCCGATTAAGTAATGTGCGCGCTGCG
The DNA here is from genome assembly GCA_014843695.1 of Archivesica marissinica. Taxonomy (NCBI): domain Eukaryota; kingdom Metazoa; phylum Mollusca; class Bivalvia; order Venerida; family Vesicomyidae; genus Archivesica; species Archivesica marissinica. The sequence continues at coordinate 22,293,153 of CM026401.1, forward strand.
GTCTTAACAGTTAATCCTTTATGAGAAATGATGGTGGTTAATTACCAGTCTTACCTTTAGCTTTTAAAGGATGGCATTGACAGGTGAAAGCAACCGTGATATGTAAACGTATTAATTTCTTTAGAATCATGATACAATTTGCCATGGTATGTACGCACTCTGCGCTTATCAGTTAATCAGTTATGTTGCGGCTCAGAGATGACAACCGTGGTATGTACACGCGTTAATTACTTTAGAATCATATTTATAATTACCTGTATGAATGTGTCAGCGTTTGGTTCCATGCTGTTTTAATTTCGTGTGCCTACTGAGCTGGCGATTTTTCTCGCATTCCCGGATAAGGTTATTTAGGGTCAACATAGAAACATGCGAGCGGACAGGATATCCCATTCATTCCGATGTATCGAACAGACGAGATAGTATGCGTCATACTAACCGATATGATTTATTCGGATATATACGCGTTATTTATATGACTAACCTCTATTGCCACCAGACATACGTTCGCGCGGACGGGTTTTATAATTTGAACATTTATATTAATAGTTGCATCCAGCGTCTCGTATAGAATGGATAATATTATTTTATTACAAAATTGCTAGATCGCGAAACAAGTTGTTACGACTTATCGCTCCGTATATCTCATTCCTGATGGAATCCATCGCCCTGTAAAACGTACATTACGGATTATTAATAATTTCTCGCGTTTTTATGGAAGTATACGTAAGGATATATATTATTCATTTTCGTACATAGGTTAAGTTTGTAATTAGGATTTCTTACTCGATAAAAACGTACGCCTAGCTCGAATAATATAATGAACTTACCCGTATATTCGTTGAAGCTCGTGAAGCTGCTTGAGTACTAAGACCGTTCTAATCGGACTATATTTATATAGAAGCGTTCGTATTAGTTATTTATGGATCGGTTCGTAGTCTATATTTATAGAATGGTACGAGATAGCTATTTATAGAGCGGTTCGTAGTCGTTATTTATAGAAACGTACGCGCTGGCTATTTATAGAGCGGTTCGTTTCCATTGGTCGCTGTAATAGGGTATGTAGTGTAGTGTAGTCGCTTCGTTTTCTTATACACCACTTTCACTCTGTTACTGTACAGATCGGTATATCGATGTCGTAAAAGAACGTCGTTTTTTTATACAAATTTATTTTAGCTCGATCGCGAAACGAGTTATTCCGACTTATCGTTCCTGACGGAGAGAGAATTCAAATGGCGACGCTCGTAACGGCTCCAACGGGGCTCGAACTCCGGACCTGAAGCTGCGCTATCGCGACTTCCTGTCGTACGGAGGTGGCGACCCATGATTGCGAGCTGGAGTTGGTCACCATCGGGTAACCGGATATCCGTGACATCCAGTCGTTGTCCCGCGACAACCACTCGCTACACGACCTCGGTACACGGTCTCACATAGCGCGTACCGTAAATGAGGGCCGATGCAGCGATAACTCTACCCCAGGGCCAGCCCGGATCTGAATCCTTGTGTGGGCGGAGAATGGAGGTACCCCCCGGTACGGACCAGTTGGAAGCGGCTCTGTTTGGATGTTATTGACTCGAGAACGGATGCGACTGGAAGCGTGAGGGTGTCATCCGGGTACGTGGCGGGGCCACCGATTATTCTGACTAGTGTCTTCGAAGAAATGCGACGACGCTCCGGATATATAATAGCGGACATATGTCGCATTATTCGCGAATTATAAGATTATCCTATAAACCGAGGTCATCCAAAATGGACGCCGCGTAGAGACTCGTTACTAGATACGCCTTCGTACACGGTAGTTGCGCGATACGTCATCAATAAACGCGCACGCGCGTGACCTACTTATATTAACTTATATGCAAAGAGCCGGGTTTACTAAAAAACAAAGAGCTCGGTAGTTGCGCGATACGTCATCAATAGGCTATATAGTGACGCGCACGCGCGTGACCTACTTTATATTCCCTTATATGCAAATGAGTTACTATAAAACGTATTCAAAATGGCGCCCGTTTGTTTACATACAAAGAGACGCCCTTACCCCATACATTACTAGAGTCACACCCTTACATTACTAGAGTCATACATTACTAGAGTCATACCCATACATTACTAGAGTCACACCCATTCATTACTAGAGTCACACCCTTACATTACTAGAGTCATACCAATACATTACTAGAGTCACACCATTACATTACTAGAGTCATACCAATACATTTCTAGAGTCACACCCTTACATTACTAGAGTCACACCCATACATTACTAGAGTCACACCCATACATTACTAGAGTCACACCCATACATTACTAGAGTCATACCAATACATTACTAGAGTCATACCCTTACATTACTAGAATCACACCAATACATTACTAGAGTCACACCAATACATTACTAGAGTCACATCAATACATTACTAGAGTCATACCCTTACATTACTAGAGTCATACCCATACATTACTAGAGTCACACCCATACATTACTAGAGTCATACCCTTACATTACTAGAGTCACACCCTTACATTAATAGAGTCATACCCATACATTACTAGAGTCACACCCTTACATTACTAGTCATACCCATACATTACTAGAGTCACACCCATACATTACTTGAGTCACACCCATACATTACTAGAGTCATACATTACTATAGTCATACCCATACATTACTAGAGTCATACATTACTAGAGTCATACATTACTAGAGTCATACCCATACATTACTAGAGTCATACATTACTAGAGTCATACATTACTAGAGTCATACCCATACATTACTAGAGTCACACCCATACATTACTAAAGTCACACCCATACATTACTAGAATCATACCCTTACATTACTAGAGTCACACCCATACATTACTAGAGTCATACCAATACATTACTAGAGTCACACCAATACATTACTAGAGTCACACCAATACATTACTAGAGTCATACCCTTACATTACTAGAGTCACACCCTTACATTACTAGAGTCACACCCATACATTACTAGAGTCATACCCATACATTACTAGAGTCTCACCCTTACATTACTAGAGTCATACCCTTACATTACTATAGTCATACCCTTACATTACTAGAGTCATACATTACTAGTCATACCCATACATTACTAGAGTCACACCCATACATTACTAGAGTCACACCCATACATTACTAGAGTCACACCCATACATTACTAGAGTCACACCCATACATTACTAGAGTCATACCCATGCATTACTAGAGTCATACCCATGCATTACTAGAGTCACACCCATACATTACTAGAGTCATACCAATACATTACTAGAGTCACACCATACATTACTAGAGTCACACCCATACATTACTAGAGTTACACCCATACATTACTAGAGTCACACCAATACATTACTAGAGTCACACCCATACATTACTAGAGTCACACCATACATTACTAGAGTCATACCCTTACATTACTAGAGTCACACCAATACATTACTAGAGTCACACCCATACATTACTAGAGTCATACCCTTACATTACTAGAGTCACACCCATACATTACTAGAGTCATACCAATACAGTACTAGAGTCATACCCTTACATTACTAGAGTCATACATTACTAGAGTCACACCCATACATTACTAGAGTCACGCCCATACATTACTAGAGTCACACCCATACATTACTAGAGTCATACCAATACATTACTAGAGTCATACCAATACATTACTAGAGTCATACCCATACATTACTAGAGGCACATCCATTCATTACTAGAGTCACACCCATTCATTACTAGAGTCATACCCATACATTACTAGAGTCATACCCATACATTACTAGAGTCACACCCATACATTACTAGAGTCACACCATACATTACTAGAGTCATACCCATACATTACTAGAGTCACACCCATACATTACTAGAGTCACACCCATACATTACTAGAGTCACACCAATACATTACTAGAGTCACACCCATACATTACTAGAGTCACACCATACATTACTAGAGTCATACCCTTACATTACTAGAGTCACACCCATACATTACTAGAGTCACACCCATATATTACTAGAGTCACACCCATACATTACTAGAGTCACACCCATACATTACTAGAGTCACACCCATACATTACTAGAGTCATACCCTTACATTACTATAGTCATACCCTTACATTACTAGAGTCATACATTACTATTCATTACAGTACTAGAGTCACACCCATACATTACTAGAGTCACACCCATACATTACTAGAGTCATACATTACTAGTCATACCCTTACATTACTAGAGTCACACCCATATATTACTAGAGTCATACATTACTAGAGTCACACCCATACATTACTAGAGTCACACCCATACATTACTAGAGTCACACCCATACATTACTAGAGTCACACCCATACATTACTAGAGTCATACCCATGCATTACTAGAGTCATACCCATGCATTACTTGAGTCACACCCATACATTACTAGAGTCATACCAATACATTACTAGAGTCACACCATACATTACTAGAGTCATACCCTTACATTACTAGAGTCACACCCATACATTACTAGAGTCATACCCTTACATTACTAGAGTCATACCCATACATTACTAGACTCATACCCTTACATTACTAGAGTCACACCAATACATTACTAGAGTCACACCCATACATTATTAGAGTCACACCCATACATTACTAGAGTCATACCATTACATTACTAGAGTCATACATTACTAGAGTCATACCCATACATTACTAGAGTAATACCCTTACATTACTAGAGTCATACCCATACATTACTAGAGTCATACCAATACATTACTAGAGTCACACCCATACATTACTAGAGTCATACCCTTACATTACTAGAGTCATACATTACTAGAGTCATACCGTTACATTACTAGAGTCACACCCATACATTACTAGAGTCACACCCAAATATTACTAGAGTCACACCATACATTACTAGAATCACACCCATACATTACTAGAGTCACACCCATACATTACTAGAGTCACACCATACATTACTAGAGTCATACCCTTACATTACTAGAGTCACACCAATACATTACTAGCTTCACACCAATACATTACTAGAGTCATACCCTTACATTACTAGAGTCATACACATACATTACTAGAGTCATACCCTTACATTACTAGAGTCATACCCATACATTACTAGAGTCATACCCATACATTACTATAGTCACACCCTTACATTATTAGAGTCACACCCATACATTACTAGAGTCATACATTACTAGAGTCATACCCGTACATTACTAGAGTCATACATTACTAGAGTCATACCCATACATTACTAGAGTAATACCCTTACATTACTAGAGTCATACACATACATTACTAGAGTCATACCCTTACATTACTAGAGTCATACCCATACATTACTAGAGTCATACCCATACATTACTATAGTCACACCCTTACATTATTAGAGTCACACCCATACATTACTAGAGTCATACATTACTAGAGTCATACCCGTACATTACTAGAGTCATACATTACTAGAGTCATACCCATACATTACTAGAGTAATACCCTTACATTACTAGAGTCATACCCTTACAATACTAGAGTCATACCCATACATTACTAGAGTCATACCCATACATTACTAGAGTCATACATTACTAGAGTCATACCCTTACATTACTAGAGTCACACCCATACATTACTAGAGTCACACCCATACATTACTAGAGTCATACCCTTACATTACTAGAGTCATACCCTTACATTACTAGAGTCATACCCATACATTACTAGAGTCATACCCTTACATTACTAGAGTCACACCCATACATTACTAGAGTCATGCCCATACATTACTAGAGTCATACCCATACATTACTAGAGTCACACCCATACATTACTAGAGTCACACCCATACATTACTAGAGTCACACCATACATTACTAGAGTCATACCCTTACATTACTAGAGTCACACCAATACATTACTAGAGTCACACCAATACATTACTAGAGTCACACCCTTACATTACTAGAGTCATACCCATACATTACTAGAGTCATACCCTTACATTACTAGAGTCACACCATACATTACTAGAGTCACACCCATACATTACTAGAGTTACACCCATACATTACTAGAGTCACACCAATACATTACTAGAGTCACACCCATACATTACTAGAGTCACACCATACATTACTAGAGTCATACCCTTACATTACTAGAGTCATACATTACTAGAGTCACACCCATACATTACTAGAGTCACGCCCATACATTACTAGAGTCACACCCATACATTACTAGAGTCATACCAATACATTACTAGAGTAATACCAATACATTACTAGAGTCATACCCATACATTACTAGAGGCACATCCATACATTACTAGAGTCACACCCATTCATTACTAGAGTCATACCCATACATTACTAGAGTCATACCCATACATTACTAGAGTCACACCCATACATTACTAGAGTCACACCATACATTACTAGAGTCATACCCATACATTACTAGAGTCACACCCATACATTACTAGAGTCACACCCATACATTACTAGAGTCACACCAATACATTACTAGAGTCACACCCATACATTACTAGAGTCACACCATGCATTACTAGAGTCATACCCTTACATTACTAGAGTCACACCCATACATTACTAGAGTCACACCCATACATTACTAGAGTCACACCCATACATTACTAGAGTCATACCCTTACATTACTATAGTCATACCCTTACATTACTAGAGTCATACATTACTATTCATACCCATACAGTACTAGAGTCACACCCATACATTACTAGAGTCATACCCATACATTACTAGAGTCATACATTACTTGAGTCATACCCTTACATTACTAGAGTCACACCCATATATTACTAGAGTCATACCCATACATTACTAGAGTCACACCCATACATTACTAGAGTCACACCCATACATTACTAGAGTCACACCCATACATTACTAGAGTCACACCCATACATTACTAGAGTCATACCCATGCATTACTAGAGTCATACCCATGCATTACTTGAGTCACACCCATACATTACTAGAGTCATACCAATACATTACTAGAGTCACACCATACATTACTAGAGTCATACCCTTACATTACTAGAGTCACACCCATACATTACTAGAGTCATACCCTACATTACTAGAGTCATACCCATACATTACTAGACTCATACCCTTACATTACTAGAGTCACACCAATACATTACTAGAGTCACACCCATACATTATTAGAGTCACACCCATACATTACTAGAGTCATACCATTACATTACTAGAGTCATACATTACTAGAGTCATACCCATACATTACTAGAGTAATACCCTTACATTACTAGAGTCATACCCATACATTACTAGAGTCATACCAATACATTACTAGAGTCACACCCATACATTACTAGAGTCATACCCTTACATTACTAGAGTCATACATTACTAGAGTCATACCGTTACATTACTAGAGTCACACCCATACATTACTAGAGTCACACCCAAATATTACTAGAGTCACACCATACATTACTAGAATCACACCCATACATTACTAGAGTCACACCCATACATTACTAGAGTCACACCATACATTACTAGAGTCATACCCTTACATTACTAGAGTCACACCAATACATTACTAGCGTCACACCAATACATTACTAGAGTCATACCCTTACATTACTAGAGTCATACCCATACATTACTAGAGTCATACCCTTACATTACTAGAGTCATACCCATACATTACTAGAGTCATACCCATACATTACTATAGTCACACCCTTACATTATTAGAGTCACACCCATACATTACTAGAGTCATACCCATACATTACTAGAGTCATACCCATACATTACTATAGTCACACCCTTACATTATTAGAGTCACACCCATACATTACTAGAGTCATACCATTACATTACTAGAGTCATACATTACTAGAGTCATACCCATACATTACTAGAGTAATACCCTTACATTACTAGAGTCATACCCATACATTACTAGAGTCATACCAATACATTACTAGAGTCACACCCATACATTACTAGAGTCATACCCTTACATTACTAGAGTCATACATTACTAGAGTCATACCGTTACATTACTAGAGTCACACCCATACATTACTAGAGTCATACCCTTACATTACTAGAGTCATACATTACTAGAGTCATACCGTTACATTACTAGAGTCACACCATACATTACTAGAATCACACCCATACATTACTAGAGTCACACCCATACATTACTAGAGTCACACCATACATTACTAGAGTCATACCCTTACATTACTAGAGTCACACCAATACATTACTAGCGTCACACCAATACATTACTAGAGTCATACCCTTACATTACTAGAGTCATACCCATACATTACTAGAGTCATACCCTTACATTACTAGAGTCATACCCATACATTACTAGAGTCATACCCATACATTACTATAGTCACACCCTTACATTACTAGAGTCACACCCATACATTACTAGAGTCACACCCATACATTACTAGAGTCACACCCATACATTACTAGAGTCATACCCTTACATTACTAGAGTCATACCCATACATTACTAGAGTCATACCCTTACATTACTAGAGTCATACCCTTACATTACTAGAGTCATACATTACTAGAGTCATACCCATACATTACTAGAGTCACACCAATACATTACTAGAGTCACACCCATACATTACTAGAGTCACACCCATACATTACTAGAGTCACACCAATACATTACTAGAGTCACACCAATACATTACTAGAGTCACACCAATACATTACTAGAGTCACACCCATACATTACTAGAGTCACACCCATACATTACTAGAGTCATACCCTTATATTACTAGAGTCATACATTACTAGAGTCATACCCTTACATTACTAGAGTCATACATTACTAGAGTCATACCCTTACATTACTAGAGTCACACCATACATTACTAGAGTCATACCCATACATTACTAGAGTCACACCCATACATTACTAGAGTCACACCCATACATTACTAGAGTCACACCATACATTACTTGAGTCATACCCATACATTACTAGAGTCACACCCATACATTACTAGAGTCACACCCATACATTACTAGAGTCACACCATACATTACTAGAGTCATACCCTTACATTACTAGAGTCACACCAATACATTACTAGAGTCATACCATACATTACTAGAGTCACACCCATACATTACTAGAGTCATACCCTTACATTACTAGAGTCATACATTACTAGAGTCATACCCGTACATTATTAGAGTCATACCCTTACATTACTAGAGTCATACCCTTACATTACTAGAGTCACACCAATACATTACTAGAGTCACACCCATACATTACTAGAGTCATACCCTTACATTACTAGAGTCATACCCTTACATTACTAGAGTCATACATTACTAGAGTCATACCCTTACATTACTAGAGTCATACATTACTAGAGTCATACCCATACATTACTAGAGTCATACCCTTACATTACTAGAGTCATACCCATACATTACTAGAGTCATACCCATACATTACTAGAGTCACACCCTTACATTACTAGAGTCACACCCATACATTACTAGAGTCACACCCATACATTACTAGAGTCACACCCATACATTACTAGAGTCATACCCTTACATTACTAGAGTCATACCCATACATTACTAGAGTCATACCCTTACATTACTAGAGTCATACCCTTACATTACTAGAGTCATACCCATACATTACTAGAGTCATAACCTTACATTACTAGAGTCATACCCATACATTACTAGAGTCATACCCATACATTACTATAGTCACACCCTTACATTACTAGAGTCACACCCATACATTACTAGAGTCACACCCATACATTACTAGAGTCACACCCATACATTACTAGAGTCATACCCTTACATTACTAGAGTCATACCCATACATTACTAGAGTCATACCCTTACATTACTAGAGTCATACCCTTACATTACTAGAGTCATACCCATACATTACTAGAGTCATACCCATACATTACTAGAGTCACACCCATACATTACTAGAGTCACACCCATACATTACTAGAGTCACACCCATACATTACTAGAGTCACACCCATACATTACTAGAGTCACACCCATACATTACTAGAGTCACACCCATACATTACTAGAGTCATACCCATACATTACTAGAGTCACACCCATACATTACTAGAGTCATACCCTTACATTACTAGAGTCATACATTACTAGAGTCATACCCTTACATTACTAGAGTCATACATTACTAGAGTCATACCCTTACATTACTAGAGTCACACCATACATTACTAGAGTCATACCCATACATTACTAGAGTCACACCCATACATTACTAGAGTCACACCCATACATTACTAGAGTCACACCATACATTACTTGAGTCATACCCATACATTACTAGAGTCACACCCATACATTACTAGAGGCACACCCATACATTACTAGAGTCACACCATACATTACTAGAGTCATACCCTTACATTACTAGAGTCACACCATACATTACTAGAGTCATACCCATACATTACTAGAGTCACACCCATACATTACTAGAGTCACACCCATACATTACTAGAGTCACACCATACATTACTAGAGTCATACCCATACATTACTAGAGTCATACCCATACATTACTAGAGTCATACCCATACATTACTAGAGTCATACCCTTACATTACTAGAGTCACACCCATACATTACTAGAGTCACACCCATACATTACTAGAGTCATACATTACTAGAGTCATACCCATACATTACTAGAGTCATACCCTTACATTACTAGAGTCATACCCTTACATTACTAGAGTCAACCATACATTACTAGAGTCATACCCATACATTACTAGAGTCATACATTACTAGAGTCATACCCATACATTACTAGAGTCATACCCTTACATTACTAGAGTCACACCATACATTACTAGAGTCACACCAATACATTACTAGAGTCATACCCTTACATTACTAGAGTCACACCTTACATTACTAGAGTCACACCCATACATTACTAGAGTCACACCCATACATTACTAGAGTCACACCCATACATTACTAGAGTCATACCCTACATTACTAGAGTCATACCCATACATTACTAGAGTCATACCCTTACATTACTAGAGTCATACCCTTACATTACTAGAGTCATACATTACTAGAGTCATACCCATACATTACTAGAGTCATACCCTACATTACTAGAGTCACACCCATACATTACTAGAGTCATACATTACTAGAGTCATACCCATACATTACTAGAGTCATACCCTTACATTACTAGAGTCATACCCTTACATTACTAGAGTCACACCCATACATTACTAGAGTCATACCCATACATTACTAGAGTCATACCCTTACATTACTAGAGTCATACCCATACATTACTAGAGTCATACCCATACATTACTATAGTCACACCCTTACATTATTAGAGTCACACCATACATTACTAGAGTCATACATTACTAGAGTCATACCCGTACATTACTAGAGTCATACATTACTAGAGTCATACCCATACATTACTAGAGTAATACCCTTACATTACTAGAGTCATACCCTTACAATACTAGAGTCATACCCATACATTACTAGAGTCATACCCATACATTACTAGAGTCATACATTACTAGAGTCATACCCTTACATTACTAGAGTCACACCCATACATTACTAGAGTCACACCCATACATTACTAGAGTCATATCCTTACATTACTAGAGTAATACCCTTACATTACTAGAGTCATACCCTTACAATACTAGAGTCATACCCATACATTACTAGAGTCATACCCATACATTACTAGAGTCATACATTACTAGAGTCATACCCTTACATTACTAGAGTCACACCCATACATTACTAGAGTCACACCCATACATTACTAGAGTCATATCCTTACATTACTAGAGTCATACCCTTACATTACTAGAGTCATACCCATACATTACTAGAGTCATACCCTTACATTACTAGAGTCACACCCATACATTACTAGATTCATGCCCATACATTACTAGAGTCATACCCATACATTACTAGAGTCACACCCATACATTACTAGAGTCACATCCATACATTACTAGAGTCACACCATACATTACTAGTGTCATACCCTTACATTACTAGAGTCACACCAATACATTACTAGAGTCACACTAATACATTACTAAAGTCACACCCTTACATTACTAGAGTCATACCCATACATTACTAGAGTCATACCCTTACATTACTAGAGTCACACCCATACATTACTAGAGTCATACTAATGCATTACTAGAGTCACACCCATACATTACTAGAGTCATACCCATACATTACTAGAGTCATACCCATACATTACTAGAGTCACACCCATACATTACTAGAGCCATACCCATACATTACTAGAGTCATACCCATACATTACTAGAGTCACACCCATACATTACTAGAGTCATACATTACTAGAGTCATACCCATACATTACTAGAGTCATACCCATACATTACTAGAGTCACACCCATAAATTACTAGAGTCACACCAATACATTACTAGAGTCATACCAATACATTACTAGAGTCACACCCATACATTACTAGAGTCATACCCTTACATTACTAGAGTCACACCCATACATTACTAGAGTCATACCCTTACATTACTAGAGTCACACCCATACATTACTAGAGTCACACCCATACATTACTAGAGTCATATCAATGCATCACTAGAGTCATACCCATACATTACTAGAGTCACACCCAATCATTTCTAGAGTCATACCCTTACATTACTAGAGTCATACCCTTACATTACTAGAGTCACACCCATACATTACTAGAGTCACACCCATTTATTACTAGAGTCACACACATACATTACTAGAGTCACACCCATACATTACTAGAGTCACACCCATACATTACTAGAGTCACACATACATTACTAGACACCCATACATTACTAAGTCACACCCATACATTACTAGAGTCATACCCTTACTACTAGAGTCACCCATACATTACTAGAGTCACACCCATACATTACTAGAGTCACACCCATACATTACTAGAGTCACACCCATACATTACTAGAGTCATACCCTTACATTACTAGAGTCATACCCATACATTACTAGAGTCATACCCATACATTACTAGAGTCACACCACATTACTAGAGTCACACCCATACATTACTAGAGTCATACCCATACATTACTAGAGTCATACCCATACATTACTAGAGTCACACCCATACATTACTAGAGTCACACCCATACATTACTAGAGTCATACCTTACATTACTAGAGTCATACCCATACATTACTAGAGTCATACCCTTACATTACTAGAGTCATACCCTACATTACTAGAGTCATACATTACTAGAGTCATACCCATACATTACTAGAGTCACACCCATACATTACTAGAGTTACATCATACATTACTAGAGTCATACCCTTACATTACTAGAGTCACACCCATACATTACTAGAGTCACACCCATACATTACTAGAGTCACATCCATACATTACTAGAGTCATACCCTTACATTACTAGAGTCATACCCATACATTACTAGAGTCACACCCATACATTACTAGAGTCACACCCATACATTACTAGAGTCACACCCATACATTACTAGAGTCATACCCTTACATTACTAGAGTCATACCCATACATTACTAGAGTCATACCCATACATTACTAGAGTCACACCCATACATTACTAGAGTCACACCCATACATTACTAGAGTCATACCAATGCATTACTAGAGTCATACCCATACATTACTAGAGTCACACCCATACATTTCTAGAGTCATACCCTTACATTACTAGAGTCATACCCTTACATTACTAGAGTCACACCCATACATTACTAGAGTCATACCAATACATTACTAGAGTCACACCCATACATTACTAGAGTCACACATACATTACTAGAGTTATACCCTTACATTACTAGAGTCATACCCTTACATTACTAGAGTCATACATTACTAGAGTCATACCCTTACATTACTAGAGTCATACATTACTAGAGTCATACCCATACATTACTAGAGTAATACCCTTACATTACTAGAGTCATACCCTTACATTACTAGAGTCACACCCATACATTACTAGAGTAACACCATACATTACTTGAGTCATACCCATACATTACTAGAGTCACACCCATACATTACTAGAGTCACACCATACATTACTAGAGTCATACCCTTACATTACTAGAGTCATACCCATACATTACTAGAGTCATACCCATACATTACTAGAGTCACACCCTTACATTACTAGAGTCATACCCTTACATTACTAGAGTCACACCCATACATTACTAGAGTCATGCCCATACATTACTAGAGTCATACCCATACATTACTAGAGTCACACCCATACATTACTAGAGTCACACCCATACATTACTAGAGTCATACCCTTACATTACTAGAGTCACAACAATACATTTCTAGAGTCACACCAATACATTTCTAGAGTCATACCCTTACATTACTATAGTCATACCCATACATTACTAGAGTCATACCCATACATTACTAGAGTCACACCCTTACATTACTAGAGTCACACCCATACATTACTAGAGTCATACCCTTACATTACTAGAGTCACACCCATACATTACTAGAGTCACACCCATACATTACTAGAGTCACACCCATACATTACTAGAGTCATACCCTTACATTACTAGAGTCATACCCATACATTACTAGAGTCATACCCATACATTACCAGAGTCACACCCATACATTACTAGAGTCACACCCATACATTACTAGAGTCACACCATACATTACTAGAGTCATACCCTTACATTACTAGAGTCACACCAATACATTACTAGAGTCACACCAATACATTACTAGAGTCATACCCTTACATTACTAGAGTCATACCCATACATTACTAGAGTCACACCCATACATTACTAGAGTCATACCCTTACATTACTAGAGTCATACCCTTACATTACTAGAGTCATACCCTTACATTACTAGAGTCATACATTACTAGATCAACCATACATTACTAGAGTCATACATTACTAGAGTCATACCCATACATTACTAGAGTCATACCCTTACATTACTAGAGTCATACCCTTACATTACTAGAGTCATACCCATACATTACTAGAGTCATACCCATACATACTAGAGTCATACATTACTAGAGTCATACCCTTACATTACTAGAGTCATACATTACTAGAGTCACACCCATACATTACTAGAGTCACACCCATACATTACTAGAGTCACACCCATACATTACTAGAGTCATACCCTTACATTACTAGAGTCATACCCTTACATTACTAGAGTCATAATTACTAGAGTCATACCCTACATTACTAGAGTCATACATTACTAGAGTCATACCCATACATTACTAGAGTCATACCCTTACATTACTAGAGTCATACCCTTACATTACTAGAGTCATACCCTTACATTACTAGAGTCATACATTACTAGAGTCATACCCATACATTACTAGAGTCACACCCATACATTACTAGAGTCACACCCATACATTACTAGAGTCATACATTACTAGAGTCATACCCTTACATTACTAGAGTCATACCCTTACATTACTAGAGTCATACCCATACATTACTAGAGTCATACCCTTACATTACTAGAGTCACACCAATACATTACTAGAGTCACACCCATACATTACTAGAGTCACACCCATACATTACTAGAGTCACACCAATACATTACTAGAGTCACACCAATACATTACTAGAGTCACACCCATACATTACTAGAGTCACACCAATACATTACTAGAGTCACACCCATACATTACTAGAGTCACACCCATACATTACTAGAGTCAAACCCTTACATTACTAGAGTCATACATTACTAGAGTCATACCCTTACATTACTAGAGTCATACCCATACATTACTAGAGTCATACCCTTACATTACTAGAGTCATACCAATACATTACTAGAGTCACACCCATACATTACTAGAGTCAACCCATACATTACTAGAGTCACACCAATACATTACTAGAGTCACACCCATACATTACTAGAGTCACACCCATACATTACTAGAGTCATACCATACATTACTAGAGTCACACCCATACATTACTAGAGTCATACCCTTACATTACTAGAGTCATACCCATACATTACTAGAGTCATACCCATACATTACTAGAGTCACACCCTTACATTACTAGAGTCATACCCTTACATTACTAGAGTCACACCCATACATTACTAGAGTCATACCCATACATTACTAGAGTCATACATTACTAGAGTCATACCCATACATTACTAGAGTAATACCCTTACATTACTAGAGTCATACCCTTACATTACTAGAGTCATACCCATACATTACTAGAGTCATACCCACCATACATTACTAGAGTCATACATTACTAGAGTCATACCCTTACATTACTAGAGTCATACATTACTAGAGTCACACCCATACATTACTAGAGTCACACCCATACATTACTAGAGTCACACCCATACATTACTAGAGTCATACCCTTACATTACTAGAGTCATACCCTTACATTACTAGAGTCATACATTACTAGAGTCATACCCTTACATTACTAGAGTCATACATTACTAGAGTCATACCCATACATTACTAGAGTCAAACCCATACATTACTAGAGTCACACCCATACATTACTAGAGTCATACCCATACATTACTAGAGTCATACCCTTACATTACTAGAGTCATACCCTTACATTACTAGAGTCATACATTACTAGAGTCATACCCTTACATTACTAGAGTCATACATTACTAGAGTCATACCCATACATTACTAGAGTAATACCCTTACATTACTAGAGTCATACCCTTACATTACTAGAGTCACACCCATACATTACTAGAGTAACACCATACATTACTAGAGTCACACCCATACATTACTAGAGTCACACCATACATTACGTGAGTCATACCCTTACATTACTAGAGTCACACCAATACATTACTAGAGTCATACCATACATTACTAGCGTCACACCCATACATTACTAGAGTCATACCCTTACATTACTAGAGTCATACCCATACATTACTAGAGTCATACCCATACATTACTAAAGTCACACCCTTACATTACTAGAGTCATACCCTTACATTACTAGAGTCACACCCATACATTACTAGAGTCATGCCCATACATTACTAGAGTCATACCCATACATTACTAGAGTCACACCCATACATTACTAGAGTCACACCCATACATTACTAGAGTCACACCATACATTACTAGAGTCATACCCTTACATTACTAGAGTCACAACAATACATTACTAGAGTCACACCAATACATTTCTAGAGTCATACCCTTACATTACTATAGTCATACCCATACATTACTAGAGTCATACCCATACATTACTAGAGTCACACCCTTACATTACTAGAGTCACACCCATACATTACTAGAGTCATACCCTTACATTACTAGAGTCACACCCATACATTACTAGAGTCACACCCATACATTACTAGAGTCACACCCATACATTACTAGAGTCATACCCTTACATTACTAGAGTCACACCAATACATTACTAGAGTCACACCAATACATTTCTAGAGTCATACCCATACATTACTAGAGTCATACCCATACATTACTAGAGTCACACCCTTACATTACTAGAGTCACACCCATACATTACTAGTCACACCCTTACATTACTAGAGTCATACCCTTACATTACTGGAGTCATACCCTTACATTACTAGAGTCACACCCATACATTACTAGAGTCACACCAATACATTACTAGAGTCATACCAATACATTACTAGAGTCACACCCATACATTATTAGAGTTACATCATACATTACTAGAGTCATACCCTTACATTACTAGAGTCACATCCATACATTACTAGAGTCATACCCTTACATTACTAGAGTCATACCCATACATTACTAGAGTCATACCCATACATTACTAGAGTCACACCCATACATTACTAGAGTCACACCCATACATTACTAGAGTCATACCAATGCATTACTAGAGTCACACCCATACATTACTAGAGTCACACCCATACATTACTAGAGTCATACCCTTACATTACTAGAGTCATACCCTTACATTACTAGAGTCATACCCTTACATTACTAGAGTCATACATTACTAGATTCATACCCATACATTACTAGAGTCATACATTACTAGAGTCATACCCATACATTACTAGAGTAATACCCTTACATTACTAGAGTCATACCCTTACAATACTAGAGTCATACCCATACATTACTAGAGTCATACCCACCATACATTGCTAGAGTCATACATTACTAGAGTCATACCCTTACATTACTAGAGTCATACATTACTAGAGTCACACCTATACATTACTAGAGTCACACCCATACATTACTAGAGTCACACCCATACATTACTAGAGTCATACCCTTACATTAGTAGAGTCATACTCTTACATTACTAGAGTCATACATTACTAGAGTCATACCCTTACATTACTAGAGTCATACATTACTAGTGTCATACCCATACATTACTAGAGTAATACCCTTACATTACTAGAGTCATACCCTTACATTACTAGAGTCATACCCATACATTACTAGAGTCATACTCTTACATTACTAGAGTCATACATTACTAGAGTCATACCCATACATTACTAGAGTCATACCATTACATTACTAGAGTCATACCCTTACATTACTAGAGTCATACCCACACATTACTAGAGTCATACCCTTACATTACTAGAGTCACACCAATACATTACTAGAGTCACACCCATACATTACTAGAGTCACTCCCATACATTACTAGAGTCACACCAATACATTACTAGAGTCACACCAATACATTACTAGAGTCACACCCATACATTACTAGAGTCACACCAATACATTACTAGAGTCACACCCATACATTACTAGAGTCATACCCTTACATTTCTAGAGTCACACCAATACATTACTAGAGTCACACCAATACATTACTAGAGTCACACCCATACATTACTAGAGTCATACCCTTACATTACTAGAGTCATACATTACTAGTGTCATACATTACTAGAGTCATACCCTTACATTACTAGTCACACCCATACATTACTAGAGTCACACCATACATTACTAGAGTCACACCAATACATTACTAGAGTCATACCCTTACATTACTAGAGTCATACCCATACATTACTAGAGTCATACCCATACATTACTAGAGTCACACCCTTACATTACTAGAGTCACATCCATACATTACTAGAGTCACACCCATACATTACTAGAGTCACACCCATACATTACTAGAGTCATACCCTTACATTACTAGAGTCATACCCTTACATTACTAGAGTCATACATTACTAGAGTCATACCCTTACATTACTAGAGTCGTACATTACTAGAGTCATACCCATACATTACTAGAGTCATACCCATATATTATTAGAGTCACACCCACACCCATACATTACTAGAGTCATACATTACTAGAGTCATACCCATACATTACTAGAGTCATACCCTTACATTACTAGAGTCACATCCATACATTACTAGAGTCACACCCATACATTACTAGAGTCATACATTACTTGAGTCATACCCTTACATTACTAGAGTCATACATTACTAGAGTCATACCCATACATTACTAGAGTCATACCCATATATTATTAGAGTCACACCCATACATTACTAGAGTCATACATTACTAGAGTCATACCCATACATTACTAGAGTCATACCCATACATTACTAGAGTCATACCCATACATTACTAGAGTCACACCCATACATTACTAGAGTCACACCAATACATTACTAGAGTCATACCAATACATTACTAGAGTCACACCCATACATTACTAGAGTCATACCCTTACATTACTAGAGTCACACACATACATTACTAGAGTCATACCCATACATTACTATAGTCACACCCATACATTACTAGAGTCATACCCTTACCTTACTAGAGTCACACCCATATATTACTAGAGTCACACCCATACATTACTAGAGTCACACCCATACATTACTAGAGTCACACCAATACATTACTAGAGTCATACCAATACATTACTAGAGTCACACCCATACATTACTAGAGTCACACCATACATTACTAGAGTCATACACTTACATTACTAGAGTCACACCCATACATTACTAGAGTCACACCCATACATTACTAGAGTCACACCCATACATTACTAGAGTCATACCCTTACATTACTAGAGTCATACCCATACATTACTAGAGTCATACCCATAAATTACTAGAGTCACACCCATACATTACTAGAGTCACACCCATACATTACTAGAGTCATACCAATGCATTACTAGAGTCATACCAATACATTACTAGAGTCACACCCATACATTACTAGAGTCACACCCATACATTACTATAGCCATACCCTTACATTACTAGAGTCATACCCATACATTACTAGAGTCATACCCATAAATTACTAGAGTCACACCCATACATTACTAGAGTCACACCCATACATTACTAGAGTCATACCAATGCATTACTAGAGTCATACCAATACATTACTAGAGTCACACCCATACATTACTAGAGTCACACCCATACATTACTATAGCCATACCCTTACATTACTAGAGTCATACCCATACATTACTAGAGTCATACCCATAAATTACTAGAGTCACACCCATACATTACTAGAGTCACACCCATACATTACTAGAGTCATACCAATGCATTACTAGAGTTACACCCTTACAGTATGACATTGTTACACAGTATGACATTGTTACACATTATGGCATTGTTACACAGTATGACATTGTTATACAGGATACCATTGTTACACAGTATGGCATTGTTACAAAGTATGGCATTGTTTCACATGAAACCATTGTTACACAGGATGGCATTGGTACACAGTATGGCATGTTACACAGGACATCATTGTTACACAGTATGGCATTGTTACACAGTATGACCATTGTTATACAGGATACCATTGTTACACAGTATGACATTGTTACACAGTATGACATTGTTAAACAGTATGCCATTGTTACACAGTATGACATTGTTACACAGTATGACATTGTTACACAGTATGACATTGTTACACAGCATGACATTGTTACACAGTATGGCATTGTTACACAGTATGACATTGTTATACAGGATACCATTGTTACACAGTATGACATTGTTACACAGTATGACATTGTTACACAGCATGACATTGTTACACAGTATGGCATTGTTACACAGTATGGCATTGTTATACAGGATACCATTGTTACACAGTATGACATTGTTACACAGTATGACATTGTTAAACAGTATGCCATTGTTACACAGTATGACATTGTTACACAGTATGACATTGTTACACAGTATGACATTGTTACACAGCATGACATTGTTACACAGTATGGCATTGTTACACAGTATGACATTGTTATACAGGATACCATTGTTACACAGTATGACATTGTTACACAGTATGACATTGTTGCACAGCATGGCATTGTTACACAGTATGGCATTGTTACACAGTATGGCATTGTTTTACAGGATACCATTGTTACACAGTATGACATTGTTACACAGTATGACATTGTTACACAGTATGCCATTGTTACACAGTATGACATTGTTACACAGTATGACATTGTTATACAGGATACCATTGTTACACAGTATGACATTGTTATACAGGATACCATTGTTACACAGTATGACATTGTTACACAGTATGACATTGTTACACAGTATGCCATTGTTACACAGTATGACATTGTTACACAGTATGGCATTGTTACACAGTATGACATTGTTACACAGTATGAAATTGTTATACAGGATACCATTGTTACACAGTATGGCATTGTTACACAGTATGACATTGTTATACAGGATACCATTGTTACACAGTATGGCATTGTTACACAGTATGACATTGTTCCACAGTATGGCATTGTTACACAGTCATTGTTACACAGTATGACATTGTTACACAGTATGACATTGTTACACAGTATGGCATTGTTACACTGTATGGCATTGTTACACAGGATGGCGTTGTTACACAGTATGGCATTGTTATACAGTATGGCATTGTTACACAGTATGACATTGTTACACAGTATGGCATTGTTACACAGTATGGCATTGTTACACAGTATGGCATTGTTACACAGTATGGCATTGTTACACAGTATGGCATTGTTACACAGTATGGCATTAGTACACAGTATGGCATTGTTACACAGTATGACATTGTTACACATCATGGCATTAGTACACAGTATGGCATTGTTGCACAGTATGACATTGTTACACAGTATGACATTGTTACACAGTATGGCATTGTTATACAGGATACCATTGTTACACAGTATGACATTGTTACACAGTATGGCATTGTTACACAGTATGGCATTGTTACACAGTATGGCATTGTTATACAGGATGGCATTGTTACACAGTATGGCATTGTTACACAGTATGGCATTAGTACACATTATGGCATTAGTACACATTATGGCATTAGTACACAGTATGGCATTGTTACACAGTATGGCATTAGTACACAGTATGGCATTAGTACACAGTATGGCATTGTTACACAGTATGGCAATGTTACACAGGATACCATTGTTACACAGTATGGCATTGTTACACAGTATGGCATTGTTACACAGGATACCATTGTTACACAGGATGGCATTGGTACACAGTATGGCATTGTTACACAGGACAGCATGGTTACACAGTATGACATTGTTACACAGTATGACATTGTTACACAGTATGGCATTGTTACACAAGATGACATTGTTACACAGGATACCATTGTTACACAGTATGGCATTGTTCCACAGTATGGCATTGTTACACAGTATGCAATGTTACACAGTATGACATTGTTACACAGTATGGCATTGTTACACAGTATGACATTGTTATACAGGATACCATTGTTACACAGTATGGCATTGTTACACAGTATGGCATTGTTACACAGTATGACATTGTTACACAGTATGGCATTGTTACACAGTATGGCATTGTTACACAGTATGACATTGTTACACAGTATGGCATTGTTGCACAGTATGACATTGTTATACAGGATACCATTGTTACACCGTATGACATTGTTATACAGGATACCATTGTTACACAGTATGACATTGTTACACAGAATGACATTGTTATACAGGATACCATTGTTACACAGTATGACATTGTTATACAGGATACCATTGTTACACAGTATGGCATTGTAATACAGGATACCATTGTTACACAGTATGGCATTGTTACACAGGATACCATTGTTACACAGTATGACATTGTTATACAGGATACCATTGTTACACAGTATGGCATTGTTACACAGGATACCATTGTTACACAGTATGGCATTGTTACACAGTATGACATTGTTACACAGCATGGCATTGTTACACAGTATGACATTGTTACACAGTATGGCATTGTTACACAGTATGACATTGTTACACAGTATGGCATTGTTACACAGTATGGCATTGTTACACAGTATGACATTGTTACACAGTATGGCATTGTTATACAGTATGGCATTGTTATACAGTATGACATTGTTATACAGTATGGCATTGTTACATAGTATGACATTGTTACACAGTATGACATTGTTACACAGTATGACATTGTTACACAGTATGGCATTGTTACACAGTATGACATTGTTACACAGTATGGCATTGTTACACAGTATGACATTGTTATACAGGATACCATTGTTACACAGTATGGCATTGTTACACAGTATGGCATTGTTACACAGTATGACATTGTTACACAGTATGGCATTGTTACACAGTATGGCATTGTTACACAGTATGACATTGTTACACAGTATGGCATTGTTGCACAGTATGACATTGTTATACAGGATACCATTGTTACACCGTATGACATTGTTATACAGGATACCATTGTTACACAGTATGACATTGTTACACAGAATGACATTGTTATACAGGATACCATTGTTACACAGTATGACATTGTTATACAGGATACCATT
Source organism: Archivesica marissinica (assembly GCA_014843695.1). Taxonomy (NCBI): domain Eukaryota; kingdom Metazoa; phylum Mollusca; class Bivalvia; order Venerida; family Vesicomyidae; genus Archivesica; species Archivesica marissinica. The sequence continues at coordinate 22,317,420 of CM026401.1, forward strand.
GTTACACAGTATGGCATTGTAATACAGGATACCATTGTTACACAGTATGGCATTGTTACACAGGATACCATTGTTACACAGTATGACATTGTTATACAGGATACCATTGTTACACAGTATGGCATTGTTACACAGGATACCATTGTTACACAGTATGGCATTGTTACACAGTATGACATTGTTACACAGCATGGCATTGTTACACAGTATGACATTGTTACACAGTATGGCATTGTTAGACAATATGGCATTGTTACACAGTATGGCATTGTTACACAGTATGACATTGTTACACAGTATGGCATTGTTATACAGTATGGCATTGTTATACAGTATGACATTGTTATACAGTATGGCATTGTTACATAGTATGACATTGTTACACAGTATGACATTGTTACACAGGATACCATTGTTACACAGTATGGCATTGTTACAAATGATGGCATTGTTACACAGTATGGCATTGTTACACAGTATGGCATGGTTACACAGTATGACATTGTTACACAATATGGCATTAGTACACAGTATGGCATTGTTACACATTATGGCATGGTTACACAGTATGACATTGTTACACAGTATGGCATTGTTACACAGTATGACATTGTTACACAGTATGGCATTGTTACACAGTATGCTGTGATCGCAAGTTTTTTGGTTCTGTTTTGCTTATAGCTTGCACCTTTCGGATGTATATATTTTTGATGCACTGTATTTATATTGCACTTCCATTCTTTATAATCCACTGAAACAACAGTGAGTGTAGTGAGGAGACTATGTTAGTTTATACTATGTTGCTACATTGATAACATGTTTCGTTACAGAACAAGGCACTGTACACTGCACAACGTCTTCCCGCTGAATTGTGTCGGAGATATTCCCAGTCCTATGAGACTAGCCAAGGTAAAGACAAGCCACTGACATGGGGCCAATCCTGTAATATAAATGTTGAGATAATTATAATGTTTGTGTTGCGATAGTAACTAATACTACTAATGTAGACAAAATTGAAACTCAAACACTGTTATAAATGGCATAGGGGAATAGCTACAAAAGTTATAAATGACATAGGGGAATAGCTACAAAAGTTATAAATAGCATAGGGGAATAGCTACAAATGTTATAAATGACATAGGGGAATAGCTACACAAGTTATAAATGGCATAGGGGAATAGCTATAAAAGTTATAAATGGCATAGGGGAATAGCTACAAAAGTTATAAATGACATAGGGGAATAGCTACAAAAGTTATAAATGACATAGGGGAATAGCTACACAAGTTATAAATGACATAGGGGAATAGCTACACAAGTTATAAATGACATAGGGGAATAGCTACACAAGTTATAAATGACATAGGGGAATAGCTACACAAGTTATAAATGACATAGGGGAATAGCTACACAAGTTATAAATGACATAGGGGAATAGCTACACAAGTTATAAATGACATAGGGGAATAGCTACACAAGTTATAAATGACATAGGGGAATAGCTACACAAGTTATAAATGACATAGGGGAATAGCTACACAAGTTATAAATGACATAGGGGAATAGCTACACAAGTTATAAATGACATAGGGGAATAGCTACACAAGTTATAAATGACATAGGGGAATAGCTACACAAGTTATAAATGACATAGGGGAATAGCTACAAAAGTTATAAATGACATAGGGGAATAGCTACAAAAGTTATAAATGACATAGGGGAATAGCTACAAAAGTTATAAATGACATAGGGAATAGCTATGAATGGTTAGCAATGACATAGGGGAATAGCTACAAAAGTTATAAATGACATAGGGGAATAGCTACACAAGTTATAAATGACATAGGGGAATAGCTACAAAAGTTATAAATGACATAGGGGAATAGCTACAAAAGTTATAAATGACATAGGGGAATAGATACACAGGTTAAAAATGACATAGGGGAATAGCTTCAAAAGTTATAAATGACATAGGGGAATAGCTACAAAAGTTATAAATGACATAGGGGAATAGCTACAAAAGTTATAAATGGCATAGGGGAATGGCTACAAAAGTTATAAATGACATACGGAATAGCTACAAAAGTTATAAATGACATAGGGGAATAGCTATGAATGGTTATAAATGACATAGGGAATAGCATCACTGAGTTATAAATGACATAGGGGAATAGCTATGAATAGTTATAAACGACATAGGGGAATAGATACAAAAGTTATAAATGACATATGGAATAGTTATGAATGGTTATAAATAACATAGGGAATAGCTATGAATGGTTATAAATGGCATAGGGGAATAGCTACAAAAGTTATAAATGACATAGGGGAATAGCTACAAAAGTTATAAATGACATAGGTGAATAGCTATGAATGGTTATAAATGGCATAGGGGAATAGCTACAAAAGTTATAAATGACATAGGGGAATAGCTACAAAAGTTATAAATGACATAGGGAATAGCTATGAATGGTTAGCAATGACATAGGGGAATAGCTACAAAAGTTATAAATGACATAGGGGAATAGCTACAAAAGTTATAAATGACATAGGGGAATAGCTACACAAGTTATAAATGACATAGGGGAATAGCTACACAAGTTATAAATGACATAGGGGAATAGCTATACAAGTTATAAATGACATAGAGGAATAGCTACACAAGTTATAAATGACATAGGGGAATAGCTATACAAGTTATAAATGACATAGGGGAATAGCTACACAAGTTATAAATGACATAGGGGAATAGCTACACAAGTTATAAATGACATAGGGGAATAGCTACACAAAGTTATAAATGACATAGGGGAATAGCTACAAAAGTTATAAATGACATAGGGGAATAGCTACACAAGTTATAAATGACATAGGGGAATAGCTACACAAGTTATAAATGACATAGGGGAATAGCTATATAAGTTATAAATGACATAGGGGAATAGCTATACAAGTTATAAATGACATAGGGGAATAGCTATACAAGTTATAACTGACATAGGGGATTAGATACACAAGTTATAAATGACATATGGGAATAGCTACACAAGTTATAAATGGCATAGGAGAATAGCTACACAAGTTATAAATGACAAAGGGGAATAGCTGCACAATTTATAAATGACATAGGGGAATAGCTACACAAGTTATAAATGACATAGGGGAATAGCTATGAATGGTTATCAATGACATAGGGGAATAGCTACAAACGTTATAAATGACATAGGGGAATAGCTACAAAAGTTATAGATGACATAGGGGAATATCTACACAAGTTATAAATGACATAGGGGAATAGCTACACAAGTTATAAATGACATAGGGGAATAGCCACAAAAGCTATAAATGACATAGGGGAATAGCTATACAAGTTATAAATGACATATAGGAATAGCTACACAAGTTATAAATGACATAGGGGAATAGCTACACAAGTTATAAATGACATAGGGGAATAGCTATGCAAGTTATAAATGACATAGGGGAATAGCTATACAAGTTATAAATGACATAGGGGAATAGCTATACAAGTTATAACTGACATAGGGGATTAGCTACACAAGTTATAAATGACATAGGGGAATAGCTACAAAAGTTATAAATGACATAGGGGAATAGCTACACAAGTTATAAATGACATAGGGGAATAGCTACACAAGTTATAAATGACATAGGGGAATAGCTATAAGTTATAAATGACATAGGGGAATAGCTATAAAGTTATAAATGACATAGGGAATAGCTATACAAGTTATAAATGACATAGGGGAATAGCTACACAAGTTATAAATGACATAGGGGAATAGCTATGAATGGTTATCAATGACATAGGGGAATAGCTACAAACGTTATAAATGACATAGGGGAATAGCTACAAAAGTTATAGATGACATAGGGGAATATCTACACAAGTTATAAATGACATAGGGGAATAGCTACACAAGTTATAAATGACATAGGGGAATAGCCACAAAAGCTATAAATGACATAGGGGAATAGCTATACAAGTTATAAATGACATATAGGAATAGCTACACAAGTTATAAATGACATAGGGGAATAGCTACACAAGTTATAAATGACATAGGGGAATAGCTACACAAGTTATAAATGACATAGGGGAATAGCTACACAAGTTATAAATGACATAGGGGAATAGCTACACAAGTTATAAATGACATAGGGGAATAGCTACAAAAGTTATAAATGACATAGGGGAATAGCTACACAGGTTAAAAATGGCATAGGGGAATAGCTTCAAAAGTTATAAATGACATAGGGGAATAGCTACAAAGTTATAAATGACATAGGGGAATAGCTACAAAAGTTATAAATGACATAGGGGAATAGCTACACAAGTTATAACTGACATAGGGGATTAGCTACACAAGTTATAAATGACATAGGGGAATAGCTACATAAGTTATAAATGACATAGGGGAATAGCTACACAAGTTATAAATGACATAGGGGAATAGTTACACAAGTTATAAATGACATAGGGGAATTGCTATACAAGTTATAAATGACATAGGGGACTAGCTATACAAGTTATAAATGACATAGGGGACTAGCTATACAAGTTGTAAATGACATAGGGGAATAGCTACACAAGTTATAAATGACATAGGGGAATAGGTATGAATGGTTATCAATGACATAGGGGAATAGCTACAAATGTTATAAATGACATAGGGGAATAGCTACAAAAGTTATAGATGACATAGGGGAATATCTACACAAGTTATAAATGACATAGGGGAATAGCTACACAAGTTATAAATGACATAGGGGAATAGCCACAAAAGCTATAAATGACATAGGGGAATAGCTATACAAGTTATAAATGACATATAGGAATAGCTACACAAGTTATAAATGACATAGGGGAATAGCTATACAAGTTATAACTGACATAGGGGATTAGCTACACAAGTTATAAATGACATAGGGGAATAGCTACACAAGTTATAAATGACATAGGGGAATAGCTACATAAGTTATAAATGACATAGGGGAATAGCTGCACAAGTTATAAATGACATAGTGGAATAGCTACACAAGTTATAAATGGCATAGGAGAATAGCTACACAAGTTATAAATGACAGAGGGGAATAGCTGCACAATTTATAAATGACATAGGGGAATAGCTACACAAGTTATAAATGACATAGGGGAATAGCTACACAAGTTATAAATGACATAGGGGAATAGCTACACAAGTTATAAATGACATAGGGGAATAGCTATACAAGTTATAAATGACATAAGGGAATAGCTATACAAGTTAGGAATGACATAGGGGAATAGCTATACAAGTTATAAATGACATAGGGGAATAGCTACACAAGTTATAAATGACATAGGGGAATAGCTACACAAGTTATAAATGACATAGGGGAATAGCTACACAAGTTATAAATGACATAGGAGAATAGCTACAAAAGTTATAAATGACATAGAGAATAGCTATGAATGGTTATCAATGACATAGGGGAATAGCTACAAAAGTTATAAATGACATAGGGGAATATCTACAAAAGTTATAAATGACATAGAGAATAGCTATGAATGGTTATCAATGACATAGGGGAATAGCTACAAAATTTATAAATGACATAGGGGAATAGCTACAAAAGTTATAAATGACATAGGGGAATAGCTATGAATGATTATAAATGACATAGGGTATAGCATCACAGAGTTATAAATGACATAGGGGAATAGCTATGAATGGTTATAAATGACATAGGGAATAGCTATGAATGGTTATAAATGACATAGGGGAATAGCTACAAAAGTTATAAATGACATAGGGAATAGCTATGAATGGTTATAAATGGCATAGGGGAATAGCTACAAAAGTTATAAATGACATAGGGGAATAGCTACACAAGTTATAAATGACATAGGGGAATAGCTACACAAGTTATAAATGACATAGGGGAATAGCTACACAAGTTATAAATGACATAGGGGAATAGCTACAAAAGTTATAAATGACATAGGGGAATAGCTACACAGGTTAAAAATGGCATAGGGGAATAGCTTCAAAAGTTATAAATGACATAGGGGAATAGCTACAAAGTTATAAATGACATAGGGGAATAGCTACAAAAGTTATAAATGACATAGGGGAATGGCTACACAAGTTATAAATGACATACGGAATAGCTACAAAAGTTATAAATGACATAGGGGAATAGCTATGAATGGTTATAAATGACATAGGGAATAGCATCACAGAGTTATAAATGACATAGGGGAATAGCTATGAATGGTTATAAATAACATAGGGAATAGCTATGAATGGTTATAAATGGCATAGGGGAATAGCTACAAAAGTTATAAATGACATAGGGGAATAGCTACAAAAGTTATAAATGACATAGGTGAATAGCTACACAAGTTATAAATGACATAGGGGAATAGCTACAAAAGTTATAAATGACATAGGGGAATAGCTACAAAAGTTATAAATGACATAGGGGAATAGCTACAAAAGTTATAAATGACATAGGTGAATAGCTACACAAGTTATAAATGACATAGGGGAATAGCTACAAAAGTTATAAATGACATAGGGGAATAGCTACAAAAGTTATAAATGACATAGGTGAATAGCTACACAAGTTATAAATGACATAGGGGAATAGCTACAAAAGTTATAAATGACATAGGGGAATAGCTACAAAAGTTATAAATGACATAGGTGAATAGCTACACAAGTTATAAATGACATAGGGGAATAGCTACAAAAGTTATAAATGACATAGGGGAATAGCTACAAAAGTTATAAATGACATAGGTGAATAGCTACACAAGTTATAAATGACATAGGGGAATAGCTACAAAAGTTATAAATGACATAGGGGAATAGCTACAAAAGTTATAAATGACATAGGTGAATAGCTACACAAGTTATAAATGACATAGGGGAATAGCTACAAAAGTTATAAATGACATAGGGGAATAGCTAAAAAAAGTTATAAATGACATAGGGAATAGCTATGAATGGTTAGCAATGACATAGGGGAATAGCTACAAAAGTTATAAATGACATATGGGAATAGCTACACAAGTTATAAATGACATAGGGGAATAGCTATACAAGTTATAAATGACATAGGGGAATAGCTATACAAGTTATAAATGACATAGGGGAATAGCTATACAAGTTATAAATGACATAGGGGAATAGCTATACAAGTTATAAATGACATAGGGGAATAGCTACACAAGTTATAAATGACATAGGGGAATAGCTATACAAGTTATAAATGACATAGGGGAATAGCTACAAAAGTTATAAATGACATAGGGGAATATCTACAACAGTTATAAATGACATAGGGGAATAGCTACACAAGTTATAAATGACATAGAGGAATAGCTACACAAGTTATAAATGATATAGGGGAATAGCTACAAAAGTTATAAATGACATAGGGGGATAGCTACACAAGTTATAAATGACATAGTGGAATAGCTACACAAGTTATAAATGACATAGGAGAATAGCTACAACAAAAGTTATAATTGACATAGGGGAATAGCTACACAAGTTATCATGACATAGGGGATTAGCTACGCAAGTTATAAATGGCATAGGGGAATAGCTACAAAAGTTATAAATGACATGGGGGAATAGCTACACAAGTTATAAATGACATAGGGGAATAGCTACAAAAGTTATAAATGACATAGGGGAATAGTTACACAAGTTATAAATGACATAGGGAGATAGCTACAAAAGTTATAAATGACATAGGGGAATAGCTACACAAGTTATAAATGGCATAGGGGAATAGCTACACAAGTTATAAATGACATAGGGGAATAGCTACACAAGTTATAAATGACATAGGGGGTAGCTACAAAAGTTATAAATGACATAGGGGAATAGCTACAAAAGTTATAAATGACATAGGGGAATAGCTACAAAAGTTATAAATGACATAGGGGAATAGCTACAAAAGTTATAAATGACATAGGGGAATAGCCACAAAGGTTATAAATGACACAACTGCATCTCCTCCTTTCACATGTAAGTGCTTGCTCTTGTGCACAAACTTGTATAGAAAAATAATCATATTGTAATTACAACCAAAACATTACATATTGTAATCAAAACCAAAACATTACATATTGTAATCAAAACCAAAACATTACATATTGTAATCACAACCAAAACATTACATATTGTAATCACAACCAAAACATTACATATTGTAATCACAACCAAAACATTACATATTGTAATCAAATCCAAAACATTACATATTGTAATCACAACCAAAACATTACATATTGTAATCACAACCAAAACATTACATATTGTAATCACAACCAAAACATTACATATTGTAATCACAACTCAAAACATTACATATTGTAATCACAACTCAAAACATATAATATTGTAATCACAACTCAAAACATTACATATTGTAATCACAACCAAAACATTACATATTGTAATCAAAACCAAAACATTACATATTGTAATCACAACCAAAACATTACATATTGTAATCAAAACCAAAACATTACATATTGTAATCAAATCCAAAACATTACATATTGTAATCACAACCAAAACATTACATATTGTAATCAAAACCAAAACATTACATATTGTAATCACAACCAAAACATTACATATTGTAATCAAAACCAAAACATTACATATTGTAATCAAATCCAAAACATTACATATTGTAATCACAACCAAAACATTACATATTGTAATCAAAACCAAAACATTACATATTGTAATCACAACCAAAACATTACATATTGTAATCAAAACCAAAACATTACATATTGTAATCAAATCCAAAACATTACATATTGTAATCACAACCAAAACATTACATATTGTAATCAAATCCAAAACATTACATATTGTAATCACAACCAAAACATTACATATTGTAATCACAACCAAAACATTACATATTGTAATCAAAACCAATAGCTGTTAACCTAATGAGGATTAACTGTGATATGCCTGAAATTTGCATAGTGTAAGCAAAGCTGATGTGATGTATTGCTACCGCAATGTGTCTGTCCATCCTCCGGCGTTCTTGAACATTTTCAAACGTCTTCTCCTCAGTAACCATTGGATCTATAGCCACCATCCAGCCTACCAAGTCGACAAACTACAGCGAGTCCAAAATCATGCCGCTAGAGTTGTCCTTAATGCCTCGTTTGAACAAATAAGTGTGGAACTTCTGAAAGAACTCCACTGGCTTCCAGTTAAAGCCAGAATCATTTTCAAAGTTCTAGTGATGGTATTCCGTGTCAATAATGGAACAGCTCCAGTATATCTGGGAGAAATGTTTGTACCCATTCGAGGAAGGTACAGACTAAGATCACAAAGTGACACTAACTTTAACATCCCAAGATGACGAACAAAATTATCCGATAGATCTATGGCCGTCGTTGGACCCAAATTGTGGAACGATCTACCTAGTTATCTGAAAAACATTGAGTCGGAGGCCAGTTTCCAATCGAAACTGAAAACCCATCTGTTTAGGCAATTTTATGAATGATAAGTTTTGTGCTCTTTGTACAAAAATAACATCTGTGATGATATAAAACAGTTTAAATACAATACTTGTGTTCAATAAGATCAAAGATCGACTTTATAAGTATTGGATTGACGAGTGAAGTGTTATATGGGCATTCTCTTGGGTTCGAGCTCTGTCATGTGGTGATGGGCGGATCACTGTACTGGCCACATCACGGTTGTTATTCTTACCGCGGTGTTTGGGTCTATGGTTCATAGTGCCACTGTTCTCGCTAATCCAATCACTCACTTATATACTGTAATGGTGTAGATATCATGATAAAATATGTTCTTATCCAATTACTAGAATCCTAGTTATATCTATATATGTATACATTTTTATTTATATATCCATATATTATTGTCATGGGTAAATGTTTAAAATTGCATCTGTAATTGTGAAGCGCAATAGAATAATATTTAATTTTTGCGCCATATAAATGCTATGTATTTGTATTTGTATTTATGGTCGTGATACTTGGGTGGGTGGGTGGTGGATTACATAATTGTTAAAATCACGTTATTGCGTAATCCAAGATGGCCGCTCTCTAAAAATAGCACAAATTATTTCTCTCACGAACCGCCAGTCGGTTTATGATGAATCGTGGTAGGAATGATCGATGTACATCTTCAAAGCTGTTCAAATGGTGACCCCGTGATAAAAAATGAGCATGGCCCGGCCCGGAAGGTCAACTATTATTTTTGAGCGAATATTGTGATGTCATAATATCAAATCGAAGGTATCGATGGGACAATCACTCCAATGCAATTTTCATCAAAGTCAGATAATTATGTCATCCAAGATGGCTGTCAAAAGGTCTACCTTTTATGAGAGATTCCAAACGTCTTCCTCTCACAAGCTTAGATCACAAGATCCTTACGTGAAGCCTTCCAAAGATGTTAAAATAAAGTTCCATCTGAAATCCATGATGGCCACTGTCTAAATATAGCAAAATTTCTTAAAAAATCTTTGTGAACCGCCAGCCTGATTTTGACAAATCATGGTAGGAATGTTCGATGTACAATGCTCTTTCAAAGTTGTTCAAATGGTGACCCTGGGATCAAAAATGGGCGTGGCCCGGGATGTCAAATGGGGGTGAAATGTTATTTTTGAGCAAATATGGTCATGTCATATAACAAATTGAAGGTATCGACGAGGCGATCACACTGATACAATTGTTATCAAAATCAGATGGTTGCTGAAGGTAAAAATATCCTTCTTTTATTATAAATTTCAAAATTCTTCTTCTGCTTGACCAATGGTAGCCACATTTCACATGGGTCCATGTGTGTAGGCTTTTCAGATTTGTTGAAATGGAGGTTGTCTAAGATTAACACAAATTCTTCAAACATATTCTCACAAACCACCAGTCAGATTTTAGCAACATTTGGTAGAACTGAACGATGTACAATGCTCTTTCAAAGTTGTTAAAATGGTGATCCTGGGGTAAAATTTTAGTCAGGTGAGTGATGCAGGGCCATCATGGCCCTCTCGTTTATCATTTAGCCCCTTTGTTTAGTCACAGTCACAAAAGTACATCTAAGTTACATCAGGTTTACAGTCATCAAGCACCTGATAGATTTAAGTCTGGAATAACACCAGATCAAAGGTCATCAAACACCTGATAGCAAGATTTAGGTCAGAAATAATACCAGGTCAATGGTCATCAAGCATCTGATAGCAAGAGTTAAGTCAGAAATAATACCAGGTCAAAGGTCACCAAGCATCTGATAGCAATATTAAAGTCAGGAATAGCAACAGGTCTAAGGTCACCAAGCATCTGATAGCAAGATTAAAGTCAGGAATAGCAACAGGTCTACGGTCACCAAGCATCTGATAGCAAGATTTAAGTCAGAAATAATACCAGGTCAAAGGTCATCAAGCATCTGATAGCAAGATTTAAGTCAGGAATAGCAACAGGTCTAAGGTCATCAAGCATCTGATAGCAAGATTTAAGTCAGGAATAGCAACAGGTCTAAGGTCACCAAGCATCTGATAGCAAGATGTAAGTCAGAAATAATACCAGGTCAAAGGTCATCAAGCATCTGATAGCAAGATTTAAGTCAGGAATAGCAACAGGTCTAAGGTCATCAAACACCTGATAGCAAGATTTAAGTCAGAAATAATACCAGGTCAAAGGTCACCAAGCATCTGATAGCAAGATTAAAGTCAGGAATAGCAACAGGTCTAAGGTCATCAAGCATCTGATAGCAAGATTTAAGTCAGAAATAATACCAGGTCTAAGGTCACCAAGCATCTGATAGCAAGATTTAAGTCAGAAATAATACCTGGTCTAAGGTCACCAAGCATCTGATAGCAAGATTTAAGTCAGGAATAGCAACAGGTCTAAGGTCATCAAGCATCTGATATTAAGATTTAAGTCAGAAATAACACCAAGTCTAAGGTCACCAAGCATCTGATAGCAAGATTTAAGTCAGAAATAACACCAGGTCGAAGGTCACCAAGCACCTGATAGCAAGATTTAAGTCAGAAATAACACCAAGTCTAAGGTCACCAAGCATCTGATAGCAAGATTTAAGTCAGAAATAACACCAGGTCGCAGGTCACCAAACACCTGATAGCAAGATTTAAGTCAGAAATAACACCAAGTCAAGTCTAAGGTCACCAAGCATCTGATAGCAAGATTTAAGTCAGAAATAACACCAGGTCGAAGGTCACCAAGCACCTGATAGCAAGATTTAAGTCAGAAATAACACCAAGTCAAGTCTAAGGTCACCAAGCATCTGATAGCAAGATTTAAGTCAGAAATAACACCAAGTCAAGTCTAAGGTCACCAAGCATCTGATATTAAGATTTAAGTCAGAAATAACACCAGGTCTAAGGTCACCAAGCATCTGATATTAAGATTTAAGTCCGAAATAACACCAGGTCGAAGGTCATCAAGTATCTGATAGCAAGATTAAAGTCAGGAATAGCAACAGGTCAAAGGTTATCAAGCACCTGTGAATGTTTGTTACAGTTACTGTGAATGTTTGTTACAGTGAATGTTTGTTACAGTTACTGTGAATGTTTGTTACAGTTATTGTGAATGTTTGTTACAGTGAATGTTTGTTACAGTTACTGTGAATGTTTGTTTCAGTGAATGTTTGTTACAGTTACTGTGTGTTACAGTTACTGTGAATGTTTGTTACAGTTACTGTGAATGTTTGATACAGTTATTGTGAATGTTTGTTACAGTGAATGTTTGTTACAGTTACTGTGAATGTTTGTTTCAGTGAATGTTTGTTACAGTTACTGTGTGTTACAGTTACTGTGAATGTTTGTTACAGTTACTGTGAATGTTACAGTTACTGTGAATGTTTGTTACAGTTACTGTGAATGTTTGTTACAGTTATTGTGAATGTTTGTTACAGTTACTGTGAATGTTTGTTACAGTTACTGTGAATGTTTGTTACAGTTACTGTGAATGTTTGTTACAGTTACTGTGAATGTTTGTTACAGTTACTGTGAATGTTTGTTACAGTTACTGTGAATGTTTGTTACAGTTACTGTGAATGTTTGTTACAGTTATTGTGAATGTTTGCTACAGTTACTGTGAATGTTTGTTACAGTTACTGTGAATGTTTGTTACAGTTACTGTGAATGTTTGTTACAGTTACTGTGAATGTTTGTTACAGTTACTGTGAATGTTTGTTACAGTTACTATGTGAATGTTTGTTACAGTTACTATGTGAATGTTTGTTACAGTTACTATGTGAATGTTTGTTACAGTTACTGTGAGTGTTTGGTACAGTTACTGTGAATGTTTGTTACAGTTACTGTGAATGTTTGTTACAGTTACTGTGAATGTTTGTTACAGTTACTATGTGAATGTTTGTTACAGTTACTGTGAGTGTTTGGTACAGTTACTGTGAATGTTTGTTACAGTTACTGTGAATGTTTGTTACAGTTACTATGTGAATGTTACAGTTACTGTGAGTGTTTGGTACAGTTACTGTGAATGTTTGTTACAGTTACTGTGAATGTTTGTTACAGTTACTGTGTGAAGAGTATGGCGGTGAGAGATTCCAACCGGTGCTGACTACAAAAGGTTCTGAGATGATCGTGCAGTATGATGAACACAGACTAACAAATAACTTCAAGTTTGGTGTCATCTACCAGACGTTTAAACAGGTACGTTTTCTATCATACAGGTATGGTTGCTATCATTTATCACACAGGTAAGTTTGGTGTCATCTATCACACAGGTAAGTTTGGTGTCAACTATCATACAGGTAAGTTTGGTGTCATCTATCACACAGGTAAGTTTGGTGTCATCTATCACACAGGTAAATTTGGTATCATCTATCACACAGGTAAGTTTGGTGTCATCTATCACACAGGTAAGTTTGGTGTCATCTATCACACAGGTAAGTTTGGTATCATCTATCACACAGGTAAGTTTGGTGCCATCTATCACACAGATCAATTTGGTATCATCTATCACACAGGTAAGTTTGGTGTCATCTATCACACAGGTACGTTTGGTGTCATCTATCACACAGGTAAGTTTGGTGTCATCTATCACACAGGTAAGTTTGGTATCATCTATCACACAGGTAAGTTTGGTGTCATATATCACACAGGTAATTTTGCTGTAATCTATCACACATATAAGTTTCGTATCATCTATCACACATATAAGTTTGGTGTCATCTATCACACAGGTAAGTTTGGTGTCATCTATCGCACAGATATGTTTGGTGTCATCTATCACACAGATATGTTTGGTGTCATCTATCACACAGATACATTTGGTGTCATTTATCACACAGGTAAATTTGGTATCATCTATCACACAGGTAAGTTTGGTGTCATCTATCATGCAGGTAAGTTTGGTATCATCTATCACACAGGTAATTTTGCTGTAATCTATCACACACATAAGTTTGGTGTCATCTATCACACAAGTAAGTTTGGTGTCATCTATCACACATGTAAGTTTGGTATCATCTATCACACAGGTAAGTTTGGTGTCATATATCACACAGGTAATTTTGCTGTAATCTATCACACATAAGTTTGGTGTCATCTATCACACAGGTAAGTTTGGTGTCATCTATTGCACAGATATGTTTGGTGTCATCTATCACACAGATATGTTTGGTGTCATCTATCACACAGATACATTTGGTGTCATTTATAACACAGGTAAGTTTGGTGTCATCTATCACACAGGTGAGTTTGGTATCATCTATCACACAGGTAAGTTTGGTGTCATCTATCACACAGGTAAGTTTGGTGTCATCTATCACACATGTAAGTTTGGTATCATCTATCACACAGGTGAGTTTGGTATCATCTATCACACAGGTAGGTTTGGTGTCATCTATCACACAGGTAAGTTTGGTGTCATCTATCACATAGGTACGTTTGGTGTCATCTATCACACAGGTAAGTTTGGTGTCATCTATCACACAGGTAAGTTTGGTGTCATCTATCACACAGGTAAGTTTGGTGTCATCTATCACACATGTAAGTTTGGTATCATCTATCACACAGGTAAGTTTGGTGTCATCTATCACACATGTAAGTTTGGTATCATCTATCACACAGGTAAGTTTGGTATCATCTATCACACAGGTAAGTTTGGTGTCATCTATCACACATGTAAGTTTGGTATCATCTATCACACAGGTAGGTTTGGTGTCATCTAGCACGCATGTAAGTTTGGTATCATCTATCACACAGGTAGGTTTGGTGTCATCTAGCACGCATGTAAGTTTGGTATCATCTATCACACAGGTAAGTTTGGTATCATCTATCACACAGGTAAGTTTGGTATCATCTATCACACAGGTAAGTTTGGTATCATCTATCACTCAGGTAAGTTTGGTGTCATCTATCATGCAAGTAAGTTTGGTATCATCCATCACATTTATAAATGAGTTATCCTGTAATGTACATAAATGAGTTATCCTGTAGTGTACATAAATGAGTTATCCTGTAATGTACATAAATGAGTTATTCTGTAATGTACATAAATGAGTTATCCTGTAATGTACATAAATGAGTTATCATGTAATGTACATAAATGAGTTATCATGTAGTGTACATAAATGAGTTATCATGTAGTGTACATAAATGAGTTATCATGTAGTGTACATAAATGAGTTATCCTGTAATGTACATAAATGAGTTATCCTGTAATGTACATAAATGAGTTATCATGTAGTGTACATAAATGAGTTATCATGTAGTGTACATAAATGAGTTATCATGTAGTGTACATAAATGAGTTATCCTGTAATGTACATAAATGAGTTATCATGTAGTGTACATAAATGAGTTATCATGTAATGTACATAAATGAGTTATCATGTAGTGTACATAAATGAGTTATCATGTAGTGTACATAAATGAGTTATCATGTAATGTACATAAATGAGTTATCATGTAGTGTACATAAATGAGTTATCATGTAATGTACATAAATGAGTTATCATGTAGTGTACATAAATGAGTTATCATGTAGTGTACATAAATGAGTTATCATGTAGTGTACATAAATGAGTTATCATGTAATGTACATAAATGAGTTATCATGTAGTGTACATAAATGAGTTATCATGTAGTGTACATAAATGAGTTATCATGTAGTGTACATAAATGAGTTATCCTGTAATGTACATAAATGAGTTATCATGTAATGTACATAAATGAGTTATCATGTAGTGTACATAAATGAGTTATCATGTAGTGTACATAAATGAGTTATCATGTAATGTACATAAATGAGTTATCCTGTAGTGTACATAAATGAGTTATCATGTAATGTACATAAATGATTTATCCTGTAGTGTACATAAATGATTTATCCTGTAGTGTACATACATGATTTATCCTGTAGTGTACATAAATGATTTATTCTGTAGTGTACATACATGATTTATCCTGTAGTGTACATAAATGATTGATCCTGTAGTGTACATAAATGAGTTATCCTGTAGTGTACATACATGATTTATCCTGTAGTGTACATAAATGATTTATCATGTAGTGTACATAAATGATTTATCCTGTAGTGTACATAAATGATTTATCCTGTAGTGTACATAAATGATTTATCCTGTAGTGTACATACATGATTTATCATGTAGTGTACATAAATGATTTATCCTGTAGTGTACATAAATGATTTATCCTGTAGTGTACATAAATGATTTTTCCTTGTGTGAATTTGTCAATTGAGTACATGAATGATTTATGCAACAGTGTACATGAATGATGTATGCAATAGTGTACATGAATGATTTATGCAGCAGTGTACATGAATGATTTATGCAGTAGTGTACATGAATGAGTTATGCAGTAGTGTGCATGAATGATTTATGCAGTAGTGTACATGAATGATTTATGCAGTAGTGTACATGAATGATTTATGCAGTAGTGTGCATGAATGATTTATGCAGTAGTGTGCATGAATGATTTATGCAGTAGTGTACATGAATGATTTATGAAGAAGTGTATATGAATGATTTATGCAGTAGTGTGCATGAATGATTTATGCAGTAGTGTACATGAATGATTTATGCAGTAGTGTACATGAATGATTTATGAAGAAGTGTACATGAATGATTTATGCAGTAGTGTGCATGAATGATTTATGCAGTAGTGTACATGAATGATTTATGCAGTAGTGTACATGAATGATTTATGCAGTAGTGTGCATGAATGATTTATGCAGTAGTGTACATGAATGATTTATGCAGTAGTGTACATGAATGATTTATGCAGTAGTGTACATGAATGATTTATGCAGTAGTGTACATGAATGATTTATGCAGTAGTGTACATGAATGATTTATGCAGTAGTGTACATGAATGATTTATGCAGTATACATGAATTATATGATGATGATTTTAGACAAAGGAGGAGGACTTATTTGGGAACATTCACCATAGTTACGCCATGGAGGATTTCCTTCAATGTATTGGTCATCGTGTCCAGCTGCGAAACTTTGATGGGTATCGTGGTGGACTGGACACAATACATGGACAGACTGGGCAAGAATCTCTATATACACAGTTCCACCATCGCGAGATTATGTTCCACGTATCCACCATGCTTCCTTACACCGAGGGTGATGCACAGCAGGTAAAATGAAAAATATTATCTAGTCTAAATTGTTGCTATCAATATGAAATCTTTCAGTATTTTATTCAGAGTAGTGAATACAAAAATTAATGAGATTGTGGTATGCTTAATAAGTTTGTGACCCTCAATCCTATGAGGATGCCAGATTTATCAAGAGTGGACTTACTAGGCGATGATGCAGTTGTAGAGCAATAGAGTGTGCAGTGGTAGAGTATGAATGGTGAAGCGGTAGAGCAGTCAATATTACAGTGGTAGATTGGTCGATGTTGCAGTGGTAGAGCAGTCAATATTACAGTGGTAGAGTGGTCAATATTACAGTGGTAGAGCAGTCAATATTACAGTGGTAGAGCAGTCAATATCAGAGTGGTAGAGCAGTCGATATTACAGTGGTAGAGCCGTCAATATTACAGTGGTAGAGCAGTCAATATTACAGTGGTAGAGCGGTCAATATTACAGTGGTAGAGCAGTCAATATTACAGTGGTAGAGCAGTCAATATCACAGTGGTAGAGCAGTCAATATCACAGTGGTAGAGCAGTCTATATTACAGTGGTAGAGCAGTCAATATTACAGTGGTAGAGCAGTCAATATTACAGTGATAGAGCAGTCAATATTACCTTGGTAGAGCAGTTTATATTACAGTGGTAGAGCAGTCTATATTGCAGTGGTAGAGCAGTCAATATTACAGTGGTAGAGCAGTCGATATTACAGTGGTAGAGTGGTCGATGTTGCAGTGGTAGAGCAGTTGATGTTGCAGTGGTAGAGCGGTCGATATTACAGTGGTAGAGTGGTCGATGTTGCAGTGGTAGAGCAGTTGATGTTGCAGTGGTAGAGCAGTTGATGTTGCAGTGGTAGAGCTGTTGATGTTAAAGTGGTAGAGCAGTTGATGTTAAAGTGGTAGAGCAGTCGATAGTACAGTGGTAGATCGGTCGTTGTTGCAGTGGTAGAGCAGTTGAGGTTAATGTGGTAGAGCAGTTGATGTTAAAGTGGTAGAACGGTTGATGTTGCCGTGGTAGAGCAGTTGATGTTAAAGTGGTAGAGAGGTCGATGTTGCAGTGGTAGAGCAACCGATATTACAGTGGTAGAGTGGTCGATGTTGCAGTGGTAGAGCAGTTGATGTTGCAGTGGTAGAGCGGTCGATATTACAGTGGTAGAGTGGCCGATGTTGCAGTGGTAGAGCAGTCGATGTTGCAGTGGTAGAGCGGTCGATATTACAGTGGTAGATTGGTCAATGTTGCAGTGGTAGAGCAGTTGATGTTGCAGTGGTAGAGCAGTCGATATTACAGTGGGAGATTGGTCAATATTACAGTTGTAGAGCAGTCGATGTTACAGTGGTAGAACAGTCAATATTACAGTGGTAGAGCGGTCGATGTTAAAGTTGTAGAGCGGTTGATGTTAAAGTGGTAGAGCAGTTGATGTTAAAGTGGTAGAGCAGTTGATGTTAAAGTGGTAGGGCGGTCGATGTTGCAGTGGTAGAGCAACCGATATTACAGTGGTAGAGTGGTCGATGTTGCAGTGGTAGAGCAGTTGATGTTGCAGTGGTAGAGCAGTCGATATTACAGTGGTAGAGTGTTCGATGTTGCAGTGGTAGAGCAGTTGATGTTGCAGTGGTAGAGCAGTCGATGTTGCAGTGATAGAGCGGTCGATATTACAGTGGTAGATTGGTCGATGTTGCAGTGGTAGAGCAGTTGGTGTTGCAGTGTTAGAGCAGTCGATGTTGCAGTGGTAGATTTGTCGATGTTGCAGTGGTAGAGCAGTCGATATTACAGTGGGAGATTGGTCAATATTACAGTTGTAGAGCGGTCGATGTTACAGTGGTAGAACAGTCAATATTAAAGTGGTAGAGCAGTCAATATTACAGTGGTAGAGCGGTCGATGTTAAAGTGGTAGAACAGTCAATATTACAGTGGTAGAGCAGTCGATGTTACAATGGTAGAGCAGTCGAAGTTAAAGTGGTAGAGCAGTCGATGTTGCAGTGGTAGAGCGGTCGATGTTACAGTGGTAGAGCGGTCGATGTTGCAGTGGTAGAGTGGTCGATGTTACAGTTGTAGAGCGGTCGATGTTGCAGTGGTAGAGTGGTCGATGTTACAGTGGTAGAGTGGTCGATGTTGCAGTGGTAGAGCAGTTGATGTTGCAGTGGTAGAGCGGTCGATATTACAGTGGTAGAGTGGTCGATGTTGCAGTGGTAGATTTGTCGATGTTGCAGTGGTAGAGCAGTCGATATTACAGTGGGAGATTGGTCGATGTTGCAGTGGTAGAGCAGTCGATGTTACAGTGGTAGAGCAGTCGATGTTGCAGTGGTAGAGCAGTCAATGTTGCAGTGGTAGATTGGTCGATGTTGCAGTGGTAGAGCAGTCGGTGTTGCAGTGGTAGAGCAGTTGATGTTAAAGTGGTAGAGCGGTCGATGTTGCAGTGGTAGAGCAACCGATATTACAGTGGTAGAGTGGTCGATGTTGCAGTGGTAGAGCAGTTGATGTTGCAGTGGTAGAGCGGTCGATATTACAGTGGTAGAGTGGTCGATGTTGCAGTGGTAGAGCAGTCAATGTTGCAGTGGTAGAGCGGTCGATATTACAGTGGTAGATTGGTCGATGTTGCTGTGGTAGAGCAGTTGATGTTGCAGTGGTAGAGCGGTCCATGTTGCAGTGGTAGATTTGTCGATGTTGCAGTGGTAGAGCAGTCGATATTACAGTGGGAGATTGGTCACTATTACTGTTGTAGAGCGGTCGATGTTACAGTGGTAGAACAGTCAATATTAAAGTGGTAGAGCAGTCGATGTTAAAGTGGTAGAACAGTCAATATTACAGTGGTAGAGCGGTCGATGTTAAAGTGGTAGAACAGTCAATATTACAGTGGTAGTGCAGTCGATGTTGCAGTGGTAGTGCAGTCGATGTTGCAATGGTAGAGCAGTCGATGTTGCAGTGGTAGAGCAGTCGATGTTAAAGTGGTAGAGCAGTTGATGTTAAAGTGGTAGAGCAGTCGATATTACAGTGGTAGACCTGTCGTTGTTGCAGTGGTAGAGCAGTTGATGTTAATGTGGTAGAGCAGTTGATGTTAAAGTTGTAGAGCGGTTGATGTTAAAGTGGTAGAGCGGTTGATGTTGCAGTGGTAGAGCAGTTGATTTTAAAGTGGTAGAGCGGTCGATGTTGCAGTGGTAGAGCAACCGATATTACAGTGGTAGAGTGGTCGATGTTGCAGTGGTAGAGCAGTTGATGTTGCAGTGGTAGAGCGGTCGATATTACAGTGGTAGAGTGGTCGATGTTTCAGTGGTAGAGCACTCGATGTTGCAGTGGTAGAGTGGTCGATATTACAGTGGTAGATTTGTCGATGTTGCAGTGGTAGAGCAGTTGATGTTGCAGTGGTAGAGCAGTCGATGTTGCAGTGGTAGATTTGTCGATGTTGCAGTGGTAGGGCAGTCGATATTACAGTGGTAGATTGATCGATGTTGCAGTGGTAGAGCAGTCGATGTTGCAGTGGTAAAGCAGTCAATGTTGCAGTCGTAGAGCAGGCGATATTACAGTGGGAGATTGGTCGATGTTGCAGTGGTAGAGCAGTCGATGTTGCAGTGGTAGAGCAGTCAATGTTGCAGTGGTAGATTGGTCGATGTTGCAGTGGTAGAGCAGTCGGTGTTGCAGTGGTAGAGCAGTTGATGTTAAAGTGGTAGAGCGGTCGATGTTGCAGTGGTAGAGCAACCGATATTACAGTGGTAGAGTGGTCGATGTTGCAGTGGTAGAGCGGTCGATATTACAGTGGTAGAGTGGTCGATGTTGCAGTGGTAGAGCAGTCAATGTTGCAGTGGTAGAGCGGTCGATATTACAGTGGTAGATTGGTCGATGTTGCTGTGGTAGAGCAGTTGATGTTGCAGTGGTAGAGCGGTCGATGTTGCAGTGGTAGATTTGTCGATGTTGCAGTGGTAGAGCAGTCGATATTACAGTGGGAGATTGGTCACTATTACTGTTGTAGAGCGGTCGATGTTACAGTGGTAGAACAGTCAATATTAAAGTGGTAGAGCAGTCGATGTTAAAGTGGTAGAACAGTCAATATTACAGTGGTAGAGCGGTCGATGTTAAAGTGGTAGAACAGTCAATATTACAGTGGTAGAGCAGTCGATGTTGCAGTGGTAGAGCAGTCGATGTTGCAGTGGTAGAGCAGTCGATGTTAAAGTGGTAGAGCAGTTGATGTTAAAGTGGTAGAGCAGTCGATATTACAGTGGTAGACCTGTCGTTGTTGCAGTGGTAGAGCAGTTGATGTTAATGTGGTAGAGCAGTTGATGTTAAAGTTGTAGAGCGGTTGATGTTAAAGTGGTAGAGCGGTTGATGTTGCAGTGGTAGAGCAGTTGATGTTAAAGTGGTAGAGCGGTCGATGTTGCAGTGGTAGAGCAACCGATATTACAGTGGTAGAGTGGTCGATGTTGCAGTGGTAGAGCAGTTGATGTTGCAGTGGTAGAGCGGTCGATATTACAGTGGTAGAGTGGTCGATGTTTCAGTGGTAGAGCACTCGATGTTGCAGTGGTAGAGTGGTCGATATTACAGTGGTAGATTTGTCGATGTTGCAGTGGTAGAGCAGTCAATGTTGCAGTGGTAGAGCAGTCGATGTTGCAGTGGTAGATTTGTCGATGTTGCAGTGGTAGAGCAGTCAATGTTGCAGTGGTAGAGCAGTCGATGTTGCAGTGGTAGATTTGTCGATGTTGCAGTGGTAGAGCAGGCAATGTTGCAGTGGTAAAGCAGTCAATGTTGCAGTGGTAGAGCAGTCGAAGTTAAAGTGGTAGAGCAGTCGATGTTACATTGGTAGAGCAGTCGAAGTTAAAGTGGTAGAGCAGTCAATGTTGCAGTGGTAGAGCAGTCGATGTTGCAGTGGTAGAGCGGTCGATGTTGCAGTGGTAGAGCAGTCAATGTTGCAGTGGTAGAGCAGTCGAAGTTAAAGTGGTAGAGCAGTCGATGTTACATTGGTAGAGCAGTCGAAGTTAAAGTGGTAGAGCAGTCAATGTTGCAGTGGTAGAGCAGTCGATGTTGCAGTGGTAGATTGGTCGATGTTGCAGTGGTAGAGCGCTCGATGTTGCAGTGGTAGAGCAATCAATATTACAGTGGTAGAGTGGTCGATGTTACAATTGTAGAGCGGTCGATGTTGCAGTGGTAGAGGTTGGACAGGTGGTACAGTGTAGAGCGGTCAGTTGCGCAATGGTAGAATGTTCGATATTGCATTGGTAGAGCAGTCGATAGTACAGTGGTAGAGTGGTCGGTGTTACATTGGTAGAGTGGTCGATATTGCAGTGGTAGTGCAGTCAATATTACAGTGGTAGAGCAGTCAATATTACAGTGGTAGAGCAGTCAATATTACAGTGGTAGAGCAGTCAATATTACAGTGGTAGAGCAGTCAATATTACAGTGGTAGAGCAGTCAATATTACAGTGGTAGAGCAGTCAATATTACAGTGGTAGAGCAGTCAATATTACAGTGGTAGAGCATTCGATATTACAGTGGTAGAGCAGTCGATATTGCAGTGGTTGAGCAGTCAATATTACAGTGGTAGAGCGGTCGATGGTGCAGTGGTGGAGCTATTGATGGTGCAGTTATAGAGCGGTCGGTGATGCAGTGGTAAAGCTGTTGATTGTACAGTGGTAGAGCAGTTGATGGTGCAGTTGTAGAGCAGTTGATGGTGCAATGGTCGAGCGGTCGGTTGTGCAGTGGTCGATCGTGCAGTGGTAGATCAGTCGATGTTGCAGTAGTAGAGCAGTTGGTTGTGCAGTGGTAGAGCGGTCGATGGTGCTGTGGTAGAGCGTTCAGTTGTGCAGTGGTAGAGCAGTCGATAGTACAGTGGTAGAGCGGTCGATGGTGCAGTGGTGGAGCTGTTGATGTTGCAGTTATAGAGCGGTCGGTGGTGCCGTGGTAAAGCTGTTGGTTGTACAGTGGTAGAGCAGTTGATGGTGCAATGGTAGAGCGGTCGATCGTGCAGTGGTAGAGCAGTCAGTTGTGCAGTGATAGAGCTGTCGATGGTGCATTGGTAGAGCGTTCAGTTGTGCAGTGGTAGAGCGATCGATGGTGCAGTGGTAGAGCGTTCAGTTGTGCAGTGGTAGAACGATCGATGGTGCAGTGGTAGAATGGTCGATGGTGTAGTGGTGGAGCGGTCGTTGTTGCAATTGTCGAGCGGATTGTGGTGCAATGGTAGAGCGGTCTGTTGTGTAGTGGTAGTGCGTTTGGTGGTGCAGTGGTAGAGCCGTTGGTCATGCAGTGGTAGAGTGTTTGGTTGTGCTGTGGCAGAGTGGTTGGTTGTGCTGTGGTAGAGCGGTATGTTGTGTAATGGTAGAGCGGTCGATTCTGCAATGGTAGAGCGGTCTGTTGTGTAGTGGTAGAGTGGCCGGTTGTGCAGTGGTAGAGCAGTCGGTTTTGCAATGGTAGAGCGGTCGATTGTGCAATGGTAGAGCGGTCAGTTTTGCAGTGGTAGAGTGGTCGGTGGTGCAGTTGTATAGCGGTTGATGGTACAGTGGTAGAGCAGTTACAATTGTTATGGCTAGGCAACATTACCCTGACGTAGCCATTTCAAACCTTGCATGTGTGAAAACTGCTTTACGCCTTTATAGTTTCTAACATTTACAAATGAACAAAAGTCAATGGATCTCAAATCAACTGTAAGACGTTAGCATTATAAGCTGTACTAATTTCTTTCATGTTTCAGTTACAGAGAAAGCGTCATATAGGAAATGACATAGTTGCCATAGTCTTTCAAGAAGAGAACACGGCATTTGTTCCAAACATGATAGCCTCCCACTTCCTGCATTGTTACATCGTAGTACAACCCATCAACCCCAACACAGATCATACCCAGTATAAGGTAGGTATTCTAAAACTAATACTAGTTTTATATTTGCAGTCAATAAACAAGCATACTGCGTATGAATGAACATCATAGTGACAGTCAGGTTGGTATGGGAGGGGAGAGTATGGGAAGTATGGGAGGGGAGAGTATGGGAGGGGAGAGTATGGGAGGGGAGAGTATGGGAGGGGAGAGTATGGGAGGGGAGAGTATGGGAGGGGAGAGTATGGGAGGGGAGAGTATTGGAGGGGAGAGTATGGGAGGGGAGAATATGGGAGGGGAGAGTATGGGAGGGGAGAGTATGGGAGGGGAGAGTATTGGAGGGGAGAGTATGGGAGGGGAGAGTATGGGAAGTATGGGAGGGGAGAGTATGGGAGGGAGAGTATGGGAGGGGAGAGTATGGGAGGGGAGAGTATGGGAGGGGAGAGTATTGGAGGGGAGAGTATGGAAGGGGAGAGTATGGGAGGGGAGAATATGGGAGGGGAGAGTATGGGAGGGGAGAGTATGGGAGGGGAGAGTATGGTAGGGGAGAGTATTGGAGGGGAGAGTATGGGAGGGGAGAGTATGGGAGGGGAGAGTATGGGAGGGGAGAATATGGGAGGGGAGAGTATGGGAGGGGAGAGTATTGGAGGGGAGAGTATGGGAAGTATGGGAGGGGAGAGTATGGGAGGGGAGAGTATGGGAGGGGAGAGTATGGGAGGGGAGAGTATTGGAGGGTAGAGTATGGGAGGGGAGAATATGGGAGGGGAGAGTATGGGAGGGAGAGTAGGGAGGGGAGAGTAAGGGGAGAGATGGGAGGGGAGAGTATGGGAGGGGAGAGTATGGGAGGGGAGAATATGGGAGGGGAGAGTATGGGAGGGGAGAGTTTGGGAGGGGAGAGTATGGGAGGGGAGAGTATGGGAGGGGAGAGTATGGGAGGGGAGAATATGGGAGGGGAGAGTATGGGAGGGGAGAGTATGGGAGGGGAGAGTATGGGAGAGGTATCCTCTCCCGTGTCGAAGAATTTTGGAAGAAATGATCATATGGAATAGGCACTACTTATGAATGGGGAAAGCCAATAAAGGGTTGCAGTCCAAATCAATATCTGAAATACACATCGTAGAAGGAATACGACCCACATCCCCACAATACCAGCGAGGGTTTTGTTATCTAAGGAATATTAAGAGGATATGTACTGAAAGGCGACTACCCAATGCCATAAACTCAAACGTTGACCATTTTTCTACATCAAATTCTGGAGAGTTGGAAATGACTTGGGATTTAAGACTAGGCATTGTGGAGGTCCTTAGAGTAATATACAAACTGTCAAGTGATATTGACACTGATGATCAGTTTGAAACTGTTGTGCAGCAGGCGATTGACTTAGCGAGTGACAGATCTCATTTATCTAGCATGTTGAACTCGTATTGAGATCACACACAAATTGTTTTGACGTAAAGTCATGTAAAAACATACACTGGTAACTTTGGTAAGTCATAGAATAATAAATACGTTCAATACGAAGATCAAGGTGAACCATAAACTACTAAGAGGATGTTTGTTTGTTTCAGTGAATGATGGAATTATATTTCACCGAATGAACATTGACAGCATTACATCATGAGTGGCGTTGGTCACTATAAGTTTCTGTGTTTATAAATAAAATATTATTCGATCATTCATTTAACCCATTCAACACCAAGTAACTGACATAGACTGGTGCATGATATTTTTAGACCAATAAATGAATAAGAAAATTATATATGTGGACCAGTTCATTTATCAAAATGGGTAATTTTTTCTAAAATCATATTACTGGCAAAAAGTGTAGATTCTGATGTGATGGATTGTGACGAGCTGGCACATCTGGATCTACACATTTTGTAAGCCTATTTAGAGGTCTGTGGTGTTGAAAGGGTTAAGAAAACAAAGGCTGGAAGTGTTTATGACATAATAGACGTCACAAATCACGTCACTGACAGCTTTGGTCCGAAAATATTCGTGTTGACATTTCAACATGCAGCGGCTATATAACCACATGTGCAACATGCAGCGGCTATATAACCACATGTGCAACATGCAGCGGCTATATAACCACATGTGCAACATGCAGCGGCTATATAACCACATGTGCAACATGCAGTGGCTATATAACCACATGTGCAACATGCAGCGGCTATATAACCACATGTGCAACATGCAGCGGCTTTATAACCACATGTGCAACATGCAGCGGCTATATAACCACATGTGCAACATGCAGCGGCTATATAACCACATGTGCAACATGCAGCGGCTATATAACCACATGTGCAACATGCAGCGGCTATATAACCACATGTGCAACATGCAGCGGCTATATAACCACATGTGCAACATGCAGCGGCTATATAACCACATGTGCAACATGCAGCGGCTATATAACCACATGTGCAACATGCAGCGGCTATATAACCACATGTGCAACATGCAGCGGCTATATAACCACATGTGCAACATGCAGCGGCTATATAACCACATGTGCAAGGCAGTGAGAACTAAAATGTGTTATTCCATTGATATTATTTAATTAGGAATGAGAGACAAGATGGATTAAAAGAAAAATATAGGTTTATTTTATAATGAACTTAGTCTTACAAACTTTGTATTTAAGATAATTTATGTCGAATGCACATCCCCGGTGGGACAATATGGCAAAATCACATCACTCCTGATATCGGAAGCATATAAAAGCCCATAGGCATATCATATATCACTCCGGAAGATCGGAAAATATAGATAACAATAGTGTGAAATGCACATCCCTGGTGGGACAATATGGCAAAATCACATCACTCCTGATATCGGAAGCATAAAAAAGCCCATAGGCATATCATATATCACTCCAGAAAATCGGGAGCCCTTACTCCGGATATCGGAAACATAAAACAATTAACTCCGAATTTTCGGAAGTACTTTGCTATACAAATACAATACTTACTTGATATGTTAACTTACTCATCTAATAGTAGATAAAAACATTGTTGTACACTGCAGTGGCATTGCTATTACCTACATAAAAGTTATAGATTATACAAGAGAGACGCTATTACGCCAAGGCACAGGTACTACGGTAAAAGAGCATCTTTTTCCAGGGGGACCAAGTCCCGCCATATACAAAAACCTAGATTATGGAGGGAGATAGCGTCTATTTCTTGTATAACTATGGATAGCATTTTACGTTTGAATATCTAATTTGGTAAATCATCCCTCAATGTATCAGTCATTACTGTGCACCCAAAGTGAACATAGTTTCTAAATAGTTGATGAACGTATTCCGGGTTAACGAATGTAACCCCCTTCTCTTCTGGGTGTTAAATATTCCGATGGTACTTTTTCTGACTTATGGTTTCATTCTCCACGATATTGTTTTTGTGTACGGACAAACATGTATCTCCGGATGTCGGAAGGATAAGCCCCATAGACATATCCTAAATCACTCCGGATGTCGGAAGGATAAGCCCCATAGACATATCCTAAATCACTCCGGATGTCGGAAATATAATAAAGCCCAATATACGTATCAAATCTTTTCCGTGCCTTTTCTAACTTATAACGATATTGTTTTCGTATTATGATTTCAGTTAGAGATTTTAGTTTCGGTATAAGTTATCATTATATGTTTTCAGGTAGTTTTTAACAGCCATTAAGTGTAGCCCAGGCTTTTGGCAAATACTATTTACGCAACAATGTATAATCAGTAATTGCGGTGGGCTACCATTGTCACAAATATGTGAGGTGTTCCAATATCATGCCAGGCCTAAAATCAAATGTCACATTTAGACAGTTATCCAATTTAAATGATGATGTACACCTGCTTGTCTGGTGCGGTGGAAACATATCTTATTATAGATGAATCGATTATCCAATATCCATACTTCTGTAGCACCTATATTATATAAACCATGACTGTAGATGTACATTAAAGTTTCATAGAAATCGATCATGTCACAATATGTGAGTGACAACGGCCATGATGATCAGCATACAACTCTTGTATTACTGATTTGTCATACATGGTTGTATCACGGAATACTATCATTGCGGCGCAATACTATCTTGTGACGTCATAACTGTCTACTAACTGATCATTAATTGGATTGAAATTGTATGACTTAATACTATTTTCATGACGTACTAGCAACGATGCCGCTATAGTTAATTAAGTTCTAATATAGCCTTTTGTTAGATGTATGTGCCACCACTGTGCCTAAAATTATTTTGTTTGTTCTCCCATAAATGCCAAGATTTACTCAAAATTCGCCTGAATGGACAAATTGTCGGCGGAAAGCCATGGCACGAGAATTTACCACCAAGCACAGGTCGCTTCCCAATGTATGACCATTTAAAACCATGTTCGAATTCGTCTAAATGAAATTTAATGCACACTCCCGACATCCAGCTGTCAATTATTTTCTGCAAAGAATCCATATCTATTTTATTTCCGGTATATTTTCTCTTATTTAACCGTTTCATACCCTCTATCATTTTCCTTACTAAGAATACTCTGGCTTCGTCTCGAAAATTATTGATTTTGTTATAATAACCGTTTAGCAGAAATATGACGGTTTACAGGACCGTGTGCATATTAGTATTGAGACATACACGCTATGCATTAACCACCTATTGCAAGTCTGACGATGACGTTTATATATACACAGTTTAGAGGTGTTAAACACCCGATTGTACGTATCGCTTACCTATTACAGCTCCGTACACCAATATTTGAATAATGTCTACTGCATACGCATTGTTAAATTTTGAATATGGTACAGAACACAATTCTCGGTCTATAACAATTGGTGGATCCATTCTCTTGTGGAGGTGATAAATACGATATATGATCAGAGCTCTAGATAAGTTTTGGTGTAGTGTATTTTACCCCTTGACTTTTTTTTTTTGGCAATGGGTAATTTACTCCTAAATATTAAACTTAAAGGGTTCTGAAAATTTAAATACAACTCGTGTAAACTTTCAAATGCCAAACGGCCATTTTTGTGAATGGCGCCCTTGGTTGAGCGGAACAATGTTCCTCTAATCGATTATAAGGTCACATGAGACTAAATCATGCGTTTTATTACGCACAGATCTCAATCTTCAGAACGTATTTTACGCACGGCGATGTATTTTAAGGTTTTTTTTTTTTTAGAAAAACCAATGCGTAATTAATCGTATACACACCTTATCTAGAGGTCTGTATATGATGCTACTGAGTGGTCAAAGATGTTAAAGGACCCAGTTAACCACAGTGTCTAATTTTAGTTTTAAAGTGTCTGGGTGGATAATAGCAGACTTAAGAGAATGGTGGTGCGGCCAATGTATTGAACTTAAATCCCTCTCTAAATCCTTTCATTAAGAACATAGCTGTGCATGCATCGTAATCTTTAAGTCAAGTGTATAATTGTTGCGGGCTGACCGGTGTTCGGCCTAAATCCCATAAATGTTATTAGCATGGGAATTACTTGGCGTCATATATATTTAACTACAACTTTGTGTCAACGCTGGACTCTTTAGTTGGTTGGTATTGGGCAAGCCTGCGTCCAAACATCAGCCTGTCGTCAACAAGTTTGAATATTTGTGATTTGGAGACTGATTCATCATACTTTTGAATTAATGAATGAAGATCAATATATTATCCTTTCCACATAGGTTCTTTCATTTTATGTGGGACGTGTCGCTAGTGACATATCTGATGCCAACGGCAAGCCGGTGCTAACATTTGATGGAGTGTGTGTGTATTACATCATTTACATGTACATCTATATAAATTACCAGAAGCTGGAATTTGGTTCCTGGCCATCAGGCAGCTGCACTTGTCGGCTATAGCGTCCTATGGAAGACTGTGGGTACGTCAACTGCTGCTGGTGGTAATCTGGATTGTTACTCCGAATCCCCCGAGGCTGTATACGTGGGCTTGAACTATTGCGCTTGAACACGAGTTATTGTAGGCGTGCACTGTCTGTCTGTTTGTTTTTCCACGTGTCCATGGTTGAGGTCATGAATAGGGACAGATACTGTGTGATTCATGACATGGTTATAGGCCATATATTGTTCACCCTGTTATAGTCGTACAGGGGTATGCACGCATGGTTTGTGTAACTGTATGTGTTACCATGGTTACTGTTTGTAGACTGTTCAATCGTATATTGAATCTGTACCTCTATAGGTTGTCTGCATATGATATTGGTGGCACCAGTAATGGCAACACTCGTTTTCCTTTCTGTGGAAACGTGGGGCACATCTTGTTTGTCAGTGGTTTAATCCTCCTGGGCCGTTTTCGTCAGTTGTACAAGCCCATGAAAAGATAAAGTACATATATTAGTGACTTGAATCTTGAACAAAACAGGACTTATTCCCAGTGTGTGTTCCACCAATGTTGGATATTGTATATCATTACTCCTAAAGTAGTCCTCTTCTAGTGAAGGTTGCCACCAATGTTGGATATTGTATATCATTACTCCTAAAGTAGTCCCATTCTAGTGAAGGTTGCCACCAATGTTGGATATTGTATATCATTGCTCCTAAAGTAGTCCCCTTCTAGCGAAGTTTGCCACCAATGTTGGATATTGTATATCATTACTCCTAAAGTAGTCTCCTAGTGAAGGTTGCCACCAATGTTGGATATTGAATATCATTACTCCTAAAGTAGTCCCCTTCTAGTGAAGTTTGCCACCAATGTTGGATATTGTATATCATTGCTCCTAAAGTAGTCCCCTTCTAGCGAAGTTTGCCACCAATGTTGGATATTGTATATCATTACTCCTAAAGTAGTCCCCTTCTAGTGAAGGTTGCCACCAATGTTGGATATTGTATATCATTATTCCTAAAGTAGTCCCCTTCTAGTGAAGTTTGCCACCAATGTTGGATATCATTACTCCTAAAGTAGTCCCCTTCTATTGAAGTTTGCCACCAATGTTGGATATTGTATATCATTACTCCTAAAGTAGTCCCCTTCTAGTGAAGTTTGCCACCAATGTTGGATATTGAATATCATTACTCCTAAAGTAGTCCCCTTCTAGAGAGGTTTGCCACCAATGTTGGATATTGTATATCATTACTCCTAAAGTAGTCCCCTTCTAGTGAAGTTTGTCACCAATGTTGGATATTGTATATCATTACTCCTAAAGTAGTCCCCTTCTAGTGAAGGTTGCCACCAATGTTGGATATTGAATATCGTTACTCCTAAAGTAGTCCCCTTTTAGTGAAGGTTGCCACCAATGTTGGATATTGTATATCATTACTCCTAAAGTAGTCCCCTTCTAGTGAAGTTTGCCACCAATGTTGGATATTGTATATCATTACTCCTAAAGTAGTCCCCTTCTAGTGAAGTTTGCCACCAATGTTGGGATATTGTATATCATTACTCCTAAAGTAGTCCCCTTCTAGTGAAGGTTGCCACCAATGTTGGATATTGTATATCATTACTCCTAAGTAGTCCCCTTCTAGTGAAGGTTGCCACCAATGTTGGATATTGTATATCATTACTCCTAAGTAGTCCCCTTCTAGTGAAGGTTGCCACCAATGTTGGATATTGTATATCATTACTCCTAAAGTAGTCCCCTTCTAGTGAAGGTTGCCACCAATGTTGGATATTGTATATCATTACTCCTAAGTAGTCCCCTTCTAGTGAAGTTTGCCACCAATGTTGGATATTGTATATCATTACTCCTAAAGTAGTCCCTTTCTAGTGAAGGTTGCCACCAATGTTGGATATTGATGATGATGTTGGTGGTGTTCATATGTTGATTGTGATGAAAATGATGAATAAGAGGAAACAAGCAATTGTAATACTAGAGTTTTATCTTTGAATATAATAATTTACATCGCAGTGAGACAGCGGTTACTAGGTTACTATCATTATATTATAAGGATCAGGTACAACCAGCGGTATGTCCATCCTGTACTGATAATTGGCTTTAAAAACAGAACTAATCTGTTAAAATCCTTGGTTCGTATAGCACAACATCCGGCTAATTGGCCTCGATCACACATTTCACCTTGTATAGCACAACATCCGGCTAATTGGCCTCGATCACACATTCCACCTTGTATAGCACAACATCTGGCTA
This sequence comes from Archivesica marissinica, assembly GCA_014843695.1. Lineage (NCBI taxonomy): Eukaryota > Metazoa > Mollusca > Bivalvia > Venerida > Vesicomyidae > Archivesica > Archivesica marissinica. The sequence continues at coordinate 22,349,985 of CM026401.1, forward strand.
ATTGGCCTCGATCACATATTCCACTTTGTATAACACAACATCCGGCTAATTGGCCTCGATCACACATTCCACCTTGTATAGCACAACATCTGGCTAATTGGCCTCGATCACACATTCCACCTTGTATAACACAACATCTGGCTAATTGGCCTCAATCACATATTCCACTTTGTATAACACAACATCCGGCTAATTGGCCTCGATCACACATTCCACCTTGTATAGCACAACATCTGGCTAATTGGCCTCGATCACACATTCCACCTTGTATAGCACAACATCTGGCTAATTGGCCTCGATCACACATTCCACCTTGTATAACACAACATCTGGCTAATTGGCCTCAATCACATATTCCACTTTGTATAACACAACATCCGGCTAATTGGCCTCGATCACACATTCCACCTTGTATAGCACAACATCTGGCTAATTGGCCTCGATCACACATTCCACCTTGTATAGCACAACATCTGGCTAATTGGCCTCGATCACACATTCCACCTTGTATAACACAACATCTGGCTAATTGGCCTCAATCACATATTCCACTTTGTATAACACAACATCCGGCTAATTGGCCTCGATCACACATTCCACCTTGTATAGCACAACATCTGGCTAATTGGCCTCGATCACACATTCCACCTTGTATAGCACAACATCTGGCTAATTGGCCTCGATCACACATTCCACCTTGTATAACACAACATCTGGCTAATTGGCCTCAATCACATATTCCACTTTGTATAACACAACATCTGGCTAATTGGCCTCGATCACATATTCCACTTTGTATAACACAACATCCGGCTAATTGGCCTCGATCACACATTCCACCTTGTATAGCACAACATCTGGCTAATTGGCCTCGATCACACATTCCACCTTGTATAACACAACATCTGGCTAATTGGCCTCGATCACATATTCCACTTTGTATAGCACAACATCCGGCTAATTGGCCTCGGAAGCCATTAATATAATAAAAATTGTTGCAATATACGACTGGTGATGTCATAAACAATACATTAAATTTACGTTTGTCTGGTAATTAGACTACCATATATCATATGTATATATGTTCTAGAAGCATTTACTAGATTATGTATATAATTATGTTCTAGAAGCATTTACTAGATTATGTATATAATTATGTTCTAGAAGCATTTACTAGATTATGTATATAATTATGTTCTAGAAGCATTTACTAGATTATGTATATAATTATGTTCTAGAAGCATTTACTAGATTATGTATATAATTATGTTCTAGAAGCATTTACTAGATTATGTATATAATTATGTTCTAGAAGCATTTACTAGATTATGTATATAATTATGTTCTAGAAGCATTTACTAGATTATGTATATAATTATGTTCTAGAAGCATTTACTAGATTATGTATATAATTATGTTCTGGAATATTTTACTAGATTAATTATATATGTTCTAGAATCATTTACAAATACAATATCCCAACAAGAATCTGTATCTACACATATTTTGTAGAGCCGTGTCAACATTCACGTTTTCCCTCCATTTTGACACAGATAATGAGTGAAATATGATATTTTAAGCAATTTCTGGTTTGATTATGTTCGCTGATGCAGGTTCAATATTTGAATCTTCTGGTTTATACATATTATCTGAGTGCACTCATTACTTATAATTTCATGAGACCATGTTTTATTTCGCTGAATCACGCATACAGCGAGACACCCTTGTTTCTCTTTGTTTTGTTGGGGGTGGGGTGTAACATATAATAGAACGTGGGTATGCAATAGTATGTGTGGCTGATTTCGGCCCAGACTGAATTGATTTTGAACATTTTAGAAATGCTGATACTCGCTAATTTAAATTTGAAGTCATTGATGAAAGACTTCTTGTGCCCTCCACCCGGAGATTGCTCTATGTGTGTCACAAATCTTGTGATCTCCTAAACAATACTTGGAAATATCCTGAAACACAATTGTATGTATGCAGATTATCAATGTGGCCTTCACGTCTGCACTTTATCCAGATTATCAGTGTGGCCTTCACGTCTGCACTTTATCCAGATTATCAGTGTGGCCTTCACGTCTGTTCTTTATCACATGTTCTTTCTCACCCAGGTAATAGTCACTGCAAGAGAAGACGTTCCATACTTTGGACCAGCTTTGCCTCAGGATGGGATCTTCAATAAGGTAACCAGTGCAAGCAGGATGAAGTAATCTTGCATAATACAAACACTAGTCACTGTTCCGTGCATTCTAATGTTTTCCTGCATATAACAGGTCAAAGATCATTGATATATATTGCCTTGTCCGTCATATATATATATATATATATAACATTTTGTATATTTAACACCCAAACCGTTAATCGACCTATATTGAGTTTCTGATAATATAATGTTGTTTTGCCAGAAGTAGAAAATGTGAAAAATCGCCTGACTGGAACCCAGTGAAGGATTTCTTCATTCGGTGTTGGAACGTTTAGCGTTACACGACAAATAAACATAGACTGTACAACATGCTCATAGTTCAGTTTAAAGAAATGTATACCTTTCATTTGGGACAGTCACTGCTTCGCCTGTATGTGTGTAGGCTGACAAATATCAATTAGTATAATATTATGTCGATTCTTTATTGGATGACAACTCAAGTATCAGGGCTCATGCTAGAGAGCGATTCGGGCGAAGTGGGCACTTTTTGTGGACTTCGACGACAATAGACATCAGGGCGACATCTATTTCGCCTTATTTCTGGACTTGCTAATTAATGGTAATCCGTATGTCACTAAATTTAAGTCTCGAAATACACAAGGTGAAATACAGCCTGTGAGGCATAAGATAATCTCACCCCGACATCCAGATAATAAGCTAATACAATCAATATGTAATGCCAATCAGCCTAATTAACATAAATAGCCAGATGATATTAATCAAATTATCGATGTTGTTTGACATAAGAAACCAATTTATAACAATCAGTGTTCAAATACAGGTAACTTAGATAATTGCCAATTTAGCTATTGTCGAAAATATGTGGGAAAATTGACTAATAAAATAATCAATCCACTGGAAATTGGAAAGTTCCAAAGCTATTTATGGAAAATTACCCGGGTCACATTCTGTGGTCATGTCTAAATTAATTTGATTGGTTTACCAATTATTTCAGTGCCTACATGTACATTGTATAAAAAATTGATAGCCAGTCGTAGAATCATGCAAGCTTGTTCACCGGAAGTACAATGTAATGACATCATTGTAAATAATGTTGATTGTTCTGCAAATACTGACAATTAGTATGAAAATATGCTATTATAAATTAAATGCAGAGTGCGGGTGTTTGCATTTCTCCAAATGATATTTGTTGTCTTGGAATTTAATTTGTGTAAGAAATTCAATAATAAAATTTCAACAAACTTTGAAAACGTATTTAAATGGAACAATTGTATATACAACATACTTCCTTCAAAATGCATTCATACATGTATACGTAAATTTATTTTGGCTATTGTAATTTTATAATTATAAAAATGAAAGATGAAAAAATAATGTATTAATGCAAATGTTGCATTGATGTACACCAGTTCTGTTTAGGATCAACATTACATAAACCCAATGCTACATACAATAGTTCTTATATCCTGCAAACCTCGACTAAATATGGATTCACTATTTGCAGTCGGTAAACAGTCAATGTCTCCCCACTTCTCCCTAAATTTTAGTTACTTCTCCCAAAAATTGGAGTCTAGCTTGAGCCCTGAGTATACGTTATATTTTAGGATACAGAATTCCAAGTGTTTATGAGTATACGTTATTTTTTCGAATACAGAATTGCGAGAGTTTGTGAGTATATGTTCTATTTTAGGATACAGAATTCCAAGTGTTTATTAGTATACGTTATTTTTTCGGATACAGAATTCCAAGTGTTTATGAGTATACGCTATATTTTAGGATACAGAATTCCAAGTGTTTATGAGTATACGTTATATTTTAGGATATAGAATTCCAAGTGTTTATGAGTATACGTTATATTTTAGGATACAGAATTCCAAGTGTTTATGAGTATACGTTATTTTTTCGGATACAGAATTCCAAGTGTTTATGAGTATACGCTATATTTTAGGATACAGAATTCCAAGTGTTTATGAGTATACGTTATATTTTAGGATACAGAATTCCAAGTGTTTATGAGTATACGTTATTTTTTCGGATACAGAATTCCGAGAGTTTGTGAGTATACGCTATATTTTAGGATACAGAATTCCAAGTGTTTATGAGTATACGTTATATTTTAGGGTCCAGAATTCCGAGAGTTTGTCCTCTCCAAGTTGCTCAATGCAGAATTAGCATGCTACAGAGCTGAACAGTTTGCCAAGCTAGAGGTATACAATGGACATTTGCTATTGTCAAACTAAAAGATGTTGGTTTGTTTGTTGTTATGCCCCCCAAAGAAATTATGCCCCCATACAAATTTCTTCGAGTGCATATAGTTTTTCTTTTTCTAATATTTTTATTTCCATCATTATTACATGAATGTACAGTACATTAACATATTCATAGACATACAAACACTCTATTATAACTCAAACTGTATTACCCATGTATATGTACAGTTAAAAACATTATAATATGATTAAACGTTTTCTTAAGAGATATAATGATTGAAGATATAAGTAGATAGTAGTTATAGGACTACGTGTGGCGACAGATAGGGGAGAGTTGAGAGTTAAAAACAGCGGTTATTTTAATATGTTTTGTATTATTACCATACATGTACATTCATAAACAAATTCTCTCTATTTGCACTTAATATTGTACACTCTCCATTTTTGTTCATGGATTATAAGTTTATTATTGTTTATAGCTATTTATTTTTCTATATTTTTTATTCGGCTTAAGTATTGCATAAAGTCTACATATCTAGGCTCCACTTTCCTTAGTTTGCATGTGTAAATGAAATATTTTCCTGCTATAATGCATAAATTTAAAAATAGACTTTTTGAGTCATATTGTCCAAAACATACTTGAAACCAGTCTAATTTATTTTTAATATTTCGGTCTTTTAAATATGTACTCAATTGTGACCAAAAATGTTGTACTTTGCTACATTCCCAAAATAGATGTTTAATGGTTTCTGTAGCCATATCACAGAAATCACATAAATTTGAATTAACAATTTTACATTTATACAAAAAGTTGTTTGTTGCAATGGTTTTCATTAAAAACTTGTATTGAAAGTTTCGAAATTTGGTGCTGTTTGTACTCATAATGTGATGTGAAAATACTTTTCCCCAATTTATTTCTTTCTCCACAAATTCATTTTCCCATTTCACCTTAGCCTTGTACTCAATATGTTAAGAAACATATTATATAACAATCTTATTACATGCTGTTGATGCCTTTATTTTTTCAATTAATGATATATTTATATTGCTTATGTTTATTCTTTCATTTTTAATCTTGCTGTGGAATGCTTGAAATTAATTTAAATTATTTTAGATAGTCATTGTTACTAATATCATATAGTATTCTAAATTTGGAAAACTCTAAGAAGGATTTACTTCTATAATCATAAAGGTGTTCAATAAATTGTATTCCTCTCTCATGCCAGTCTGTATAGAAGAACATGTTTCCATTTCCTTTTAATTTCGAGTTATTCCATAAATTCTGTTTCGAAATGTTTTCCGGATTGTCAATAAAGTTTAATTTACTCCATGCCTCAAGAATATCTCTTAAAAAAGGATTGTTTATATATTTTTTTGCATCAGTTTCGTTAAAATTCCAAAATATTATTACCGCCAAATCGTTTTAAGTAACGTAAATATAATAATTTCCATTTACCAGAATTATTGTTATTTGTAATTCGCCTTACCCGACTTTTAGTGCCGCAATAAATTGGTTCAGTTCTATCATCTTTAACCCACCCTTTTCGTAGCTTTGGACAATAATTTTTCGGCTGATTTTATCCGGCTTGGAGTCCCAAAGGAAGTCAAACATAATATGTATGATCCGTTTTATATCTGCCGCAGTAGGATTATTTAATACCGTTAAAGGGAACAGCAGTTTTAAGACTGTTATTTTTCCCATTGTTGTCAAATTTCTTCGTTTCCATTTATGTAAGCATTGATCAAATTCTTCTATTTTGGGGTCTAAGTTTAATTTATGCACTCTATCTCTATCGATACAAAAATATATTCCTAATGTTTTTGCTTTGTCTGATGTTCATTCAAAAAAAAATTCATCACAATATGTAATATTTGAATCTTTTGTGGAGCCGGTATATAGAATATTGCCCCCCCTCAAAATAATGACCCACGGGTCATTATTCAGCCATAGAATATTGACCCCCCTTGCGGAAAAATGACACTCTTGCAAATAGCAATATATAATGGGAAAATATTGAATTTATTATAATTAAATGTTAGTTAGCACTGTATAAGGCCTAACAACATATATTTTGATTTAACGATGTACAGAATAACATAAATATATTGAATCTGAAAAAGAAGTATGCAGATAATTTGTCTCTTATCAATTTCTAAAGATGATCATGAGGTGGTGGGTGCTGTATAACTAGGAGGTTCACATAATGCATAATATTTACACAGACAAACATAAAACAAAGACAAACATAAAACAAATAAGAACAATGACCCCCACCCCCTATGTATAGACTACAATTATGAGAGAGTGCGAGTACACAGTACGAGTGACGGTGGGTCACTTTTCGATGCCAAGGAATAATGACCCCCTGGAATTGGTCTCTGTCTGTATCATTGCACTATCCTCCAAAAATCTCAAATTACTTGATCTCTTCAGGAGGCTTCGCTCATATGGGAAATCAGTAGTGACGATAAATAATTGAAAAACACACTCACACTATGGATGCTTCTACAGCAGAAATTGATGTATATTTCTTTAACAAATTTAATTGATGATGATGTTCGTTTTATTTAAAGTCGCCACCGCATAAATGCATTTGGGCGACTGTATTCTCTAAGTTGTTTAGATCCTAAGGTGATTTGTTCTTCTGTGCTGGTTGTTCAATGATGATTATGTGTTCTACGATGATTATGTTCATCTTCTATGATGATTATTCCTATTCTACGGTGATTATTTCTGTATTCGCTGGCGATTCTTCTTCTATGAAGCTTATGGAGACGTTCTCTGGTGGTTACTTCTTTCCGTGCCAGGGTGACAAGGCCTGGTCTGTACGTGGTCCTTTGTAGGGCCACCCTCCTCACTGTTGGTCACCCCGCAGCAGCATTTATACGGATCTGACAGTTAGACATCTGGTCGTCGATTGTCGCAAGCAAGTCTAGATTCAGTATGGATCGGGGGAGCGTGGATCCACGACCGTTGCCGCTCCCTCAGGTCCACCATCTCTTCTAAACGAAAGATCGAAAATCCAGTGTTCAGCTATAACACCACCTGGAAGAGATGGCAGATCTGTCCTGATGTGCCATAGCCGTGGATCCACATACTTGGAGAGATTCCCCCTTCGCAAGATCGACAACCAGAAGATCCCAGTATCCTACGCTGCTGCTGCGGGATGTACACCGGTCACGACGTGCACGTCGTGAGGAGATCGACCGGCACAAATTTAATTAATATGTTATCCACTTATTATAGCAAACTATTCTTATCATGTTTATGCATAGTTTCTTAATCTTTCCAGAAAATGTGCACAATTATGTAATATGTTGTTAACAATTGTAATTCTGACTATTGTGGATCATATTAAGTTATCTTGTTTGCCACAGGTGTGAAAAGCAATAAAACCTTATTTTTAGGGAACTGCAACCAACAGTGACACTTCCTGTGTTCCCAATACACTGGTTACATGTTTTATATCATTCATAATAAGTAATATTTTAATTGTATGAGCAAGGACATTATACTTTATAACGTGTGCCTCCATATCTATTTAGTGCAAGAAACTGTTCCATGCATACATGTAGAATGTAACCCCTATAATGTAGATTATCTGATTGAGGGTAGGTCACTTTTCCATGCCATAGAATAATGACCCCCCTATATGTAGATTATCCGAGTGAAGGCAGGTCAAACTTCCAATGCCATAGAATAATGTCCCCCTATAATTATGTAAACTATATGAGTGAGGGGGGTCACTTTTCCATGCCATAGAATAATGACCCCCCCCCTATGTTTACACAGTACGAGTGACGGTGGGTCACTTTTCCATGCCATAGAATAATGACCCCCCTGTGTGTAAACTATATGAGTCAGAGGGTCACTTTTCCATGTCATAGAATAATCACCCACATATGTGTAGATTAAATGAGTGGGAGGGGGTCACTATCCATATCATAGGATAATCACCAACATATAAGTATATTATATGAGTGGGAGGGTGTCACTATCCATATCATAGGATAATCACCAACATATGTGTAGATTATATGAGTGGGAGGGGCTCACTATTCATATCATATGATAATCACCCCCCTATGTGTAGATTATATGAGTGGGAGGGTGTCACTATCCATATCACAGAATAATCACCTACATATGTGTAGATTATATGAGTGGGAGGGGGTCACTATCCATATCAGAGGATAATCACCCCCATATGAATAGATTATATGAGTGGGAGGTGGTCACTATCCATATCAGAGGATACTCACCCCCATATGAATAGATTATATGAGTGGGAGGGGGTCACTATCCATATCAGAGGATAATCACCCCCATATGAATAGATTACATGAGTGGGAGGGGTCACTATCCATATCAGAGGATAATCACCCCCATATGAACAGATTATATGAGTGGGAGGGGGTCACTATCTATATCATAGAATAGTTTTGCAATGCTCAATGACGAAATCTGCAGACTAATTGGCATCGACCATCGCAGGACAAGTGCATATCACCCCCAAAACAAATGGTTTAATGGAAAGGTTTAATCAAACACTTGTCCAAACATTGGTAAAATATACCAATGATGAGCAAAATAATTGGGACGACTTCATCCATCCCGCTTTACTGGCTGATCGATATGGCATGGAAAAGTGACCCCCCTCACTGATATAGTTAATATACAGGGGGGTCATTATTCTATGGCATGGAAAAGTGACCCCCCTTCACTCCTATAGTTAATATACAGGGGGGTCATTATTCTATGGCATGGAATAGTGACCCACCTCACTCATATAGTTAATATACAGGGGGGTCATTATTCTATGGCATGGACAAGTTTCCTGCATTGGGAGGCACATGTTATAAAACATAATGTTATCTGTCCTTGCTCATACAATAATAAAATATTATGTATTATGAATGATATAAAACATGTAACACAGGAAGTGTCACAGTTGATTGCAGTGCTCCAACAATAAGGTTTTATTGCTTTATTATGGGGATTTTCACACCTGTGGACAATTTGTTAGCCACACCAGTCAGAATTATAATGGTTAAAGGCCTGCAGGTTGACCTATATTTGACCTTAAACACACGAGGAATAGCGGTACAAATCTGACAGTCAACGCACTAAACACACGAGGAATAGCGGTACAAATCTGACGGTCGACGCACATCGTATTTGCCACATGCGAGGCCCTGCATGGTATACATCTAATACATGAGCACCACTTATATCTATTATGACCCACGTACATATCAGAGGTTATAAATTGCTGAAATTGAAGTTCTGTATTTTTATAGTACTTACAACTGGTATAAACAATTCAACTCCACTTATGGCCCAAATAAGGCTGGTTGCGCGGGTTAGGCAGCCAGTTCCTGCATTGCTGTACCACACATTCAGGCATCAGTTCCCTCTTATGCCAAGTACAGTCTCCTCTTCTAGCCGCTACTTTTCTCTCTATATATCTGACATCTTTCCATGCGCCACAATTATATAGCATTGCCCAAAACCTCCTGTATAGAAGCTTTCTCTCATGTGAATTTAGATTATGCGGTGGACGATTATTAGCAGGCCACCAAAGTTGTTTGTTCTGTTCATTTATTATGCAAGGGGAACACAAGCACAGTGGACACTCAGCAACACCTTCAGCATGCTGAGGCATAGGGGGAGGTACGTAAGCAGCCTCTGCAACGGGCATGGCGGTGGCTGTTTCTTCTATTTCCATCTCTACGTCCCAGTTCTTATTTTGCAAGAAAGTCAGCAATTCTTTTCTCTGCTCATCAGTTACATACATTGTTATTTTACTCAATGGCATCTTGTAGAAATCGGCAGAATATGTGTAATACTCGTATGTTCAAGAGATTATAATTATAATATTATACATGTACTCATAGCATTCACTGTGATTATTATGTAGCATCAATATCGGTAAACACACACTGACACAGAGAAATATTTAAAATATAACAGAAAACTTGCGAATAATACTGTAGATATATAATTAAATGAAGTATGAAGGTTACCATATAACGAACACATATAGTTTATTCATATAAATACATACATATTATATACATACATATTTGATTAGGTCAACACATGAACTGAATTTTGAATTAGATTGCACAGATCACAACCATAGCGCACATTATACATGTATAGAAATTATCAGTCTCAGTGATTACGCTACGGCTGATGAGGCACCTACATAACATGTAATCTATGTCCCTGGGCTGATCTGGATTATGTAGTTTGAATACTCATAACTATCAATTTTCTTTACAATCAATAATATACGTTTACTTAAATTGTCAGGGCCTCATTTTGACTAATTCTCATCTCACAGAGTGATCGTGCATATTAACCGTTAAAAAATACCTACATACGCCAAATTATACTGAATGTACTGCTACATTGTTGATACAAGCCACTAATCACATGGAACAGGTAGTAAAGTATAAATCTTTACAATTGGACGGGGTCAAACTGCAGGCCTTTAACAGCATATTATATATGTTCTGGAAAGTTTAAGAGAACATGCATGAATATGATAATAATGGTTAGTACTGTGCTATTTTATGGTATTTATTTTGAGCTGCATGGTTTCAAATACCAATTAAGTTGAATGTATGTCTTTTTTCTTACATAAATTCAATATAATTTTATTGATAATTGTTAATTTTATAGCTTATGCAATTATTAATAAAATATATTGATAACATTGTTTTTGTAGGCTTTGGGGATGGGGGGGGGTCATTATTCTATAAGGGGGGTCATTATTCTATAATAGAATATGGACCCGCGGGTCACTTTTTCCTATAGAATAATGACCTGCGGGTCATTATTTTGGCGGGTCAATATTCTATATGACACCGGCTCTAAAAATCAATGATTTGGAGTAGTTTAATCTTAAGCCTGATATATTTCCGAAGTTATCTAGTGTTGATATTAGTGTTTCCATTGATCGTCTAGAATCATCCATGCAAAAAGTAGCGTTGTCGGCGAACATAGTGTTTTTATTTCTATTTCGTTGATTACTATCCCTTTTTATAGAGTTATTTTTCCTGACACTATACGATAATAATTCAATAGCTATTATAAATAAATATGGAGACAAAGGACATCCTTGTCTAACCCCTCTACCTATATTGAAGAAGTCTGTTAGATAATCATTGTTTGTCACGCAGTTTGATATATTGAAATAAAATACTTCTATCCGTTTGATAAGGGTAGGTCTGAAATTTAGGGGCTAATTGTTTTTCATTTAAGTGATCGATTGTTTCATACAGAAGTCTTATATTTTCTCCAATGTATCTGCCTTTAATGAACCCAGTTTGCGAAGAGTCAATAATTGTATTCAATGTTGATTTTATACGATTGGCTATTGCTTTTGTTGCTATCTTGTAATCTATGTTAAGTAAGCTAATTGGTCTCCAGTTTGACAGATATATAGTTTTTGCACTGTCCATCCGTATGTCTGTCCGTCCGTCCGAGTTAATATTTCCTGTCCGGGCTGTAACTTCTACGACTATGGAAGGATTTCAAATTAATGTGCCACAGATGTTCACCATATAGAAGTGATACACATGACTCAAGTTCACAGCTTCAAGGTCAAGGTCACACTTTGGGGGGTGCATTCTCACCTACTGTGATATTTATTGTTTTAAGTTTAAAGTTGCCTCACTAGCTTATGTCATATGGTATCTTTCCAGCTTTTATTAGTGGAAGAAGATCCCATGAGTTCTCTTAGCTGTTCTTCATGTGTTGGTGATATAACCACTGACCTTCCGCAAGCTTTTTCACATTATAAACATGACATCCCTGGTATGATTCAAATCTATAGCTTGATGGGCTTTTGGGGATTGCGCGCGCGTGCGTTAGAGAAATAAATTTGTCTATTTTTACAATATTTTTCAATATAGGAGCGAACCCGAACAGCCCTACTTGATTGTCTATACCAAGATCTGCAGAGAAAGAGTTGTGAGATGTTTGGAATAAGCATTCCTTCTAGTACTAAAGAAAGTGCCAGATTTATTGATTCCTTCCGACGCACTTTTGGAGGCCGGTCCAAACAGACAAATGATCCATCTACACCAACAAATTCCAGCCGCAAATCCAATGGATCGCAACTGTCTACAGTTGGAGAAAATGAAAAGGTAATTGTATTTGACGAGTTAGTAGAGAAAACCAATGGATCTCAACTGTCTACAGTTGAAGAAATGGTAATTGTATTTGCCATGTTAGTAGAGAAAACCAATGGATTGCAACTGTCTACAGTTGGAGAAAATATAAAAGGTATTTGTTATCATTGAACCTACTCACTGAAACGTTTGTCTGTCGTAGAAAAGTCATCATTGAACATGTTTTTAGAATATTATTATATAGTTGTGGCCTAACAAATATATATCCAGAATGTATAAAGTGATGTTTCTGGACCTTTAGAGGGCTTTAATATAAGTTGCTAAAACTTGTAAAATAAATAAGTCTTAGCCTTTTTTCAAACTGCCATTTAAATGATTTTAGAACTATTCTTAGATGCAATTGGATAACAATTTTGCTTGCAGGTTTCACCCTCCTCATCCAAAAAAGGTCTTCATTTCTCCAACTCAAGCAGTTTAGAGAGGAAGAACAAGGATAAAAGGTACATAAGAATTTACTGGAAACCAAACCTGATTCATGTAGCTTAATCTATTGTTAGTGCAAATCATTTCTAATAATAAACTATTCCAAGTGATTGGGAATTTGTCAGTGGGATGATTGATAAACATAAGCATTTCATGCATAGTCGACAGACAATGACTATCAATAGAGCCTAGCCACACTTCCGTACATTGATGGAGGATGAAATGTTTGTGTTGAATATACCCTAACATACCTAGGTTACATCAAATCTTCTCTTTTATCACAATCTTACTGGGGATAATAAACTATTAGAATTGTTGTAATATTTGAGACTTCATAATTATACTACTGGTTGGGTGACTCGTTTCCATCCAAATGTTTTTAATAACAACTTTAAAAGTTTATACTGCACCATCATTTCTTTTACAGAAATAAATATGTCAGCTCGTCATAATATCTAATAACACAAAATAGCTAATATCAAGGGAGATAAGCACTGATAGTGCGCCCCCAAAAAGGATAATTAAAATTCAAGAGAAAACCCATTATCCGGACACTTATATTTTCTGCCCATAATTTGTTTATATCTACAGAATCTGCACTAATGCAATAAAAAATAAATGTGTGTCGATAATTTCGTATCGATGAAATAGCGAGAAAAACTAATAAACTAAAGCATATATTTTTTTTAACAGAGAAATTATGAACATGTACAGTGCACTATATATGGTACCGATTTTTTTACATTTTCCATAATATTTCAAAGTTTATATTTGTTCAGTTTGTATTTATACCCTTATACCTATTATATTTAAGCTTTATCATGCTTAGAACTAGAAAATTCAATGTCACTGTGTACGTTTGTTGACAGGACCAGACAGAAAATCATTTAACCACTTATTTGACATTTAAAACTCGAGTAAACAATAAATCACCTGTCATGAAAATCTTCTTGAATATCAATTGGAAATATGCATTGAAATGATTGAGTACAAAAATCGTGGGTGCAAATTAATATCTAGTGTTTGCGAAGGTGGATGAAAAAATGGGTCATCCTGTCCAAAGGGTCGCCAACCAGTACACAGATAATGTCTCCTGCACTAATGTATAGTATTCACTTTTTCCATGAAGTTTTAAATAGCACATTTGTGTACGTATACCGGGTACCAAGTACATTACACTGATATAATTTGTTTTATTATATACCTCACGTGACTCCTCAATGCAAATTTCCCATTGGCCAATAAGTCAATATTAATTACTATTCGCCTCCGAGATAATATTGACTAGTCAATATTTTCGGTAATATAGACTGCCTTTGGCTTCCAGTCTAAATCAGTTAAACACTCGAGATATTGCTAAAAACAAATCGCCACTCTTAATAAGTCAATGCTTATTGAAATGCATGCATAAAACCTAGATACTTGCTATTGTTAATGTTAGTTGCTAGTTTAATATTCAATCTGTTTTTATTTGTTATATTCTGTATAGAATCCACTAATCGAAGATTATATAAATATATTTGCTGAGACAAGTCAACACGAATCTTGATTGTTTGCTGTAACCAGTTTTCTTTTTAAATACTTTTACCTGGGTTTGGTGTAATAAAATAAATATTGCATTCCTGAGTTGGCAATATGAAAAATATCACTCCTCGAAACATGAATATTAAATTTGCGTTCTGATGCCAATGTTAATGTTCTCCTTGTGGTATTTTTCATATTGACCACTCAGGAATGCAATATTTATATATTACCAGGTTAGTAGGAGAGTAAGCCCTCTTAGCGTGCTTGTACTTTACTAACATGTGCTACAGTTGAATGAACAAAATGGATTATAGATAGAAATAAATATAATACAACCTGTACGTTGGATTGTGACTAACTGATTGTAATATGTATAATGTTATTATTAGTGGTTATTATTAGATAGAAACAAAATGCATGTCTGGACATAACTGGCATGAAATCAATCGTCTAATAGAAATAGCACAAATATTGCGATGAAACTCTAAAGCATAGTTTATAGAAAAATTCTGTCAATTAGGAGACCCGAACAGTATATAGTTGATGGTCATCATTTTCGTATTTATGATGAGTTTCTGTTACCCGAGATATATATGCCAGTCCAATTCTCATGGAATCAAGTATTACTGGGTACACAAATAGGCGAAATATTCACGAGAATGAAGCGGGCAGTGTATGGCTGCTCCTGTATGACGACTGCTTTGCATGCCAGTAGTGTGAATGGATTGCTGACTATCATAATGTAATGTTTTGCAAATTGAAATTTTGTATTGGAGATTTTGCTTTCATTGTGTCTGTTTATAAAGAAGAAGCAGCAAGGATTAGTGTACACACAGACAGATTGTAATGTATGAACTCTGTTGAGTTTTTGATTCCAACAATAGCATACATTATATATATACACAGACAACAATTGTACATAAATAACATTATACATTGTTTGTATGCTCACCTGGGCAAAGCTGATGTGATCTGTTGTTGCCGCTATGTGTCTGTCTGTTGTCCGTGAACATTTTCAAACGTCTTTGCCTCAGTAACCATTGGGTCTATATCCACCATTTATGGTCATGATACTTTGGGCATTGCAAAATAAAAATGACGTCATTACATAATCCAAGATGGTCGCTGACTAAAAATAGCACAAATTCTTAAATCTTCTCACAAACTGCCAGCCAGATTTTGACAAATCTTGGTAGGAATGATCGATGTACATTGATTTTCTTTCAAAGTTGTTAAAATGGTAGGTATCAACGAGGCGGTCACTCTTGTGCAATTTTATTAAAAATCGGATGATTACATCATCCAAGATGGCCGTCTAAATATCAAATGGTCAACCTTTTATGAGAGATTTCAAACGTCTTATTCTCAGAAACTATGCCTGTATGATCCTTAGGTTAAGCCTTTTCAAAGTTCCTAAAATAAAGTTCCCCTTAAATCCAAGATGGCCACTATCTAAAAATAGCACACATTCTTAAAATTTTTCTCACGAACCGCCAGCTGTACAATGCTCTTTCAAAGTTGTTCAAATGGTGACCTTGGGATAAAATTTTATTTTATTCCAACAAAGGAAAGGGATTCGAATACTATGTAACTGTTTCCCCAATCCTAACTGTGCTATTGCAACTATTCCTATGTTATGTACCATTCGTGAATAAAATATTGTTTAAATTAAAATTTTATTTTTGAGCGAATATGGTCATGTCATATATTGCGATTGCTCTGATGCAGTTGTTGCCAAGATCAAAGATGCCACCGAAAGGTCAATAGATCATTCTTTTATTATGAATTGCATATTAGCTGTCCGATTAGTGCAGTGGTTAGCGCGCTCGCTTCTCACCAATGCGACCCGGGTTCGATCCTCGGACAGGGAAGTATGTGAGATGGTACGATGGTCGCCAGATCGGACAGGTGGGTTTTCTCCGGGTACTCCGGTTTCCTCCCACATGAATGACCACATATACGCTTTCATCCGAGCCAACGAGAGTGATTAATATAAGTTGTTAAAACTTGCTTCGCAATCGTTGTAAAATAAATAAAGTATAAAATTTGTTTTTTTTAAAAAGATTGCATATTCTTCTACACCCAAGCCGCTTGGCCAATGGTAGCCAAATTTCACAGTTATGGTCCATTGATAAAGCCTTTTCAGATTATTTAAAATGGAGGTTGTCACTAATAAAAGATGGTCACCGTCTAAAAATAGCACAAATTCTTCCAACATTGACAACATTTGGTAGAATATTGATTGTAACAGGTCATTGCATCTTGTTATATATAAAAAGATTACTCAGTCTATCAATAAAGTTAAATGCAGCTATGAGAATGAATTTAGATTATCCAATTGTCAATTCAGATTTGTTAAACGTTTCGGAAAAGAATCCCAAACACCAAAAATAAAACAAACAATTAAATATACACAATTTTTTAGTTTTAGTATTTTTATGAAAATTGAGAAATGCTCTCATTTTAGTTTTAAATTTCTTATTGGTTCCTTCAGATGTTCGTACTTCAATGAACCACAATGCATCACAATGTACCATAATGTTCCACAATGTACTCCAACTCACCACAATGCACCAATATGTACTCCAATGCACCACAATGAACTACAATGCATCACAATGTACCACAATATGCAGTTTGACATTAACAGCTACAGTCAAACTTCATTGTCTCAAACTCGGTTGGCTCGAACACCACCGTTGGCTCGAACATGTCGCCTGGTCCCGGCGATAATCTTTATATAATGCTTATTGTTCTACCTTCGATGACTCTAACACGGATGACTGGAACTCTCGAACCAGATCACTGGTCCCATGAAATCAATTAGTACTTAAATTAACACTTTTGGGTCGAACACAATTGGTCGAGGTCCGCGTGTCACACAAAAGTTTTCACAGCTTTTGTTAATGGCAATGACATCCCTTTTGATTCGGTACACTCGCGTAATTTACACATCGTGAGATTGACAATTACTATTCTATTGTGACTGGGTTTCAATCACGGCGGCTTTTTTATCCATAGTTTAAATTTGTATTAAACGTATTTATGCATAGAACAAACATATTAATCACTTATTGAGTTAAAGATGCCAAGCTACGACATTTCAATATAAACAACCGATTTTGTCGATTTAAATAAATACAATATTGCAAAGCAGACGACAATCGGTGACTACTTCAAGAAATGAGGAAATACTATGTGTTAAATCACTGTACATGGCATGTATCTACTGGTAACTGACACATTCTATTTTTAGAATGCATAAAACTACCCTGAGTATTATGTAGATTAATCATTCATCACTGCATAACATGTATATAACCAAATAAATATAAGAACTTAAAAATGTTGTCTATTATTATGAAACACATTCGTATAAACATGGATTCTTATCAAACCATGAGAGGACATATTGGATGTATTGCATAAACCAGTATATAACAGTAAGCTACCAAACCACAATTTAATTTATCAATAATATGGGTCAACCCACACAACTACCCTTGACTCGAACCTCCCATGACTCAAACTATTACTCACAGACCCATCAAGTTCGAGGTAACGAAGTTCGACTGTACATGTATTTAGCATGGGTGCTTTCAATTTGTAACTGATAGAAGAAAATATTATGAAAACAAATATTTCCTTACTGTATTTGTGATGCAACTTTTACCCACCTTTACCCTAGTTGTCATGTGACCTCCCTTGATCCTTACTTTACCCATAATGCTTTTGTTGCTTATAGCGTGCTCCGATTGGATAGTTTGAGTACCCAGTCGTCGTACAAGACTTGTGGTAGTGCACCATCTAGTCCCCAGTCTAGTCCTAGTAGCTCATCATGGTTGTCACGGTAAGATAAGAGTTTTTGCCTTTGTCAAAAGCTAGATCACTAGGTCAAATTAATGGGAAACTTTTAAACAACTTCTACATGTACTCATGAAGTATTATTGCAGCTTCCACTAAATTCTATCATTCCCATTTGTCAAAGGTGCTCAGGTGGTGACCTACATGGGACTGTGGAGGATCAGTAAATATATCATGTAGGGTCACACACAAAAATGGCTGCTTTCTAAATCTCTCGATTCAGAATTTTAAGTGTTTAACTGTTTTCTGAAATTACTGTAGTCAAATAAATTGGCGTCAAAATGTGCAGTTAGAATGAAGTGATAGCCCTCTAGCTTCTAGTTCCCAGTCAGTAATGGAATCAACATTATTTGCTGCATCCATTTTCTACACCAACAGCAGTAACATAAATGCCAAGGTCGATGAAAATGCGGGCAAAGGAAGTTTAAATACCGAAAATATATGGACAGGTTCTTCTTGCCAGCAGTCATCCTCTAGCTTTACATTTTGACTCCGATTCATTTCACTAAAAACTGTTCAGAAAACAATTAAACACTTTTAAAATTCTGAATTGATGCAATAATTTTTTTTAATTAATGGTGGTCGCTGCAATAAAATTTGTTATTGGGTTTGCTACTGACTATCCACAGGGTTATGTGTGGTCAGTAAAATGTATGGGGGTGAGGCTAACTCCACAGAGTTATGTGTGGTCAGTAAAATGTATGGGGGTGGGGCTAACACCACAGGGTTATGTGTGGTCAGTAAAATGTATGGATGTGAGGCTAACTCCACAGAGTTATGTTGGGTCAGTAAAATGTATGGGGGTGAGGCTAACTCCACAGAGTTATGTGTGGTCAGTAAAATGTATGGGGTGAGGCTAACTCCACAGCGTTATGTGGGGTCAGTAAAATGTATGGATGTGAGGCTAACTCCACAGGGTTATGTGTGGTCAGTAAAATGTATGGGGGTGAGGCTAACTCCACAGGGTTATGTGGGGTCCGTAAAATGTATGGGGGTGAGGCTAACTTCACGGAGTTATGTGTGGTCAGTAAAATGTATGGGGCTGAGGCTAACTCCACAGAGTTATGTGTGGTCAGTAAAATGTATGGGGGTGAGGCTAACTCCACCGGGTTATGTGTGGTCAGTAAAATGTATGGGGTGAGGCTAACTCCACAGGGTTATGGGGGGTCAGTAAAATGTATGGGGTGAGGCTAACTCCACAGGGTTATGTGGGGTCAGTAAAATGTATGGGGTGAGGCTAACTCCACAGGGTTATGTGGGGTCAGTAAAATGTATGGATGTGAGGCTAACTCCACAGGGTTATGTGGGGTCAGTAAAATGTATGGGGGTGAGGCTAACTCCACAGGGTTATGTGTGGTCAGTAAAATGTATGGGGGTGGGGCTAACTCCATGAGGTTATGTGGGGTCAGTAAAATGTATGGGGGTGAGGCTAACTCCATGGAGTTATGTGTGGTCAGTAAAATGTATGGGGCTGAGGCTAACTCCACAGAGTTATGTGTGGTCAGTAAAATGTATGGGGGTGAGGCTACCTCCACGGAGTTATGTGTGGTCAGTAAAATGTATGGGGGTGAGGCTAACTCCACAGGGTTATGTGGGGTCAGTAAAATGTATGGGGGTGGGGCTAACTCCATGGAGTTATGTGTGGTCAGTAAAATGTATGGGGTGGGGCTAACTCCATGAAGTTATGTGGGGTCAGTAAAATGTATGTGGGTGAGGCTAACTCCACAGAGTTATGTGTGGTCAGTAAAATGTATGGGGGTGGGGCTAACTCCACGGAGTTATGTGTGGTCAGTAAAATGTATGGGGGTGGGGCTAACTCCACAGGGTTATGTGTGGTCAGTAAAATGTATGGGGGTGGGGCTAACTCCACAGGGTTATGTGTGGTCAGTAAAATGTATGGGGTGAGGCTAACTCCACAGGGTTATGTGGGGTCAGTAAAATGTATGGATGTGAGGCTAACTCCACAGGGTTATGTGTGGTCAGTAAAATGTATGGGGTGAGGCTAACTCCACAGAGTTATGTGGGGTCAGTAAAATGTATGGGGGTGAGGCTAACTCCACAGGGTTATGTGGGGTCCGTAAAATGTATGGGGGTGAGGCTAACTTCACGGAGTTATGTGTGGTCAGTAAAATGTATGGGGCTGAGGCTAACTCCACAGAGTTATGTGTGGTCAGTAAAATGTATGGGGGTGAGGCTAACTCCACCGGGTTATGTGTGGTCAGTAAAATGTATGGGGTGAGGCTAACTCCACAGGGTTATGTGGGGTCAGTAAAATGTATGGGAGTGGGGCTAACTCCATGGAGTTATGTGTGGTCAGTAAAATGTATGGGGGTGGGGCTAACTCCATGAAGTTATGTGGGGTCAGTAAAATGTATGGGGGTGAGGCTAACTCCACGGAGTTATGTGTGGTCAGTAAAATGTATGGGGGTGAGGCTAACTCCATGGAGTTATGTGTGGTCAGTAAAATGTATGGGGGTGAGGCTAACTCCATGGAGTTATGTGTGGTCAGTAAAATGTATGGGGGTGGGGCTAACTCCATGGAGTTATGTGTGGTCAGTAAAATGTATGGGGGTGAGGCTAACTCCATGGAGTTATGTGTGGTCAGTAAAATGTATGTGGGTGGGGCTAACTTCACAGGGTTATGTGGGGTCAGTAAATGTATGGGGGTGAGGCTAACTCCACAGGGTTATGTGGGGTCAGTAAAATGTATGGGGTGAGGCTAACTCCACAGGGTTTATGTGGGGTCCGTAAAATGTATGGGGGTGAGGCTAACTCCACAGGGTTATGTGGGGTCAGTAAAATGTATGGGGGGGCTAACTCCACAGGGTTATGTGGGGTCAGTAAAATGTATGGATGTGAGGCTAACTCCACAGGGTTATGTGGGGTCAGTAAAATGTATGGATGTGAGGCTAACTCCACAGGGTTATGTGGGGTCAGTAAATGTATGGGGGTGAGGCTAACTCCATGGAGTTATGTGTGGTCAGTGAAATGTATGGGGGTGAGGCTAACTCCACGGAGTTATGTGTGGTCAGTAAAATGTATGGGGGTGAGGCTAACTCCACGGAGTTATGTGTGGTCAGTAAAATGTATGGGGGTGAGGCTAACTCCACGGAGTTATGTGTGGTCAGTAAAATGTATGGGGGGGCTAACTCCATGGAGTTATGTGTGGTCAGTAAAATGTATGGGGGTGAGGCTAACTCCACAGCGTTATGTGTGGTCAGTAAAATGTATGGGGGGGCTAACTCCACGGAGTTATGTGTGGTCAGTAAAATGTATGGGGGTGAGGCTAACTCCACAGAGTTATGTGTGGTCAGTAAAATATATGGGGGTGAGGCTAACTCCACGGAGTTATGTGTGGTCAGTGAAATGTAGCGTTATGTGTGGTCAGTAAAATGTATGGGGGGGCTAACTCCACGGAGTTATGTGTGGTCAGTAAAATGTATGAGGGTGAGGCTAACTCCACAGGGTTATGTTTAGTCAGTAAATATTTATGGGGGCTAACAACTCCCTCCCCCATAGAGTTTACTGTGCCCACAACTCCTTGGAGTGTCTGTAGCAATAACTAATAATAGTATGACTAGCGGAAAACTTCAGAGATTTATTATTGTAGGTGCCGTCCATAACTTGATAATACATTATTGCATGTTCGAACAACTTCTCATGAACCAATAGTAGGAATACAGTTCCATAGCAGTACACAATGTGATAGGGTTAATGCCTCAACATCTAGATGACTAGGTGAGCATATTGTGTATGTAGAGTAACAACATGAACTAATTGTTGAAATTTTGGAAAATTTATTCTTTAGTGTTTATCATTCTTCTACCATTATATTACCTGGTTCAAACAAGACAGGTTCTAAGCCCTCCTATACCAAATTATCACATTTGACATTTACAATACTCTGCATTGATGTAGAATTTTGAATGATATATTTATAGAATATTAACAGCATGGTTTTTGAGACTGTTATTGACATGATAATAGACTATTATACTATATGTTAAAAGTGCATTTATACCAACCAATATAGACACAGAACAATATACACTGTGACACATTTACACCCACCACTATACACTATGACACATTTACACCCAACAATATACACTGTGACACATTTACACCTACCACTATACACTGTGACACATTTACACCCACCAATATACACTATGACACATTTACACTCACCAATATACACTGTGACACATTTACACCCACCAATATACACAGCAACACATTTACACACACCAATATACACTGTGACACATTTACACACACCAATATACACTACACACACCAAAACACACACATTTACACCCACCAATATACACAGCAACACATTTACACACACCAATATACACTGTGACACATTACACACACCAAATACACTATGACACATTTACACCACCAATATACACTGTGACACATTTACACTCACCAATATACACTGTGACACATTTACACCACCAATATACACAGCAACACATTTACACCTACCAATATACACTATGACACATGTACACCCACCAATATACACTGTGACACATTTACACCACCAATATACACTATGACACATTTACACCACCAATATACACAGCAACACATTTACACCTACCAATATACACTATGACACATGTACACCCACCAATATACACTGTGACACATTTACACCACCAATATACACTATGACACATTTACACCACCAATATACACAGCAACACATTTACACCTACCAATATACACTATGACACATGTACACCCACCAATATACACTGTGACACATTTACACCACCAATATACACTATGACACATTTACACCACCAATATACACAGCAACACATTTACACCTACCAATATACACTATGACACATGTACACCCACCAATATACACTGTGACACATTTACACCACCAATATACACTATGACACATTTACACCCAACAATATACACAGCAACACATTTACACACACCAATATACACTGTGACACATTTACACACACCAATATACACTATGACACATTTACACCACCAATATACACAGCAACACATTTACACCCACCAATATACACTATGACACATGTACACCCACCAATATACACTGTGACACATTTACACCACCATTGTACACTATGACACATTTACACCACCAATATACACTGTGACACATTTACACCCACCAATATACACTGTAACACATTTACACTCACCAATATACACCGCAACACATTTACACCACCAATATACACTGCAACATATTTACACCACCAATATACACTGTGACACATTTACACCCACCAATATACACTGCAACACATTTACACCACCAATATACACTGTGACACATTTACAACACCTATATACACTGTAACACATTTACACCACCAATATACACTGCAAAACATTTACACCACCAATATACACCGACCAATATACACTGCAACACATTTACACCCCCAACAATATACACTGCAACACATTTACACACACCAATATACACTGCAACAAATTTACACCACCAATATACACTGCAATACATTTACATCACCAATATACACTGCAACAAATTTACACCACCAATAAACACTGCGACACATTTACACAACAAATATACACTGTAACACATTTACACCACCAATATACACTGCAACACACTTACACCACCAATATACACTGCAACACATTTACACCACCAATATACACTGCAACACATTTACACTCACAAATATACACTGCAACACATTTACACCACCAATATACACTGCAACACATTTACACCCACCAATATACACTGTGACACATTTACACCAACCAATATACACTTCAACACATTTACACCCACCAATATACACTGCAACACATTTACACCACCAATATACACTGCAGCACATTTACACTACCTATATACACTGCAACACATTTACACCACCAATATACACTATTACACATTTACACCCACCAATATACACTGCAACACATTTACACCCACCAATATACACTGCAACACATTTACACCCACAAATATACACTGCAACACATTTACACCACCAATATACACTGTGACACATTTACACCCACCAATATACACTGCAACAAATTTACACCACCAATATACACTGCAACTAATTTACACCACCAATATACACTGCAACACATCTACACGACAAATATACACTGTAACACATTTATACCACCAATATACACTGCAACACATTTACACCCACCAATATACACTGCAATACATTTACACCACCAATATACACTGCAACACATTTACACCACCAATATACACTGTGACACATTTACACCAACCAATATACACTGCAACACATTGACACCCACCAATATACACTGCAACACATTTACACCACCAATATACACTGTGACACATTTACACCACCTATATACACTGCAACACATTTACACCCACCAATATACACTGCAATACATTTACACCACCAATATACACTGCAACACATTTACACCACCAATATACACTGTGACACATTTACACCAACCAATATACACTGCAACACATTGACACCCACCAATATACACTGCAACACATTTACACCACCAATATACACTGTGACACATTTACACCACCTATATACACTGCAACACATTTACACCACCAATATACACTGCAAAACATTTACACCACCAATATACACCCACCAATATACACTGCAACACATTTACACCCCCAACAATATATACTGCAACACATTTACACACACCAATATACACTGCAACAAATTTACACCACCAATATACACTATTACACATTTACACCCACCAATATACACTGCAACACATTTACACCCACCAATATACACTGCAACACATTTACACCCACAAATATACACTGCAACACATTTACACCACCAATATACACTGTGACACATTTACACCCACCAATATACACTGCAACAAATTTACACCACCAATATACACTGCAACTAATTTACACCACCAATATACACTGCAACACATCTACACGACAAATATACACTGTAACACATTTATACCACCAATATACACTGCAATACATTTACACCACCAATATACACTGCAACACATTTACACCACCAATATACACTGCAACACATTTACACCAACCAATATACACTGCAACACATTGACACCCACCAATATACACTGCAACACATTTACACCACCAATATACACTGTGACACATTTACACCACCTATATACACTGCAACACATTTACACCACCAATATACACTGCAAAACATTTACACCACCAATATACACCCACCAATATACACTGCAACACATTTACACCCCCAACAATATACACTGCAACACATTTACACACACCAATATACACTGCAACAAATTTACACCACCAATATACACTGCAATACATTTACACCACCAATAAACACTGCGACACATTTACACGACAAATATACACTGTAACACATTTACACCACCAATATACACTGCAACACATTTACACCACCAATATACACTGCAACACATTTACACCCACAAATATACACTGCAATACATTTACACCCACCAATATACACTGTGACACATTTACACCCACCAATATACACTACTACACATACACACCCACCAATATACACTACTACACATACACACCCACCAATATACACTGCAACACATTTACACCCACCAATATACACTGCAACACATTTACACCCACCAATATACACTGCAACACATTTACACCCACACATATACACTGCAACACATTTACACCACCAATATACACTGTGACACATTTACACCACCAATATACACTACTACACATTTACACCCACCAATATACACTGCAACAAATTTACACCACCAATATACACTGCAACAAATTTACACCACCAATATACACTTCAACACATTTACACGACAAATATACACTGTAACACATTTACACCACCAATATACACTGCAATACATTTACACCCACCAATATACACTGCAACACATTTACACCCACCAATATACACTGCAACACATTTACACCCACCAATATACACTGCAACACATTTACACCCACACATATACACTGCAATACATTTACACCCACCAATATACACTGTAACACATTTACACCACCAATATACACTGCAATACATTTACACCCACCAATATACACTGCAACACATTTACACCCACCAATATACACTGCAACACATTTACACCCACCAATATACACTGCAACACATTTACACCCACACATATACACTGCAATACATTTACACCC
Organism: Archivesica marissinica; assembly: GCA_014843695.1. Taxonomy (NCBI): domain Eukaryota; kingdom Metazoa; phylum Mollusca; class Bivalvia; order Venerida; family Vesicomyidae; genus Archivesica; species Archivesica marissinica. The sequence continues at coordinate 22,376,638 of CM026401.1, forward strand.
ACCAATATACACTGTAACACATTTACACCACCAATATACACTGCAATACATTTACACCCACCAATATACACTGCAACACATTTACACCCACCAATATACACTGCAACACATTTACACCCACCAATATACACTGCAACACATTTACACCAAACAATATACACTGTAACACAGTTGCACCACCAATATACACTGCAACACACTTACACCACCAATATACACTGTAACACATTTACACTCTCCAATATACACTGCAACACACTTACACCACCAATATACACTGCACCACATTTACACCACCAATATACACTGCAACACACTTACACCACCAATATACACTGCAACACACTTACACCACCAATATACACTGTAACACATTTACACTCTCCAATATACACTGCAACACACTTACACCATCAATATACACTGCAACACATTTACACCACCAATATACACTGCAACACACTTACACCACCAATATACACTGTAACACATTTACACTCTCCAATATACACTTACACCACCAATATACACTGCAACACATTTACACCACCAATATACACTGCAACACACTTACACCACCAATATACACTGCAACACATTTACACCCACCAATATACACTGTAACACATGTACACCCACCAATATACACTGCAACACACTTACACCACCAATATACACTGCAACACATTTACACCACCTATAGATTGCTCATGAGATATACCACCTATAGATTGCTCATGACATCTCTCACCTATAGATTGCTCATGACATCTCTCACCTATCGATTGTTCATGACATCTCTCACCTATAGATTGCTCATGATATCTCTCACCTATAGATTGCTCATGAGATCTCTCACCCATAGATTGCTCATGGCATCTCTCACCTATAGATTGCTCATGATATCTCTCACCTATAGATTGCTCATGACATCTCTCACCTATTGATTGCTCATGATAGCTCTCACCTATAGATTGCTCATGACATCTCTCACCTATATATTGCTCATGAGATAGACCACCTATAGATTGCTCATGACATCTCTCACCTATAGATTGCTCATGAGATATACCACCTATTGATTGCTCATGACATCTCTCACCTAATGATTGCTCATGACATCTCTCACCTATTGATTGCTCATGACATATCTCACCTATAGATTGCTCATGACATCTCTCACCTACATATTGCTCATGGTATCTCTTACCTATTGATTGCTCATGACATCTCTGACCTATATATTGCTCATGACATCTCTCACCTATTGATTGCTCATGGTATATCTCACCTATTGGTTGCTCCTGACATCTCTCACCTATAGATTGCTCATGACATCTCTCACCTATAGATTGCTAATGAGATATACTACATATAGATTGCTCATGACATCTCTCACTTACAGATTGCTCATGATATCTCTCACCTACAGATTGCTCATGACATCTCTCACCTATAGATTGCTCATGGTATCTCTCACCTAATGATTGCTCATGAGATATACCACCTATAGATTGCTCATGACATCTCTCACCTATAGATTACTCATGAGATATACCACCTATAGATTGCTCATGATATCTCTCACCTATAGATTGCTCATGACATCTCTCACCTATAGATTGCTCATGACATCTCTCACCTATAGATTGCTCATGACATCTCTCACCTATAGATTGCTCATGATATCTCTCACCTATAGATTGCTCATGACATCTCTCACCCATAGATTGCTCATGAGATAGACCACCTATAGATTGCTCATGACATCTCTCACCTATAGATTGCTAATGAGATAGACCACCTATAGATTGCTCATGACATCTCTCACCCATAGATTGCTCATGACATCTCTCACCTATATATTGCTCATGACATCTCTCACCTATAGATTGCTCATGATATCTCTCACCTAATGATTGCTCATGATATTTCACACCTATAGATTGCTCATGATATCTCTCACCTATAGATTGCTCATGACATCTCTCACCTATATATTGCTCATGATATCTCTCACCTACTGATTGCTCATGACTTCTCTCACCTATAGATTGCTCATGACATCTCTCACCTATATATTGCTCATGACATCTCTCACCTATAGATTGCTCATGACATCTCTCACCTATATATTGCTCATGACATCTCTCACCTATAGATTGCTCATGACATCTCTCACCTAATGATTGCTCATGACATCTCTCACCTATAGATTGCTCATGAGATAGACCACCTATAGATTGCTCATGACATCTCTCACCTATAGATTGCTAATGAGATATACCACCTATAGATTGCTCATGACATCTCTCACCATTGATGCTCAGATATATCTCACCAAGATGTATGATATCTCTCACTATAGTGCTCATGAATCCCACCTATAGATGCTCATGACATCTCTCACCTATAGATTGCTCATGACATCTCTCACCTATAGATTGCTCATGAGATAGACCACCTATAGATTGCTCATGAGATAGACCACCTATAGATTGCTTATGACATCTCTCACCTATAGATTGCTCATGAATCTCTCACCTATAGATTGCTCATGACATCTCTCACCTATAGATTGCTCATGACATCTCTCACCTATAGATTGCTCATGACATCTCTCACCCATAGATTGCTCAAGACATCTCTCACCTATTGATTGCTCATGACATCTCTCACCTATAGATTGCTCATGACATCTCTCACCTATAGATTGCTCATGACATCTCTCACCTAATATTACTAATGAGATATACCACCTATAGATTGCTCATGACATCTCTCACCTATTGATTGCTCATGATATCTCTCACCTATAGATTGCTCATGATATCTCTCACCTATAGATTGCTCATGACATCTCTCACCTATAGATTGTCATGACATCTCTCACCTATAGATTGCTCATGAGATAGACCACCTATTGATTGCTCATGACATCTCTCACCTATGATTGCTCATGAATCTCTCACCATGATTGCTCATGACATCTCTCACCCATAGATTGCTCATGATATCTCTCACCTATAGATTGCTCATGACATCTCTCACCATAGATTGCTCATGAATTCACCATAATTGCTCATGACATCTCTCACCTATAGATTGCTCATGACATCTCTCACCTATAGATTGCTCATGACATCTCTCACCTAATATTGCTCATGACATCTCTCACCTATAGATTGCTCATGAGATAACCACCTATAGATTGCTCATGAATCTCTCACCTAATGATTGCTCATGAATCTCTCACCTATAGATTGCTCATGAGATAGACCACCTATAATTGCTCATGACATCTCTCACCTATAGATTGCTAATGAGATATACCACCTATAGATTGCTCATGACATCTCTCACCATTGATTGCTCATGATATTCTCACCTATAGATTGCTCATGATATCTCTCACCTATAGATTGCTCATGACATCTCTCACCTATAGATTGCTCATGACATCTCTCACCTATAGATTGCTCATGACATCTCTCACCTATAGATTGCTCATGAGATAGACCACCTATAGATTGCTCATGAGATAGACCACCTATAGATTGCTATGACATCTCTCACCTATAGATTGCTCATGAATCTCTCACCTATAACCAACACCCACCAAAGCTCAGACATCTCTCACCAGATTGTCATGACATCTCTCACCTATAGATTGCTCATGAGATAGACCACCTATAGATTGCTCATGAGATATACCACCTATAGATTGCTCATGACATCTCTCACCTATTGATTGCTCATGATAGCTCTCACCTATAGATTGCTCATGACATCTCTCACCTATATATTGCTCATGAGATAGACCACCTATAGATTGCTCATGACATCTCTCACCTATAGATTGCTCATGAGATATACCACCTATTGATTGCTCATGACATCTCTCACCTAATGATTGCTCATGACATCTCTCACCTATTGATTGCTCATGACATATCTCACCTATAGATTGCTCATGACATCTCTCACCTACATATTGCTCATGGTATCTCTTACCTATTGATTGCTCATGACATCTCTGACCTATATATTGCTCATGACATCTCTCACCTATTGATTGCTCATGGTATATCTCACCTATTGGTTGCTCCTGACATCTCTCACCTATAGATTGCTCATGACATCTCTCACCTATAGATTGCTAATGAGATATACTACATATAGATTGCTCATGACATCTCTCACTTACAGATTGCTCATGATATCTCTCACCTACAGATTGCTCATGACATCTCTCACCTATAGATTGCTCATGGTATCTCTCACCTAATGATTGCTCATGAGATATACCACCTATAGATTGCTCATGACATCTCTCACCTATAGATTACTCATGAGATATACCACCTATAGATTGCTCATGATATCTCTCACCTATAGATTGCTCATGACATCTCTCACCTATAGATTGCTCATGACATCTCTCACCTATAGATTGCTCATGACATCTCTCACCTATAGATTGCTCATGATATCTCTCACCTATAGATTGCTCATGACATCTCTCACCCATAGATTGCTCATGAGATAGACCACCTATAGATTGCTCATGACATCTCTCACCTATAGATTGCTAATGAGATAGACCACCTATAGATTGCTCATGACATCTCTCACCCATAGATTGCTCATGACATCTCTCACCTATATATTGCTCATGACATCTCTCACCTATAGATTGCTCATGATATCTCTCACCTAATGATTGCTCATGATATTTCACACCTATAGATTGCTCATGATATCTCTCACCTATAGATTGCTCATGACATCTCTCACCTATATATTGCTCATGATATCTCTCACCTACTGATTGCTCATGACTTCTCTCACCTATAGATTGCTCATGACATCTCTCACCTATATATTGCTCATGACATCTCTCACCTATAGATTGCTCATGACATCTCTCACCTATATATTGCTCATGACATCTCTCACCTATAGATTGCTCATGACATCTCTCACCTAATGATTGCTCATGACATCTCTCACCTATAGATTGCTCATGAGATAGACCACCTATAGATTGCTCATGACATCTCTCACCTATAGATTGCTAATGAGATATACCACCTATAGATTGCTCATGACATCTCTCACCTATTGATTGCTCATGATATATCTCACCTATAGATTGCTCATGATATCTCTCACCTATAGATTGCTCATGATATCTCTCACCTATAGATTGCTCATGACATCTCTCACCTATAGATTGCTCATGACATCTCTCACCTATAGATTGCTCATGAGATAGACCACCTATAGATTGCTCATGAGATAGACCACCTATAGATTGCTTATGACATCTCTCACCTATAGATTGCTCATGAGATCTCTCACCTATAGATTGCTCATGACATCTCTCACCTATAGATTGCTCATGACATCTCTCACCTATAGATTGCTCATGACATCTCTCACCCATAGATTGCTCAAGACATCTCTCACCTATTGATTGCTCATGACATCTCTCACCTATAGATTGCTCATGACATCTCTCACCAAATGATTGCTCATGACATCTCTCACCTATATATTGCTCATGAGATAGACCACCTATAGATTGCTCATGACATCTCTCACCTATATATTACTAATGAGATATACCACCTATAGATTGCTCATGACATCTCTCACCTATTGATTGCTCATGATATCTCTCACCTATAGATTGCTCATGATATCTCTCACCTATAGATTGCTCATGACATCTCTCACCTATAGATTGTTCATGACATCTCTCACCTATAGATTGCTCATGAGATAGACCACCTACAGATTGCTCATGAGATATACGATATAAAGATTGCTCATGACATCTCTCACCTATTGATTGCTCATGACATCTCTCACCTAATGATTGCTCATGACATCTCTCACCCATAGATTGCTCATGATATCTCTCACCTATAGATTGCTCATGACATCTCTCACCCATAGATTGCTCATGAGATATACCACCCATAGATTGCTCATGACATCTCTCACCTATAGATTGCTCATGACATCTCTCACCTATAGATTGCTCATGACATCTCTCACCTAATGATTGCTCATGACATCTCTCACCTATAGATTGCTCATGAGATAGACCACCTATAGATTGCTCATGATATCTCTCACCTAATGATTGCTCATGATATCTCTCACCTATAGATTGCTCATGAGATAGACCACCTATAGATTGCTCATGACATCTCTCACCCATAGATTGCTCATGAGATATACCACCTATTGGTTGCTCATGACATCTCTCACCTATAGATTGCTCATGACATCTCTCACCTATATATTGCTCATGAGATAGACCACCTATAGATTGCTCATGAGATAGACCATCTATAGATTGCTTATGACATCTCTCACCTATAGATTGCTCATGACATCTCTCACCTATAGATTGCTAATGAGATATACCACCTATAGATTGCTCATGACATCTCTCACCCATTGATTGCTCATGATATATCTCACCTATAGATTGCTCATGATATCTCTCACCTATAGATTGCTCATGACATCTCTCACCTATAGATTGCTCATGACATCTCTCACCTATAGATTGCTCATGACATCTCTCACCTATAGATTGCTCATGAGATAGACCACCTATAGATTGCTCATGAGATAGACCACCTATAGATTGCTTATGACATCTCTCACCTATAGATTGCTCATGAGATCTCTCACCTATAGATTGCTCATGACATCTCTCACCTATAGATTGCTCATGACATATCTCACCTATAGATTGCTCATGACATCTCTCACCCATAGATTGCTCAAGACATCTCTCACCTATTGATTGCTCATGACATCTCTCACCTATAGATTGCTCATGACATCTCTCACCAAATGATTGCTCATGACATCTCTCACCTATATATTGCTCATGAGATAGACCACCTATAGATTGCTCATGACATCTCTCACCTATATATTACTAATGAGATATACCACCTATAGATTGCTCATGACATCTCTCACCTATTGATTGCTCATGATATCTCTCACCTATAGATTGCTCATGATATCTCTCACCTATAGATTGCTCATGACATCTCTCACCTATAGATTGTTCATGACATCTCTCACCTATAGATTGCTCATGAGATAGACCACCTACAGATTGCTCATGAGATATACGATATAAAGATTGCTCATGACATCTCTCACCTATTGATTGCTCATGACATCTCTCACCTAATGATTGCTCATGACATCTCTCACCCATAGATTGCTCATGATATCTCTCACCTATAGATTGCTCATGACATCTCTCACCCATAGATTGCTCATGAGATATACCACCCATAGATTGCTCATGACATCTCTCACCTATAGATTGCTCATGACATCTCTCACCTATAGATTGCTCATGACATCTCTCACCTAATGATTGCTCATGACATCTCTCACCTATAGATTGCTCATGAGATAGACCACCTATAGATTGCTCATGATATCTCTCACCTAATGATTGCTCATGATATCTCTCACCTATAGATTGCTCATGAGATAGACCACCTATAGATTGCTCATGACATCTCTCACCCATAGATTGCTCATGAGATATACCACCTATTGGTTGCTCATGACATCTCTCACCTATAGATTGCTCATGACATCTCTCACCTATATATTGCTCATGAGATAGACCACCTATAGATTGCTCATGAGATAGACCATCTATAGATTGCTTATGACATCTCTCACCTATAGATTGCTCATGAGATCTCTCACCTATAGATTGCTCATGACATCTCTCACCTATAGATTGCTCATGTCATCTCTCACCTACAGATTGCTCATGACACCTCTCACCCATATATTGCTCAAGACATCTCTCACCTATTGATTGCTCATGACATCTCTCACCTATAGATTGCTCATGACATATCTCACCTAATGATTGCTCATGACATCTCTCACCTATAGATTGCTCATGAGATAGACCACCTATAGATTGCTCATGACATCTCTCACCTATTGATTGCTCATGATATCTCTCACCTATAGATTGCTCATGATATCTCTCACCTATAGATTGCTCATGACATCTCTCACCTATAGATTGCTCATGACATCTCTCACCTAATGATTGCTCATGAGATAGACCACCTATAGATTGCTCATGAGATATACCATATATAGATTGCTCATGACATCTCTCACCTATTGATTGCTCATGACATATCTGACCTATAGATTGTGCATGACATCTCTCACCTATAGATTGCTCATGACATCTCTTACCTATAGATTGCTCATGATATCTCTCACCTAATGATTGCTCATGATATCTCTCACATATAGATTGCTCATGACATCTCTCACCTAATGATTGCACATGACATCTCTCACCTATAGATTGCTCATGATATTTCTCACCAAATGATTGCTCATGACATCTCTCACCTAATGATTGCTCATGATATTTCTCACCTATAGATTGCTCATGAGATAGACCACCTATTGATTGCTCATGACATCTCTCACCTATAGATTGCTCATGATATCTCTCACCTAATGATTGCTCATGATATCTCTCACATATAGATTGCTCATGACATCTCTCACCTATAGATTGCTTATGACATCTCTCACCTATAGATTGCTCATGACATCTCTCACCTATATATTGCTCATGACATCTCTCACCTATAGATTGCTCATGACATCTCTCACCTATATATTGCTCATGACATCTCTCACCTATATATTGCTCATGACATCTCTCACCTATAGATTGCTCATGAGATATACCACATATAGATTGCTCATGACATCTCTCACCTAATGATTGCTCATGACATCTCTCACCTATAGATTGCTCATGAGATAGACCACCTATAGATTGCTCATGACATCTCTCACCTATAGATTGCTAATGAGATATACCACCTATAGATTGCTCATGACATCTCTCACCTATTGATTGCTCATGATATATCTCACCTATAGATTGCTCATGATATCTCTCACCTATAGATTGCTCATGACATCTCTCACCTATAGATTGCTCATGACATCTCTCACCTATAGATTGCTCATGACATCTCTCACCTATAGATTGCTCATGAGATAGACCACCTATAGATTGCTCATGAGATAGACCACCTATAGATTGCTTATGACATCTCTCACCTATAGATTGCTCATGAGATCTCTCACCTATAGATTGCTCATGACATCTCTCACCTATAGATTGCTCATGACATCTCTCACCTATAGATTGCTCATGACATCTCTCACCCATAGATTGCTCAAGACATCTCTCACCTATTGATTGCTCATGACATCTCTCACCTATAGATTGCTCATGACATCTCTCACCTAATGATTGCTCATGACATCTCTCACCTATAGATTGCTCATGAGATAGACCACCTATAGATTGCTCATGACATCTCTCACCTATATATTACTAATGAGATATACCACCTATAGATTGCTCATGACATCTCTCACCTATTGATTGCTCATGATATCTCTCACCTATAGATTGCTCATGATATCTCTCACCTATAGATTGCTCATGACATCTCTCACCTATAGATTGCTCATGACATCTCTCACCTATAGATTGCTCATGAGATAGACCACCTATAGATTGCTCATGAGATATACCATATATAGATTGCTCATGACATCTCTCACCTATTGATTGCTCATGACATCTCTCACCTAATGATTGCTCATGACATCTCTCACCCATAGATTGCTCATGATATCTCTCACCCATAGATTGCTCATGAGATATACCACCCATAGATTGCTCATGACATCTCTCACCTATAGATTGCTCATGACATCTCTCACCTATAGATTGCTCATGACATCTCTCACCTATTGATTGCTCATGACATCTCTCACCTATATATTGCTAATGAGATAGACCACCTATAGATTGCTCATGATATCTCTCACCTAATGATTGCTCATGATATCTCTCACCTATAGATTGCTCATGACATCTCTCACCTATAGATTGCTCATGAGATAGACCACCTATAGATTGCTCATGACATCTCTCACCCATAGATTGCTCATGAGATATACCACCTATTGGTTGCTCATGACATCTCTCACCCATAGATTGCTCATGAGATATACCACCTATAGGTTGCTCATGACATCTCTCACCTATAGATTGCTCATGACATCTCTCACCTATATATTGCTCATGAGATAGACCACCTATAGATTGCTCATGAGATAGACCATCTATAGATTGCTTATGACATCTCTCACCTATAGATTGCTCATGAGATCTCTCACCTATAGATTGCTCATGACATCTCTCACCTATAGATTGCTCATGACATCTCTCACCTATAGATTGCTCATGACACCTCTCACCCATAGATTGCTCAAGACATCTCTCACCTATTGATTGCTCATGACATCTCTCACCTATATATTGCTCATGACATCTCTCACCTAATGATTGCTCATGACATCTCTCACCTATAGATTGCTCATGAGATAGACCACCTATAGATTGCTCATGACATCTCTCACCTATTGATTGCTCATGATATCTCTCACCTATAGATTGCTCATGATATCTCTCACCTATAGATTGCTCATGACATCTCTCACCTATAGATTGCTCATGACATCTCTCACCTATAGATTGCTCATGAGATAGACCACCTATAGATTGCTCATGAGATATACCATATATAGATTGCTCATGACATCTCTCACCTATTGATTGCTCATGACATATCTCACCTATAGATTGCTCATGAGATAGACCACCCATATATTGCTCATGAGATATACCACATATAGATTGCTCATGAGATAGACCACCCATAGATTGCTCATGAGATATACCACATATAGATTGCTCATGACATCTCTCACCCATAGATTGCTCATGATATCTCTCACCTATAGATTGCTCATGACATCTCTCACCCATAGATTGCTCATGAGATATACCACCCATAGATTGCTCATGACATCTCTCACCTATATATTGCTCATGACATCTCTGACCTATAGATTGCTCATGACATCTCTCACCTATAGATTGCTCATGACATCTCTCACCTATAGATTGCTCATGATATCTCTCACCCATAGATTGCTCATGAGATAGACCACCTATTGATTGCTCATGACATCTCTCACCCATAGATTGCTCATGACATCTCTCACCTATAGATTGCTAATGAGATATTCCACCTATTGGTTGATCGTGATTTACTTGATGTGTTTCTTGTTCCTTTGGTTGCAGGATACATCATACCTCTCAGTTGTCGCCATCAAATTCTGAATCTAGTTTTAATTCCATGGAAGAGTATGCGCCGAGCACCAACACACAGTGTCCCGAGGATTCAGACACTGGCATTGTAAGTTTCCCCACGACTTGCAACATCATACTATCCCATGGCATGGACATTGTAAGTCATAGTGTCCCGGGGACTATGGCATGGATATTGTAAGTCATAGTGTCCCAGGGACTATGGCATGGACATTGTAAGTCATAGTGTCCCGGGGACTATGGCATGGATATTGTAAGTCATAGTGTCCCAGGGACTATGGCATGGATATTGTAAGTCATAGTGTCCCATGGACTATGGCATGGATATTGTAAGTCATAGTGTCCCGGGGACTATGGCATGGATATTGTAAGTCATAGTGTCCCGGGGACTATGGCATGGATATTGTAAGTCATAGTGTCCCGGGGACTATGGCATGGATATTGTAGGTCATAGTGTCCCGGGGACTATGGCATGGATATTGTAAGTCATAGTGTCCCATGGACTATGGCATGGATATTGTCAGTTGACTGGCGTGGATGCCTTGCAATAACATAGTATCCAAATGATATTATATAGACATTGTTATCCATGCCAACATAGTTGAAGTTATGATAGTGCAGTAGATACTTATATACCATACATATATATAGATACTTAGTACAATACATATATATATATAGATACTTAGTACAATACACATATATATAGATATTTAGTACAATACATATATATATAGATACTTAGTACAATACACATATATATATAGATACTTAGTACAATACACATATATATATATAGATAAACACTTAGTACAATACATATATATATATAGATAAATACTTAGTACAATACATATATATATAGATAAACACTTAGTACAATACATATATATATAGATAAATACTTAGTACAATACATATATATATATAGATAAATACTTAGTACAATACAAATATATATGAATAAACACTTAGTACAATACACATATATATAGATAAACACTTAGTACAATACATATATATATAGATAAATACTTGGTAGAATACATATATATATATAGATAAACACTTAGTACAATACATATATATATATATAGATAAATACTTAGTACAATACATATATATATAGATAAACACTTAGTACAATACATATATATATAGATAAACACTTAGTACAATACATATATATAGATAAATACTTAGTACAATACATATATATATAGATAAACACTTAGTACAATACATATATATATAGATAAACACTTAGTACAATACATATATATATAGATAAACACTTAGTACAATACTTATATAGATAAATACTTAGTACAATACATATATATATATAGATAAACACTTAGTACAATACATATATATATATAG
>CM026401.1:22390322-22408055 GCA_014843695.1 Archivesica marissinica
AGAGGAACATGGCAGGTGAAGGAATATGGCAGGTGGAGGGATATGGCAGGTGGAGGAATATGGTGGGTGAAGGAATATGGCAGGTGGAGGAATATGGCAGGTGGAGGGATATGGCAGGTGGAGGAATATGGTGGGTGAAGGAATATGGCAGATGGAGGAATATGGCAGGTGGAGGAATATGGCAGGTGAAGGAATATGGCAGGTGGAGGAATATGGCAGGTAGAGGGATATGGCAGGTAGAGGGATATGGCAGGTGGAGGGATATGGCAGGTGGAGGGATATGGCAGGTAGAGGGATATGGCAGGTGGAGGGATATGGCAGGTAGAGGGATATGGCAGGTGGAGGGATATGGCAGGTAGAGGAATATGGCAGGTAGAGGGATATGGCAGGTGGAGGATATGGCAGGTAGAGAGTATGGCAGGTGGAGGGATATGGCAGGTGGAGGGATATGGCAGGTAGAGGAATATGGCAGGTGAAGGAATATGACAGATAGAGTAATATGGCAGGTGGAGGGATATGGCAGGTAGAGGAACATGGCAGGTGGAGGAATATGGCAGGTAGAGGAATATGGCAGGTGGAGGGATATGGCAGGTAGAGAGATATGGCAGGTGGAGGGATACAAAAACAAATGGCAGGTAGAGGAACATGGCAGGTGAAGGAATATGGCAGGTGGAGGAACATGGCAGGTGGAGGAATATGGCAGGTGGAGGAATATGGCAGGTAGAGGAACATGGCAGGTGAAGGAATATGGCAGGTAGAGGAATATGGCAGGTGAAGGAATATGGCAGCTAGAGGAACATGGCAGGTGAAGGAATATGGCAGGTGGAGTAATATGGCAGGTGAAGGAATATGGCAGGTGGAGGAATATGGCAGGTGGAGGAATATGGCAGGTGGAGGGATGGCAGGTGGAGGAATATGGCAGGTGGAGGAATATGGTGGGTGAAGGAATATGGCAGGTGGAGGAATATGGCAGGTGGAGGAATATGGCAGGTGGAGGGATATGGCAGGTGGAGGAATATGGGGGTGAAGGATATGGCAGGTGGAGGAATATGACAGGTAGAGGGATATGGCAGGTAGAGGATATGGCAGGTGGAGGGATATGGCAGGTAGAGGGATATGGCAGGTGGAGGGATATGGCAGGTAGAGGGATATGGCAGGTGGAGGGATATGGCAGATAGAGGGATATGGCAGGTGGAGGGATATGGCAGGTAGAGGAATATGGCAGGTGGAGGAATATGGCAGGTAGAGGGATATGGCAGGTGGAGGGATATGGCAGGTAGAGAGTATGGCAGGTGGAGGGATATGGCAGGTGGAGGAATATGGCAGGTGGAGGAATATGGCAGGTGGAGGAATATGGCAGGTGGAGGGATCTGGCAGGTGGAGGAATATGTTGGGTGAAGGAATATGGCAGGTGGAGGAATATGGCAGGTAGAGGGATATGGCAGGTAGAGTGATATAGCAGGTGGAGGGATATGGCAGGTAGAGGGATATGGCAGGTGGAGGGATATGGCAGGTAGAGGGATATGGCAGGTGGAGGGATATGGCAGGTGGAGGGATATGGCAGGTGGAGGAATATGGTGGGTGAAGGAATATGGCAGGTGGAGGAATATGGCAGGTGGAGGAATATGGCAGGTGGAGGGATATGGCAGGTGGAGGAATATGGTGGGTGAAGGAATATGGCAGGTGGAGGAATATGGCAGGTAGAGGGATATGGCAGGTGGAGGGATATGGCAGGTGGAGGGATATGGCAGGTGGAGGGATATGGCAGGTAGAGGGATATGGCAGGTGGAGGGATATGGCAGGTAGAGGAATATGGCAGGTGGAGGAATATGGCAGGTAGAGGGATATGGCAGGTGGAGGGATATGGCAGGTAGAGAGTATGGCAGGTGGAGGGATATGGCAGGTGGAGGGATATGGCAGGTGGAGGAATATGGTGGGTGAAGGAATATGGCAGGTGGAGTAATATGGCAGGTGGAGGGATATGGAAGGTGGAGGAACATGGCAGGTGGAGGAATATGGCAGGTGGAGGAATATGGCAGGTGGAGGGATATGGCAGGTGGAGGGATATGGCAGGTGGAGGGATATGGCAGGTGGAGGGATATGGCAGGTAGAGGGGTATGGCAGGTGGAGGGATATGGCAGGTAGAGGAACATGGCAGGTGGAGGGATATGGCAGGTGGAGGAACTTGGCAGGTGGAGGAATATGGCAGGTGGAGGGATATGGCAGGTAGAGGGATATGGCAGGTGGAGGGATATGGCAGGTGGAGGAATATGGTGGGTGAAGGAATATGGCAGGTGGAGGAATATGGCAGGTGGAGGAATATGGCAGGTGGAGGGATATGGCAGGTGGAGGAATATGGTGGGTGAAGGAATATGGCAGGTGGAGGAATATGGTGGGTGAAGGAATATGGCAGGTGGAGGAATATGGCAGGTGGAGGGATATGGCAGGTGGAGGGATATGGCAGGTAGAGGAATATAGCAGGTGGAGGAATATGGCAGGTAGAGGGATATGGAAGGTGGAGGGATATGGCAGGTAGAGAGTATGGCAGGTGGAGGTATATGGCAGGTGGAGGAATATGGCAGGTGGAGGAATATGGCAGGTGGAGGGATATGGCAGGTGGAGGGATATGGCAGGTGGAGGAATATGGTGGGTGAAGGAATATGGCAGGTGGAGGAATATGGCAGGTAGAGGGATATGGCAGGTAGAGTGATATAGCAGGTGGAGGGATATGGCAGGTAGAGGGATATGGCAGGTGGAGGGATATGGCAGGTGGAGGGATATGACAGGTGGAGGGATATGGCAGGTGGAGGGATATGGCAGGTGGAGGGATATGGCAGGTAGAGGAACATGGCAGGTGGAGGGATATGGCAGGTGGAGGAACATGGCAGGTGGAGGAATATGGCAGGTGGAGGGATATGGCAGGTAGAGGGATATGGCAGGTGGAGGGATATGGCAGGTAGAGGGATATGGCAGGTGGAGGAATATGGCAGGTAGAGGAACATGGCAGGTGAAGGAATATGGCAGGTGGAGGGATATGGCAGGTGGAGGAATATGGTGGGTGAAGAAATATGGCAGGTGGAGGAATATGGCAGGTGGAGGAATATGGCAGGTGGAGGGATATGGCAGGTGGAGGAATATGGTGGGTGAAGGAATATGGCAGGTGGAGGAATATGGCAGGTGGAGGAATATGGCAGGTGGAGGGATATGGCAGGTGGAGGAATATGGTGGGTGAAGGAATATAGCAGGTGGAGGAATATGGCAGGTAGAGGGATATGGCAGGTGGAGGGATATGGCAGGTGGAGGGATATGGCAGGTGGAGGGATATGGCAGGTAGAGGGATATGGCAGGTGGAGGGATATGGCAGGTAGAGGAATATGGCAGGTGGAGGAATATGGCAGGTAGAGGGATATGGCAGGTGGAGGGATATGGCAGGTAGAGAGTATGGCAGGTGGAGGGATATGGCAGGTGGAGGGATATGGCAGGTGGAGGAATATGGTGGGTGAAGGAATATGGCAGGTGGAGTAATATGGCAGGTGGAGGGATATGGAAGGTGGAGGAACATGGCAGGTGGAGGAATATGGCAGGTGGAGGAATATGGCAGGTGGAGGGATATGGCAGGTGGAGGGATATGGCAGGTGGAGGGATATGGCAGGTGGAGGGATATGGCAGGTAGAGGGGTATGGCAGGTGGAGGGATATGGCAGGTAGAGGAACATGGCAGGTGGAGGGATATGGCAGGTGGAGGAACATGGCAGGTGGAGGAATATGGCAGGTGGAGGGATATGGCAGGTAGAGGGATATGGCAGGTGGAGGGATATGGCAGGTGGAGGAATATGGTGGGTGAAGGAATATGGCAGGTGGAGGAATATGGCAGGTGGAGGAATATGGCAGGTGGAGGGATATGGCAGGTGGAGGAATATGGTGGGTGAAGGAATATGGCAGGTGGAGGAATATGGTGGGTGAAGGAATATGGCAGGTGGAGGAATATGGCAGGTAGAGGGATATGGCAGGTGGAGGGATATGGCAGGTGGAGGGATATGGCAGGTAGAGGAATATAGCAGGTGGAGGAATATGGCAGGTAGAGGGATATGGAAGGTGGAGGGATATGGCAGGTAGAGAGTATGGCAGGTGGAGGTATATGGCAGGTGGAGGAATATGGCAGGTGGAGGGATATGGCAGGTGGAGGAATATGGTGGGTGAAGGAATATGGCAGGTGGAGGAATATGGCAGGTAGAGGGATATGGCAGGTAGAGTGATATAGCAGGTGGAGGGATATGGCAGGTAGAGGGATATGGCAGGTGGAGGGATATGGCAGGTAGAGGGATATGGCAGGTGGAGGGATATGGCAGATAGAGGGATATGGCAGGTGGAGGGATATGGCAGGTAGAGGAATATGGCAGGTGGAGGAATATGGCAGGTAGAGGGATATGGCAGGTGGAGGGATATGGCAGGTAGAGAGTATGGCAGGTGGAGGGATATGGCAGGTAGAGGAACATGGCAGGTGAAGGAATATGGCAGGTGGAGGAATATGGCAGGTGGAGGGATGTGGCAGGTGGAGGAATATGGCAGGTAGAGGAACATGGCAGGTGAAGGAATATGGCAGGTGGAGGAATATGGTGGGTGAAGGAATATGGCAGGTGGAGGAATATGGCAGGTGGAGGAATATGGCAGGTGGAGTAATATGGTGGGTGAAGGAATATGGCTGGTGGAGGAATATGGCAGGTGGAGGAATATGGCAGGTGGAGGGATATGGCAGGTGGAGGAATATGGCAGGTGGAGGAATATGGTGGTTGAAGGAATATGGCAGGTGGAAGGATATGGCAGGTGGAGGGATATGGCAGGTGGAGGGATATGGCAGGTAGAGGAACATGGCAGGTGGAGGGATATGGCAGGTGGAGGAACATGGCAGGTGGAGGAATATGGCAGGTGGAGGGATATGGCAGGTAGAGGGATATGGCAGGTGGAGGGATATGGCAGGTAGAGGGATATGGCAGGTGGAGGGATATGGCAGGTGGAGGAATATGGCAGGTAGAGGAACATGGCAGGTGAAGGAATATGGCAGGTGGAGGGATATGGCAGGTGGAGGAATATGGTGGGTGAAGGAATATGGCAGGTGGAGGAATATGGCAGGTGGAGGGATATGGCAGGTGGAGGAATATGGTGGGTGAAGGAATATGGCAGATGGAGGAATATGGCAGGTGGAGGAATATGGCAGGTGAAGGAATATGGCAGGTGGAGGAATATGGCAGGTAGAGGGATATGGCAGGTAGAGGGATATGGCAGGTGGAGGGATATGGCAGGTGGAGGGATATGGCAGGTAGAGGGATATGGCAGGTGGAGGGATATGGCAGGTAGAGGGATATGGCAGGTGGAGGGATATGGCAGGTAGAGGAATATGGCAGGTAGAGGGATATGGCAGGTGGAGGGATATGGCAGGTAGAGAGTATGGCAGGTGGAGGGATATGGCAGGTGGAGGGATATGGCAGGTGGAGGAATATGGTGGGTGAAGGAATATGACAGGTGGAGTAATATGGCAGGTGGAGGGATATGGCAGGTGGAGGAACATGGCAGGTGGAGGAATATGGCAGGTGGAGGAATATGGCAGGTGGAGGGATATGGCAGGTGGAGGGATATGGCAGGTGGAGGGATATGGCAGGTGGAGGGATATGACAGGTGGAGGGATATGGCAGGTAGAGGAACATGGCAGGTGGAGGGATATGGCAGGTGGAGGAACATGGCAGGTGGAGGAATATGGCAGGTGGAGGGATATGGCAGGTAGAGGGATATGGCAGGTGGAGGGATATGGCAGGTAGAGGGATATGGCAGGTGGAGGGATATGGCAGCTAGAGGAACATGGCAGGTGAAGGAATATGGCAGGTGGAGGGATATGGCAGGTGGAGGAATATGGCAGGTGGAGGAATATGGCAGGTGGAGGAATATGGCAGGTGGAGGGATATGGCAGGTGAAGGAATATGGTGGGTGAAGGAATATGGTGGGTGAAGGAATATGGCAGGTGGAGGAATATGGCAGGTGGAGGAATATGGCAGGTGGAGGGATATGGCAGGTGGAGGAATATGGTGGGTGAAGGAATATGGCAGGTGGAGGAATATGACAGGTAGAGGGATATGGCAGGTAGAGGGATATGGCAGGTGGAGGGATATGGCAGGTAGAGGGATATGGCAGGTGGAGGGATATGGCAGGTAGAGGGATATGGCAGGTGGAGGGATATGGCAGATAGAGGGATATGGCAGGTGGAGGGATATGGCAGGTAGAGGAATATGGCAGGTGGAGGAATATGGCAGGTAGAGGGATATGGCAGGTGGAGGGATATGGCAGGTAGAGAGTATGGCAGGTGGAGGGATATGGCAGGTGGAGGAATATGGCAGGTGGAGGAATATGGCAGGTGGAGGAATATGGCAGGTGGAGGGATCTGGCAGGTGGAGGAATATGTTGGGTGAAGGAATATGGCAGGTGGAGGAATATGGCAGGTAGAGGGATATGGCAGGTAGAGTGATATAGCAGGTGGAGGGATATGGCAGGTAGAGGGATATGGCAGGTGGAGGGATATGGCAGGTAGAGGGATATGGCAGGTGGAGGGATATGGCAGGTAGAGGGATATGGCAGGTGGAGGGATATGGCAGGTAGAGGAATATGGCAGGTGGAGGAATATGGTGGGTGAAGGAATATGGCAGGTGGAGGAATATGGCAGGTGGAGGAATATGGCAGGTGGAGGATATGGCAGGTGGAGGAATATGGCAGGTGGAGGAATATGGTGGGTGAAGGAATATGGCAGGTGGAAGAATATGGCAGGTGGAGGAATATGGCAGGTGGAGGGATATGGCAGGTTGAGGAATATGGCAGGTGGAGGAATATGGTGGGTGAAGGAATATGGCAAGTGGAGGAATATGGCAGGTGGAGGAATATGGCAGGTGGAGGGATATGGCAGGTGGAGGGATATGGCAGGTGGAGGTATATGGCAGGTGGAGGGATATGGCAGGTGGAGGGATATGGCAGGTGGTGGGATATGGCAGGTGGAGGAATATGGCAGGTGGAGGAATATGGCAGGTGGAGGAATATGGCAGGTAGAAGAATATGGCAGGTATAGGAAAATGGCAGGAGGAGGAATATGACATTTGGGGGAACATGGCAGACAGAGGAAAACAGCAGGTGGATGAAATGGCATAAGGTGATAAAACTAAAGGTCCAAATATTGATAATGTTTCAATTGAAGATATGTTTAATCATTTTGGTAACTTTTATGGCTCGCAACCAGAACAGGATCACAATAATGTTGATATCACGGACACTCTTATTTATGACAATGACCTAGATATAGAGTTTAAGAAATGCTGTATTCGCGCAAAATAATTCAAAAAGCCCTGGAA
The DNA here is from genome assembly GCA_014843695.1 of Archivesica marissinica. Lineage (NCBI taxonomy): Eukaryota > Metazoa > Mollusca > Bivalvia > Venerida > Vesicomyidae > Archivesica > Archivesica marissinica. Next base: position 22,397,707 of record CM026401.1, read on the forward strand.
CAGACCAATTAATTGCCGAAGTATTTAAATATTCGTTCGATATAATGACTAAACTATACAATACTATATTTAGCTCTGGGGTTTTCCCACAAAGCTGGGGAGAAGGTATCATTATACCAGTATTCAAGGGTGGTAACCGTGAAGCCAACATTTTCGAGGAATTATTCTTAATAATATAATTTCAAAAATATATTCAAAACTATTGGTTAATAGATTAATAAAATGGAATAATAAGCATGAAACACAATTTGGGTTTCAGAAGAATAAATCGACTAGTGACTGTATTTTTATTTTGCATGCCCTTATATGTAAAACACTTGCTGCCAAGAAAAAACTATATGTAGCCTACCTTGATTGGCAAATGGTGTTAGATAAAATTAATACGATTTACTTATGGGGAAAATTGCTAAATTCAAATGTTAGCCCTAGGTTTATAACGGCTCTAAAATATATGTACACAGTAGTACGATCATATATTAGCTATGGGTCAAACAAGTCTGATTTTATCACATCTAATATTGGGGTAAAACAAGGAGACCCGTCCAGTAGCATTTTGTGTCTATTCTTTTTGAATGATATATTAAACAATATTAATGCAGATGTAAATGGAATACCGAACATTGATGATTTACAGGTATTTTTACTATTGTTTGCTGATGATGCTGTTGTGTTTGCAGCAGATCCTGAATCATTGCAATCTATGTTGAACGGCATTGAGACTTACTGTAATATGTGGGGCTTACGCATTAATACTAACAAAACAAAAATTATGATTTTTGAAAATGGTCGACATTCTCGACATGATTTTTACATATATAATTAATTTATTGAGATTGTGGAATCGTTTAAATATTTAGGTGTTCATCTATACAAGAACGGTAATTGGAATCGAACACAAAAACTTGTAGCTCAGCACGCCTTTTTCTTTATATAAATTATTTATTGCTTTTAATCAAGTAGAATTCCCAACTTCTAGAAAGTTAAACCTGTTTGACTCTCTTGTCGCATCAATTTTAAATTATTCAGCAGAATTATGGGGCTACCATGATATTGAATTAATACTTTCAAAATTTTGTAGAAAAATATGTAAGAATGCACTATATCTCCCCATGTCGATACGTAGAAAACTATTAATGATAAAATAAAAAATAAAATAATAAAATTATTAACCTTACCAGAAGATTCAATACTTTATAGAACTTACCTAATGTTGAAAATGGAAATTATCACAACAAAATGAACTGGGTTTATCAACTAAAAAAATATTATCGATACATGCGGACTGAGTTATTTGTGGCAAAACCAGTCAAATATGCTTATTAATTACAATACTATAAAACGCATACTAGACATATATTATCAAAGTTGGTATACGGCTATCAATAACTCTGGACTTTTAGAGACATACAGTTTATTTAAAAATGAATTTATCTTTGAACAATCTCTTGATTATATTAAAGATAAAAAATACAACATTTTCTTACACGATATAAAACATCCTCACATGATCTAGCTATCGAACGTGGTCGCTACATACACCTACCACGAAACGAAAGATTATGTATTTATTGTAATTCTAGAATCTTGGAAAATGAGTTCACTTCATATTAATTTGCCCACATTACTCAAACCTAAGATCGAAATTCATTAAAAGATACTACCATACTTGGCCAACTGTACAGAAATGTATTAATCTTTTGTCATCACCATTTTGTCATCACCATTGGTCTTTTCAAATTTATATATTTTGCAAATAAGCAACGAAACTAACGCATCTTTTACATATATATTTGAACTTGTGATTGTGCTCTTTTGTAAAGTTCCATGTCACTGTCTGTTTTTATTTAATTGCTACAAACATGTATACTGTTTTATGCAATAAACCTATTGTATTGTATTGCATTGATTAAACACTTTGATTGTGGTGCATCACATAGAACAAACAGTATTGTTTCAGTGGATAGAGCTTGTAGGATCCAGCTCTCCACATAGAACAAACAGTATTGTTTCAGTGGATAGAGCTTGTAGGATCCAGCTCTCCACATAGAACAAACAGTAGTGTTTCAGTGGATAGAGCTTGTAGGATCCAGCTCTCCACATAGAACAAACAGTATTGTTTCAGTGGATAGAGCTTGCTAAAACCCTGCAGTGACATTATAGAACAGACATACCTGGATGATGGCCTTGGATGTGTTTTCTGTGGCATGGAAGTCTGGACCTGTATCTCCTCAAGAGATGCTAGTTTATGTACGAAGTAACCCATACCACCGACAAAAACCAATGATAACATCATAGTGACCCACGTTGTACTATCCACACTGTAAGAGAGAATACTCAATGTTTATCTTACATTATCCACACTGTAAGAGAGAATACTCAATGTTTATCTTACACTATCCACACTGTAAGAGAGAGAATACTCAATGTTTCTCTTACACTATCCACACTATAAGAGAGAATACTCAATGTTTATCTTACACTATCCACACTGTAAGAGAGAATACTCAATGTTTATCTTACATTATCCATACTGTAAGAGAGAGAATACTCAATGTTTATCTTACATTATCCATACTGTAAGAGAGAGAATACTCAATGTTTATCTTACATTATCCATACTGTAAGAGAGAGAATACTCAATGTTTATCTTACACTATCCACACTGTAAGAGAGAATACTCAATGTTTATCTTACACTATCCACACTGTAAGAGAGAGAATACTCAATGTTTATCTTACACTATCCACACTGTAAGAGAGAATACTCAATGTTTATCTTACACTATCCATACTGTAAGAGAGAATACTCAATGTTTATCTTACACTATCCACACTGTAAGAGAGAATACTCAATGTTTATCTTACACTATCCACACTGTAAGAGAGAATACTCAATGTTTATCTTACACTATCCACACTGTAAGAGAGAGAATACTCAATGTTTATCTTACATTATCCACACTGTAGAGAGAGAATACTCAATGTTTATCTTACACTATCCACACTGTAAGAGAGAATACTCAATGTTTATCTTACACTATCCACACTGTAAGAGAGAGAATACTCAATGTTTATCTTACACTATCCACACTGTAAGAGAGAATACTCAATGTTTATCTTACACTATCCACACTGTAAGAGAGAATACTCAATGTTTATCTTACATTATCCACACTGTAAGAGAGAGAATACTCAATGTTTATCTTACACTATCCACACTGTAAGAGAGAGAATACTCAATGTTTATCTTACACTATCCACACTGTAAGAGAGAATACTCAATGTTTATCTTACACTATCCACACTGTAAGAGAGAGAATACTCAATGTTTATCTTACACTATCCACACTGTAAGAGAGAATACTCAATGTTTATCTTACACTATCCACACTGTAAGAGAGAATACTCAATGTTTATCTTACACTATCCACACTGTAAGAGAGAATACTCAATGTTTATCTTACACTATCCACACTGTAAGAGAGAATACTCAATGTTTATCTTACACTATCCACACTGTAAGAGAGAATACTCAATGTTTATCTTACACTATCCACACTGTAAGAGAGAATACTCAATGTTTATCTTACACTATCCACACTGTAAGAGAGAATACTCAATGTTTATCTTACACTATCCACACTGTAAGAGAGAGAATACTCAATGTTTATCTTACACTATCCACACTGTAAGAGAGAATACTCAATGTTTATCTTACACTATCCACACTGTAAGAGAGAATACTCAATGTTTATCTTACACTATCCACACTGTAAGAGAGAATACTCAATGTTTATCTTACACTATCCACACTGTAAGAGAGAATACTCAATGTTTATCTTACACTATCCACACTGTAAGAGAGAGAATACTCAATGTTTATCTTACACTATCCACACTGTAAGAGAGAGAATACTCAATGTTTATCTTACACTATCCACACTGTAAGAGAGAATACTCAATGTTTATCTTACACTATCCACACTGTAAGAGAGAATACTCAATGTTTATCTTACACTATCCACACTGTAAGAGAGAATACTCAATGTTTATCTTACACTATCCACACTGTAAGAGAGAATACTCAATGTTTATCTTACATTATCCACACTAAAAGAGAGAATACTCAATGTTTATCTTACACTATCCACACTGTAAGAGAGAATACTCAATGTTTATCTTACATTATCCACACTGTAAGAGAGAGAATACTCAATGTTTATCTTACACTATCCACACTGTAAGAGAGAATACTCAATGTTTATCTTACACTATCCACACTGTAAGAGAGAGAATACTCAATGTTTATCTTACACTATCCACACTGTAAGAGAGAGAATACTCAATGTTTATCTTACACTATCCACACTGTAAGAGAGAGAATACTCAATGTTTATCTTACATTATCCACACTGTAAGAGAGAGAATACTCAATGTTTATCTTACATACTATCCACACTGTAAGAGAGAATACTCAATGTTTATCTTACACTATCCACACTGTTAGAGAGAGAATACTCAATGTTTATCTTACACTATCCACACTGTAAGAGAGAGAATACTCAATGTTTATCTTACACTATCCACACTGTAAGAGAGAGAATACTCAATGTTTATCTTACACTATCCACACTGTAAGAGAGAGAATACTCAATGTTTATCTTACACTATCCACACTGTAAGAGAGAATACTCAATGTTTATCTTACACTATCCACACTGTAAGAGAGAATACTCAATGTTTATCTTACACTATCCACACTGTAAGAGAGAATACTCAATGTTTATCTTACACTATCCACACTGTAAGAGAGAGAATACTCAATGTTTATCTTACATTATCCACACTGTAAGAGAGAGAATACTCAATGTTTATCTTACATTATCCACACTGTAAGAGAGAGAATACTCAATGTTTATCTTACATTATCCACACTGTATGAGAGAGAATACTCAATGTTTATCTTACACTATCCACACTGTAAGAGAGAATACTCAATGATTATCCTACACTATCCACACTGTAAGAGAGAATACTCAATGTTTGTCTTACACTATCCACACTGTAAGAGAGAGAATACTCAATGTTTATCTTACACTATCCATACTGTAAGAGAGAGAATATTCAATGTTTATCTTACACTATCCACACTGTAAGAGAGAATACTCAATGTTTATCTTACACTATCCACACTGTAAGAGAGAATGCTCAATGTTTATCTTTCACTATCCACACTGTAAGAGAAAATAGTCAATGTTTATCTTACACTATCCACACTGTAAGAGAGAATACTCAATGTTTGTCTTACACTATCCACACCGTAAGAGAGAATACTCAATGTTTATCTTACACTATCCATACTGTAAGGGAGAGAATACTCAATGTTTATCTTACATTATCCATACTGTAAGAGAGAGAATACTCAATGTTTATCTTACACTATCCACACTGTAAGAGAGAATACTCAATGTTTATCTTACACTATCCACACTGTAAGAGAGAGAATACTCAATGTTTATCTTACATTATCCATACTGTAAGAGAGAGAATACTCAATGTTTATCTTACATTATCCATACTGTAAGAGAGAGAATACTCAATGTTTATCTTACACTATCCACACTGTAAGAGAGAGAATACTCAATGTTTATCTTACACTATCCATACTGTAAGAGAGAGAATATTCAATGTTTATCTTACACTATCCACACTGTAAGAGAGAATACTCAATGTGTATCTTACACTATCCACACTGTAAGAGAGAATACTCAATGTTTATCTTACACTATCCACACTGTAAGAGAGAGAATACTCAATGTTTATCTTACATTATCCATACTGTAAGAGAGAGAATACTCAATGTTTATCTTACATTATCCATACTGTAAGAGAGAGAATACTCAATGTTTATCTTACACTATCCACACTGTAAGAGAGAGAATACTCAATGTTTATCTTACACTATCCACACTGTAAGAGAGAGAATACTCAATGTTTATCTTACACTATCCACACTGTAAGAGAGAATACTCAATGTTTATCTTACACTATTCACACTGCAAGAGAGAATACTCAATGTTTATCTTACACTATCCACACTGTAAGAGAGAATACTCAATGTTTATCTTACACTATCCACACTGTAAGAGAGAATACTCAATGTTTATCTTACACTATCCACACTGTAAGAGAGAATACTCAATGTTTATCTTACACTATCCACACTGTAAGAGAGAGAATACTCAATGTTTATCTTACACTATCCACACTATAAGAGAGAGAATACTCAATGTTTATCTTACACTATCCACACTGTAAGAGAGAATACTCAATGTTTATCTTACACTATCCACACTGTAAGAGAGAGAATACTCAATGTTTATCTTACACTATCCACACTGTAAGAGAGAGAATACTCAATGTTTATCTTACATTATCCACACTGTAAGAGAGAGAATACTCAATGTTTATCTTACACTATCCACACTGTAAGAGAGAATACTCAATGTTTATCTTACACTATCCACACTGTAAGAGAGAGAATACTCAATGTTTATCTTACACTATCCACACTGTAAGAGAGAGAATACTCAATGTTTATCTTACACTATCCACACTGTAAGAGAGAGAATACTCAATGTTTATCTTACACTATCCACACTGTAAGAGAGAGAATACTCAATGTTTATCTTACACTATCCACACTGTAAGAGAGAATACTCAATGTTTATCTTACACTATCCACACTGTAAGAGAGAGAATACTCAATGTTTATCTTACACTATCCACACTGTAAGAGAGAGAATACTCAATGTTTATCTTACACTATCCACACTGTAAGAGAGAGAATACTCAATGTTTATCTTACACTATCCACACTGTAAGAGAGAGAATACTCAATGTTTATCTATACACTATCCACACTGTAAGAGAGAATACTCAATGTTTATCTTACACTATCCACACTGTTAGAGAGAGAATACTCAATGTTTATCTTACACTATCCACACTGTAAGAGAGAGAATACTCAATGTTTATCTTACACTATCCACACTGTAAGAGAGAGAATACTCAATGTTTATCTTACACTATCCACACTGTAAGAGAGAGAATACTCAATGTTTATCTTACACTATCCACACTGTAAGAGAGAATACTCAATGTTTATCTTACACTATCCACACTGTAAGAGAGAATACTCAATGTTTATCTTACACTATCCACACTGTAAGAGAGAATACTCAATGTTTATCTTACACTATCCACACTGTAAAGAGAGAATACTCAATGTTTATCTTACACTATCCACACTGTAAGAGAGAGAATACTCAATGTTTATCTTACATTATCCACACTGTAAGAGAGAGAATACTCAATGTTTATCTTACACTATCCACACTGTATGAGAGAGAATACTCAATGTTTATCTTACACTATCCACACTGTAAGAGAGAATACTCAATGATTATCTTACACTATCCACACTGTAAGAGAGAATACTCAATGTTTATCTTACACTATCCACACTGTAAGAGAGAGAATACTCAATGTTTATCTTACACTATCCACACTGTAAGAGAGAGAATACTCAATGTTTATCTTACACTATCCACACTGTAAGAGAGAATACTCAATGTTTATCTTACACTATCCACACTGTAAGAGAGAATACTCAATGTTTATCTTACACTATCCACACTGTAAGAGAGAGAATACTCAATGTTTATCTTACATTATCCACACTGTAAGAGAGAGAATACTCAATGTTTATCTTACACTATCCACACTGTAAGAGAGAATACTCAATGTTTATCTTACACTATCCACACTGTAAGAGAGAGAATACTCAATGTTTATCTTACACTATCCACACTGTAAGAGAGAGAATACTCAATGTTTATCTTACACTATCCACACTGTAAGAGAGAATACTCAATGTTTATCTTACACTATCCACACTGTAAGAGAGAGAATACTCAATGTTTATCTTACACTATCCACACTGTAAGAGAGAGAATACTCAATGTTTATCTTACATTATCCATACTGTAAGAGAGAGAATACTCAATGTTTATCTTACACTATCCACACTGTAAGAGAGAATACTCAATGTTTATCTTACACTATCCACACTGTAAGAGAGAATACTCAATGTTTATCTTACATTATCCATACTGTAAGAGAGAGAATACTCAATGTTTATCTTACATTATCCATACTGTAAGAGAGAGAATACTCAATGTTTATCTTACACTATCCACACTGTAAGAGAGAGAATACTCAATGTTTATCTTACACTATCCACACTGTAAGGAGAGAATACTCAATGTTTATCTTACACTATCCACACTGTAAGAGAGAGAATACTCAATGTTTATCTTACATTATCCATACTGTAAGAGAGAGAATACTCAATGTTTATCTTACACTATCCACACTGTAAGAGAGAGAATACTCAATGTTTATCTTACACTATCCACACTGTAAGAGAGAGAATACTCAATGTTTATCTTACACTATCCACACTGTAAGAGAGAATACTCAATGTTTATCTTACACTATTCACACTGCAAGAGAGAATACTCAATGTTTATCTTACACTATCCACACTGTAAGAGAGAATACTCAATGTTTATCTTACACTATCCACACTGTAAGAGAGAATACTCAATGTTTATCTTTCACTATCCACACTGTAAGAGAGAATACTCAATGTTTATCTTACATTATCCATACTGTAAGAGAGAGAATACTCAATGTTTATCTTACATTATCCATACTATAAGAGAGAGAATACTCAATGTTTATCTTACTACATGATGATGTACTATCCACACTGTAAGATAGAATACTCAATGTTTATCTTACACTATCCACACTGTTAGAGAGAGAATACTCAATGTTTATCTTACATTATCCATACTGTAAGAGAGAGAATACTCAATGTTTATCTTACATTATCCATACTGTAAGAGAGAGAATACTCAATGTTTATCTTACACTATCCACACTGTAAGAGAGAATACTCAATGTTTATCTTACACTATCCGCACTGTTAGAGAGAGAATACTCAATGTTTATCTTACATTATCCATACTGTAAGAGAGAGAATACTCAATGTTTATCTTACATTATCCATATTGTAAGAGAGAGAATACTCAATGTTTATCTTACATTATCCATACTGTACGAGAGAGAATACTCAATGGTTATCTTACACTATCCACAATGTAAGAGAGAATACTCAATGTTTATCTTACACTATCCACACTGTAAGAGAGAATACTCAATGTTTATCTTACACTATCCACACTGTAAGAGAGAATACTCAATGTGTGTCTTACACTATCCACACTGTAAGAGAGAATACTCAATGTTTATCTTACACTATCCACACTGTAAGAGAGAGAATACTCAATGTTTATCTTACATTATCCACACTGTAAGAGAGAGAATACTCAATGTTTATCTTACATTATCCACACTGTAAGAGAGAGAATACTCAATGTTTATCTTACACTATCCACACTGTAAGAGAGAATACTCAATGTTTATCTTACACTATCCACACTGTAAGAGAGAATACTCAATGTTTATCTTACACTATCCACACTGTAAGAGAGAGAATACTCAATGTTTATCTTACACTATCCATACTGTAAGAGAGAGAATACTCAATGTTTATCTTACACTATCCACACTGTAAGAGAGAATACTCAATGTTTATCTTACACTATCCACACTGTAAGAGAGAATACTCAATGTTTATCTTACACTATCCACACTGTAAGAGAGAGAATACTCAATGTTTATCTTACATTATCCATACTGTAAGAGAGAGAATACTCAATGTTTATCTTACACTATCCACACTGTAAACAGAGAATACTCAATGTTTATCTTACACTATCCACACTGTAAAGAGAGAATACTCAATGTTTATCTTACATTATCCATACTGTAAGGGAGAGAATACTCAATGTTTATCTTACATTATCCATACTGTAAGAGAGAGAATACTCAATGTTTATCTTACATTATCCATACTGTAAGAGAGAGAATACTCAATGTTTATCTTACACTATCCACACTGTAAGAGAGAGAATACTCAATGTTTATCTTACATTATCCATACTGTAAGGGAGAGAATACTCAATGTTTATCTTACATTATCCATACTGTAAGAGAGAGAATACTCAATGTTTATCTTACATTATCCATACTGTAAGAGAGAGAATACTCAATGTTTATCTTACACTATCCACACTGTAAGAGAGAATACTCAATGGTTATCTTACACTATCCACACTATAAGAGAGAATACTCAATGTTTATCTTACATTATCCACA
>CM026401.1:22409055-22462359 GCA_014843695.1 Archivesica marissinica
ATCCATCTGTCAGTATGTATGACTAGGTGAGCATCCATCTGTCAGTCTGTATGACTAGGTGAGCATCCATATGTCAGTATGTATGACTAGGTGAGCATCCATCTGTCAGTATGTATGACTAGGTGAGCATCCATCTGTCAGTATGTATGACTAGGTGAGCATCCATCTGTCAGTATGTATGACTAGGTGAGCATCCATATGTCAGTATGTATGACTAGGTGAGCATCCATATGTCAGTATGTATGACTAGGTGAGCATCCATCTGTCAGTATGTATGACTAGGTGAGCATCCATCTGTCAGTATATATGACTAGGTGAGCATCCATATGTCAGTATGTATGACTACGTGAGCATCCATATGTCAGTATGTATGACTAGGTGAGCATCCATATGTCAGTCTGTATGACTAGGTGAGCATCCATATGTCAGTCTGTATGACTAGGTGAGCATCCATATGTCAGTATGTATGACTAGGTGAGCATCCATATGTCAGTCTGTATGACTAGGTGAGCATCCATATGTCAGTCTGTATGACTAGGTGAGCATCCATATGTCAGTATGTATGACTAGGTGAGCATCCATATGTCAGTCTGTATGACTAGGTGAGCATCCATATGTCAGTCTGTATGACTAGGTGAGCATCCATATGTCAGTATGTATGACTAGGTGAGCATCCATATGTCAGTCTGTATGACTAGGTGAGCATCCATATGTCAGTCTGTATGACTAGGTGAGCATCCATATGTCAGTATGTATGACTAGGTGAGCATCCATATGTCAGTCTGTATGACTAGGTGAGCATCCATATGTCAGTCTGTATGACTAGGTGAGCATCCATCTGTCAGTATGTATGACTAGGTGAACATCCATCTGTCAGTATGTATGACTAGGTGAGCATCCATCTGTCAGTATGTATGACTAGGTGAGCATCCATATGTCAGTCTGTATGACTAGGTGAACATCCATCTGTCAGTCTGTATGACATGGTCCCAGTGAGCCCAGTCAGTCAACTGTTCTTATAACAGAACATACCAATAAACATGGTACCAGTTAGCCCAGTCAGTCAACTGTTCTTATAACATAACATAACATACCAAGAAACATGGTCCCAGTGAGCCCAGTCAGTCAACTGTTCTATAACAGAATGTACCAAGAAACATGGTCCCAGTGAGCCCAGTCAGTCAACTGTTCTTATAACATAACATAACATACCAAGAAACATGGTCCCAGTGAGCCCAGTCAGTCAACTGTTCTATAACAGAATGTACCAAGAAACATGGTCCCAGTGAGCCCAGTCAGTCAACTGTTCTATAACAGAATGTACCAAGAAACATGGTCCCAGTGAGCCCAGTCAGTCAACTGTTCTTATAACATAACATAACATACCAAGAAACATGGTCCCAGTGAGCCCAGTCAGTCAACTGTTCTATAACAGAATGTACCAAGAAACATGGTCCCAGTGAGCCCAGTCAGTCAACTGTTCTTATAACAGAACATACCAATAAACATGGTACCAGTTAGCCCAGTCAGTCAACTGTTCTTATAACATAACATAACATACCAAGAAACATGGTCCCAGTGAGCCCAGTCAGTCAACTGTTCTATAACAGAATGTACCAAGAAACATGGTCCCAGTGAGCCCAGTCAGTCAACTGTTCTATAACAGAATGTACCAAGAAACATGGTCCCAGTGAGCCCAGTCAGTCAACTGTTCTATAACAGAACATACCAATAAACATGGTCCCAGTGGGCCCAGTCAGTCAACTGTTCTTATAACAGAATGTACCAAGAAACATGGTCCCAGTGGGCCTAGTCAGTCAACTGTTCTTATAACAGAATGTACCAAGAAACATGGTCCCAGTGGGCCTAGTCAGTCAACTGTTCTTATAACAGAATGTACCAAGAAACATAAAAATAATACTATAATTCATATGCAAATTTACCTGGTGATAACTTTAGGATACCACCATTTACAGGGTTCATTTGTGGGCTTATTTTCCAAATTGTGACTAATAATTTATCATTGAAAAATGAAAATATAAGACAATAATCACAATATCTAATATTCAGCTCCTTACAATATCTCTGTGTGCAGCACATTCCGCTTCTATCTCTGTGTGCAGCACATTCCGCTTCTATCTCTGTGTGCAGCACATTCTGCTCCTATCTCTGTGTGCAGCACATTCCGCTCCTATCTCTGTGCACAGCACATTCCGCTCCTATCTCTGTGTGCAGCACATTCCGCTCCTATCTCTGTGTGCAGCACATTCCGCTCCTATCTCTGTGTGCAGCACATTCCGCTCCTATCTCTGTGTGCAGCACATTCTGCTCCTATCTCTGTGTACAGCACATTCCGCTCCTATCTCTGTGTGCAGCACATTCCGCTCCTATCTCTGTGCACAGCACATTCCACTCCTATCTCTGTGTGCAGCACATTCCGCTCCTATCTCTGTGTGCAGCACATTCCACTCCTATCTCTGTGCACAGCACATTCTCCTCCTATCTCGGTGCGCAGCACATTCTGCTCCTATCTCTGTGCACAGCACATTCTGCTCCTATCTCTTACACAGCACATTCTGCTCCTATCTCTGTGCACAGCACATTCTGCTCCTATCTCTGTGCACAGCACATTCTGCTCCTATCTTTGTGTGCAGCACATTCCACTCCTATCTCTGTGCACAGCACATTCCACTCCTATCTCTGTGCACAGCACATTCTGCTCCTATCTCTGTGCACAGCACATTCTGCTCCTATCTCTGTGCACAGCACATTCTGCTCCTATCTCTGTGCACAGCACATTTTGCTCCTATCTCTGTGTCCAGCACATTCCGCTCCTATCTCTGTGTGGGTGAGATGTTCGTATGTAATTTTCTCTGCCACTTTATGGTATGTCATTTTGAGATTCTTGTCCAATAATTGTTCACTACTTGAAGATATACGGATACCAAGCTAATTGGCATGCTAATGCATCTAAGGATAGCTGTTCATCACATATCAAAGGTTGGTTGTTGTGACCTTAAGCTTTACAGCATCATTATTATATAATATCATATCCAGCAGAAAACAATTTTCTTTGCTATATTTCATATTATATACCATGAGACATAAAGATACTAGCTTTATGGATACATTTAGGGAAACTAGCTTTATGGATACATCTAGGGAAACTAGCTTTATGGAGACGTCTAGGGGAACTAGTTTATGGATACATCTAGGGAAACTAGCTTTATGGATATGTCTAGAGGAACTAGCTTTATGGATATGTCTAGGGAAACTAGCTTTATGGATACATCTAGGGAAACTAGCTTTATGGATACGTCTAGGGAAACTAGCTTTATGGAGACGTCTAGGGGGAACTAGCTGTATGGATACGTCTAGGGAAACTAGCTTTATGGATACGTCTAGGGAAACTAGCTTTATGGATACATCGAGGGGAACTAGCTTATGGATACATCTAGAGAACTAGCTTTATGGATATGTCTAGGGGAACTAGCTTTATGGATACGTCTAGGGGAACTAGCTTTATGAATATGTCTAGGGGAACTAGCTTTATGGATACGTCATGGGGAACTAGCTTTATGGATACATCTAGGGGAACTAGCTTTATGGATATGTCTAGGGGAACTAGCTTTATGAATATGTCATGGGAAACTAGCTTTATGGATACGTCTAGGGAAACTAGCTGTATGGATACATCTAGGGGAACTAGCTGTATGGATTCATCTAGAGGAACTAGCTTTATGGATATGTCTAGAGGAACTAGCTTTATGGATACATCTAGGGGAACTAGCTTTATGGATATGTCTAGGGGAACTAGCATTATGGATACATCTAGGGAAACTAGCTTTATGGATACGTCTAGAGGAACTAGCTTTATGGATACGTCTAGAGGAACTAGCTTTATGGATACGTCTAGGGGAACTAGCGTTATGGATACATCTAGGGAAACTAGCTTTATGGATATGTCTAGAGGAACTAGCTTTATGGATACATCTAGGGGAACTAGCTTTATGGATACGTCTAGGGGAACTAGCGTTATGGATACATCTAGGGAAACTAGCTTTATGGATACGTCTAGGGAAACTAGCTTTATGGAGACGTCTAGGGGGAACTAGCTGTATGGATACGTCTAGGGAAACTAGCTTTATGGATACGTCTAGGGAAACTAGCTTTATGGATACATCGAGGGGAACTAGCTTATGGATACATCTAGAGAACTAGCTTTATGGATATGTCTAGGGGAACTAGCTTTATGGATACGTCTAGGGGAACTAGCTTTATGAATATGTCTAGGGGAACTAGCTTTATGGATACGTCATGGGGAACTAGCTTTATGGATACATCTAGGGGAACTAGCTTTATGGATATGTCTAGGGGAACTAGCTTTATGAATATGTCATGGGAAACTAGCTTTATGGATACGTCTAGGGAAACTAGCTGTATGGATACATCTAGGGGAACTAGCTGTATGGATTCATCTAGAGGAACTAGCTTTATGGATATGTCTAGAGGAACTAGCTTTATGGATACATCTAGGGGAACTAGCTTTATGGATATGTCTAGGGGAACTAGCATTATGGATACATCTAGGGAAACTAGCTTTATGGATACGTCTAGAGGAACTAGCTTTATGGATACGTCTAGAGGAACTAGCTTTATGGATACGTCTAGGGGAACTAGCGTTATGGATACATCTAGGGAAACTAGCTTTATGGATATGTCTAGAGGAACTAGCTTTATGGATACGTCTAGGGGAACTAGCGTTATGGATACATCTAGGGAAACTAGCTTTATGGATACGTCTAGGGAAACTAGCTTTATGGATGCATCTAGGGAAACTAACTGTATGGATACATCTAGAGAACTAGCTTTATGGATACATCTAGGGGAACTAGCTTTATGGACACATCTAGGGAAACTAGCTTATGGATACGTCTAGAGGAACTAGCTCTATGGATACATCTAGGGGAACTAGCTTTATGGATACATCTAGAGGAACTAGCTTTATGGATACGTCTAGGGGAATAGCTTTATGGATACATCTAGGGAAACTAGCTTTATGGATATGTCTAGGGAAACTAGCTTTATGAAGATGTCTAGGGGAACTAGCTTTATGGATATGTCTAGGGAAACTAGCTTTATGGATACATCTAGAGAACTAGTTGTATGGATATGTCTAGGGGAACTAGCTTTATGGATACGTCTAGGGGAACTAGCTTTATGGATATGTCTAGGGGAACTAGCTTTATGAATATGTCATGGGAAACTAGCTTTATGGATACGTCTAGGGAAACTAGCTTTATGGATACATCTAGGGGAACTAGCTGTATGGATACATCTAGGGGAACTAGCTTTATGGATACATCTAGAGGAACTAGCTTTATGGATATGTCTAGAGGAACTAGCTTTATGGATACATCTAGGGGAACTAGCTTTATGGATACGTCTAGGAGAACTAGCGTTATGGATACATCTAGGGAAACTAGCTTTATGGATGTATCTAGGGAAACTAACTTTATGGATACATCTAGAGAACTAGCTTTATGGATACATCTAGGGGAACTAGCTTTATGGACACATCTAGGGAAACTAGCTTTATGGATACGTCTAGAGGAACTAGCTCTATGGATACGTCTAGGGGAACTAGCTTTATGGATACATCTAGAGGAACTAGCTTTATGGATACGTCTAGGGGAATAGCTTTATGGATACATCTAGGGAAACTAGCTTTATGGATACGTCTAGGGAAACTAGCTTTATGGAGATGTCTAGGGGAACTAGCTTTATGGATATGTCTAGGGAAACTAGCTTTATGGATACATCTAGAGAACTAGTTGTATGGATATGTCTAGGGGAACTAGCTTTATGGATACGTCTAGGGGAACTAGCTTTATGGATATGTCTAGAGGAACTAGCTTTATGGAGATGTCTAGGGGAACTAGCTTTATGAATACATCTAGGGGAACTAGCATTATGGATGCATCTTGGGGAACTAGCTTTATGGATACGTCTACGGGAACTAGCTTTATCGTTGCATCTTGGGGAACTAGCTTTATGGATATCTACTGGAACTAGCTTTATGGATACGTCTAGGGGAACTAGCTTTATGGATATGTCTACAGGAACTAGCTTTATGGATACGTCTATGGGAATTAGCTTTATGGATGCATCTTGGGATGACTGTGTATATAACTATAATCTTTCAATGGAATACCTATATATATATAGCTACTAGTTTTAAAATGAATATGCAAGTTTCCAGAATACTCTTAGATCCAGTGCCTTTACCCTTGTTAGATTAAATTATGACCACTATGTTTTCACCAAAATACAGATTGTCCCCCTTGAGAACCTATATATAGATATTAGATATATCGATATTTGAACTATACCCAGATGTGATATGTTGCATGGGATTATAAGGTCGCTGGTGTGTCTAGAAATGGTTGACATGGCAACACATAGATACTGCAAGGATTCTGACAAGTCATGTAAGTGTAATAGTATGAACCTACAAGCTCAACCACACCCAAGTACACTTGTGAGAGCGAAAATCATTATAGAATACTCTAAATTGTTTTGGTTTGTATTAAATGTTGTGATAATAATCACACCAATCGGGCAAAACAGATACAGGAATGTACCAATTATAAAATATTATATTCTTTTTCGGGGGAAATTTCGAGTCAGTATTTGTTACTCCAGTTTGTATAAAATAAATTTTCTACCCGTATGCTCTATACTATTTAACCCATTTCATTCTGGATACATTTAAGGTTTTTGCAAACAACATAGATCCAGATCAGCCGCAGCGTAACGCTGCATGCTGATCAGGATCTATGTTGTTTGATACATAGCCAAGTGTCTTAGCAAGATGATCTGAATAGCAAACAGCATAGAGCCTGATCAGACGGCATGTTCTGTGGCGGGTGATCTGGTTCTTTGTTCTAAGCAAATACTGTTTGAACGGTATCCAGAATGAAATGGGTTAATAGATCAAAATTGCCCTTTTTAACAATTATATTGAGCCTGCAACGTTCACTGCCCCACATTCTGATGTCGTTCACATATTTCCAGAGTTTTCAACACACATTAATGAATTGTTGGCTGCTACAATATTGGAACTATTTATAGCGTATATTTTACCCAGCATGCAAGAGTTATTAATGATTATAATTATATATCTTTAGTTTTGATTGATGCTATTCATTTGGGTTCAACTGTGAAATCTACACACACCAGACCTCGACAATTAATAATGCTTTACAGTATTCTCTAATAGCATGCATTAATATTCTTGCCAACTAATATGTTTCCGCTTATTTAGGGCCCTGACTTCTTCGAAATGCTCTTGAAGTATCAGAGCAGACGCTACGAGGATCAGCGGTGTTCATTACCACATGCACTACAGGTCTGAATACCCCACCCACTCACACTACTGTTGTGCTTGATTCATGTTTAAAACACACTGCCTGTAAAAGTTTGTGCTTCTTTCCTGTTTAGTTGAGAACATGAATTTTGTTGTGCTTGATTTTAATTGTGTTGTTGTTGATTTTGTTCACTTTTGACATTGTGTTGCACTTTTATAATTTGTGGCACTCATTTTGATATATAAAATATGATGCACAAGCATGGTGTATAGCTCTTCCATTATACACAAGCATGGTGTATTGCTCTTCCATTATGCACAATGTATTGCTCTTCCATTATACACAATGTATTGCTCTTCCATTATACACACTATATAGCTCTTCCAGTATGCACAAGCATGGTGTATAGCTCTTCCATTATGCACAATGTATTGCTCTTCCATTATACACAATGTATTGCTCTTCCATTATACACACTATACAGGCACGTCGCTGGGCATACGCAAGTACGCACGTGCGTATCATTGGTTTCAGAAAATGAAAAAAATAAAAACTCCAGAAATGCATTAAAACCCTGGGGGTAGTAGGGATACATAGGCGCCGTGATGTGTGGAGTGGTGGAATAATTGAGCCCATTGCAGATATCGTACATCTCGAAAGTTAGTTTGTGCTATTTTACGTGCTTGTTTAATTGATAAGGGCGATAGATCATGTATATTATACATTTAGCCTTAAATTATACCTTTATGCGGATTGTCGTAAGAACTTTAGTCCTGCAATTATATGTTACAAAATGCATTGAAATGCAGGAAATTGCTTCCTCATTTCAAACAATCTCCGGAGGGTCATGCCCCCGCCGCACCCCCTAGCGTACTCGCTCGCTCGACAAACAAGCATATTTGGCCGTGCGTCTCATCAAAATAGCTCCAGCGACGGCCCTGCTATATACCTCTTCCATTATGCACAATATATAGCTCTTCCATTATACACAATGTATTGCTCTTCCATTGTGCACAATGTATTGCCCTTCCATTATGCACAATATATAGCTCTTCCATTATACACAATGTATTGCTCTTCCATTATGTACAATGTATAGCTCTTCCATTATACACAATGTATTGCTCTTCCAATATGCACAATGTCTAGCTCTTCCATTATGCACAATGTATAGCTCTTCCATTATACACAATGTATAGCTCTTCCATTATACACAATGTATTGCTCTTCCAATATGCACAATGTCTAGCTCTTCCAATATGCACAATGTATAGCTCTTCCATTATACACAATGTATAGCTCTTCCATTATACACAATGTCTAGCTCTTCCAATATGCATAATGTATAGCTCTTCCATTATACACAATATATAGCTCTTCCATTATGCACAATGTATTGCTCTTCCATTGTGCACAATGTATTGCTCTTCTATTATACACACTTTATTGCTCTTCCATTATGCACAATGTATTGCTCTTCCAGTATGCACAATGTATAGCTCTTCCATTATGCACAAGCATGGTGTATTGCTCTTCCTGTATGCACACGCATGGTGTATAGCTCTTCCAGTATGCACAATGTATAGCTCTTCCAGTATGCACAATGTATTGCTCTTCCGGTATGCACAAGCATGGTGTATAGCTCTTCCATTATGCACAAGCATGGTGTATAGCTCTTCCATTATGCACAATGTATAGCTCTTCCATTATGTACAATGTATTGCTCTTCCAGTATGCACAAGCATGGTGTATAGCTCTTCCATTATGTACAATGTATAGCTCTTCCATTATGTACAATGTAATGCTCTTCCAGTATGCACAAGCATGGTGTATAGCTCTTCCATTATGCACAATGTATAGCTCTTCCATTATGCACAATGTATTGCTCTTCCAGTATGCACAAGCATTGTGTATAGCTCTTCCATTATGCACAATGTATAGCTCTTCCATTATGTACAATGTATTGCTCTTCCAGTATGCACAAGCATGGTGTATAGCTCTTCCATTATGCACAATGTATAGCTCTTCCAGTATGCACAAGCATGGTGTATAGCTCTTCCATTATGCACAATGTATTGCTCTTCCAGTATGCACAAGCATGGTGTATAGCTCTTCCATTATGCACAATGTATTGCTCTTCCAGTATGCACAATGTATTGCTCTTCCAGTATGCACAAGCATGGTGTATAGCTCTTCCATTATGCACACTATATTGCTCTTCCAGTATGCACAATGTATTGCTCTTCCAGTATGCACAATGTATTGCTCTTCCAGTATGCACAGGCATGGTGTATAGCTCTTCCATTATGCACAATGTATAGCTCTTCCATTATGCACAATGTATTGCTCTTCCAGTATGCACACGCATGGTGTATAGCTCTTCCATTATGCACAATGTATAGCTCTTCCATTATATACAATGTATTGCTCTTCCAGTATGCACAAGCATGGTGTATAGCTCTTCCATTATGCACACTGTATAGCTCTTCCAGTATGCACAAGCATGGTGTATAGCTCTTCCATTATGCACAATGTATAGCTCTTCCATTATGTACAATATATTGCTCTTCCAGTATGCACAAGCATGGTGTATAGCTCTTCCATTATGCACAATGTATTGCTCTTCCAGTATGCACAAGCATGGTATATAGCTCTTCCATTATGCACAAGCATGGTGTATAGCTCTTCCATTATGCACAATGTATAGCTCTTCCATTATGCACAAGCATGGTGTATAGCTCTTCCATTATGTACAATGTATTGCTCTTCCATTATGCACAAGCATGGTGTATAGCTCTTCCATTATGTACAATGTATTGCTCTTCCAGTATGCACAAGCATGGTGTATAGCTCTTCCATTATGTACAATGTATTGCTCTTCCATTATGCACAATGTATTGCTCTTCCAGTATGCACAAGCATGGTGTATAGCTCTTCCATTATGTACACTGTATTGCTCTTCCAGTATGCACAATGTATTGCTCTTCCAGTATGCACAAGCATGGTGTATAGCTCTTCCATTATGTACAATGTATTGCTCTTCCAGTATGTACAATGTATTGCTCTTCCAGTATGCACAAGCATGGTGTATAGCTCTTCCATTATGTACAATGTATTGCTCTTCCAGTATGCACAATGTATTGCCCTTCCAGTATGCACAAGCATGGTGTATAGCTCTTCCATTATGCACAATGTATTGCTCTTCCAGTATGCACAATGTATTGCTCTTCCAGTATGCACAATGTATTGCTCTTCCAGTATGCACAATGTATTGCTCTTCCATTATGCACAATGTATTGCTCTTCCAGTATGCACAATGTATTGCTCTTCCAGTATGCACAAGCATGGTGTATAGCTCTTCCATTATGTACAATGTATAGCTCTTCCATTATGCACACTGTATTGCTCTTCCAGTATGCACAAGCATGGTGTATAGCTCTTCCATTATGCACAATGTATTGCTCTTCCAGTATGCACAATGTATTGCTCTTCCAGTATGCACAATGTATTGCTCTTCCAGTATGCACAATGTATAGCTCTTCCAGTATGCACAATGTATAGCTCTTCCATTATGTACAATGTATAGCTCTTCCAGTATGCACAAGCATGGTGTATAGCTCTTCCATTATGTACAATGTATAGCTCTTCCATTATGTACAATGTATTGCTCTTCCAGTATGCACACGCATGGTGTATAGCTCTTCCAGTATGCACAAGCATGGTGTATAGCTCTTCCATTATGTACAATGTATAGCTCTTCCAGTATGCACAAGCATGGTGTATAGCTCTTCCATTATGCACAATGTATTGCTCTTCCATTATGTACAATGTATAGCTCTTCCAGTATGCACAAGCATGGTGTATAGCTCTTCCATTATGCACAATGTATTGCTCTTCCAGTATGCACAATGTATAGCTCTTCCATTATGCACAAGCATGGTGTATAGCTCTTCCATTATGTACAATGTATTGCTCTTCCAGTATGCACAATGTATTGCTCTTCCAGTATTCACAAGCATGGTGTATAGCTCTTCCATTATGTACAATGTATTGCTCTTCCAGTATGCACAATGTATTGCTCTTCCAGTATGCACAAGCATGGTGTATAGCTCTTCCAGTATGCACAATGTATTGCTCTTCCAGTATGCACAATGTATAGCTCTTCCAGTATGCACAAGCATGGTGTATAGCTCTTCCAGTATGCACAAGCATGGTGTATAGCTCTTCCAGTATGCACAAGCATGGTGTATAGCTCTTCCATTATGCACACACATGGTGTATAGCTCTTCCATTATGTACAATGTATAACTCTTCCAGTATGCACACGCATGGTGTATAGCTCTTCCATTATGCACATGCATGGTGTATAGCTCTTCCATTATGTACAATGTATAGCTCTTCCAGTATGCACACGCATGGTGTATAGCTCTTCCATTATGTACAATGTATAGCTCTTCCAGTATGCACAAGCATGGTGTATAGCTCTTCCATTATGCACAATGTATAGCTCTTCCAGTATGCACAAGCATGGTGTATAGCTCTTCCATTATGTACAATGAATAGCTCTTCCAGTATGCACAAGCATGGTGTATAGCTCTTCCATTATGTACAATGTATATCTCTTCCAGTATGCACACGCATGGTGTATAGCTCTTCCATTATGCACACGCATGGTGTATAGCTCTTCCATTATGCACATGCATGGTGTATAGCTCTTCCATTATGTACAATGTATAGCTCTTCCAGTATGCACACGCATGGTGTATAGCTCTTCCATTATGCACATGCATGGTGTATAGCTCTTCCATTATGTACAATGTATAGCTCTTCCAGTATGCACATGCATGGTGTATAGCTCTTCCATTATGCACATGCATGGTGTATAGCTCTTCCATTATGTACAATGTATAGCTCTTCCAGTATGAACAAGCATGGTGTATAGCTCTTCCATTATGCACAATGTTTAGCTCTTCCAGTATGCACAAGCATGGTGTATAGCTCTTCCATTATGTACAATGTATAGCTCTTCCAGTATGCACAAGCATGGTGTATAGCTCTTCCATTATGTACAATGTATTGCTCTTCCATTATGTACAATGTATAGCTCTTCCAGTATGCACAAGCATGGTGTATAGCTCTTCCAGTATGCACAATGTATAGCTCTTCCATTATGTACAATGTATAGCTCTTCCAGTATGCACAAGCATGGTGTATAGCTCTTCCAGTATGCACAATGTATAGCTCTTCCATTATGTACAATGTATAGCTCTTCCATTATGTACAATGTATTGCTCTTCCAGTATGCACAATGTATAGCTCTTCCATTATGTACAATGTATAGCTCTTCCATTATGTACAATGTATTGCTCTTCCAGTATGCACAATGTATAGCTCTTCCATTATGTACAATGTATTGCTCTTCCAGTATGCACAATGTATAGCTCTTCCATTATGTACAATGTATAGCTCTTCCATTATGTACAATGTATTGCTCTTCCATTATGTACAATGTATTGCTCTTCCAGTATGCACAATGTATAGCTCTTCCAGTATGCACAAGCATGGTGTATAGCTCTTCCATTATGCACAATGTATAGCTCTTCCATTATGCACAAGCATGGTGTATAGCTCTTCCATTATGTACAATGTATAGCTCTTCCAGTATGCACAAGCATGGTGTATAGCTCTTCCATTATGCACAATGTATAGCTCTTCCATTATGTACAATGTATAGCTCTTCCATTATGCACAAGCATGGTGTATAGCTCTTCCATTATGCACAATGTATAGCTCTTCCATTATGCACAAGCATGGTGTATAGCTCTTCCATTATGCACAATGTATTGCTCTTCCATTATGCACAAGCATGGTGTATAGCTCTTCCATTATGCACAATGTATAGCTCTTCCATTATGCACAAGCATGGTGTATAGCTCTTCCATTATGTACAATGTATAGCTCTTCCATTATGCACAAGCATGGTGTATAGCTCTTCCATTATGCACAATGTATTGCTCTTCCATTATGTACAATGTATAGCTCTTCCAGTATGCACACGCATGGTGTATAGCTCTTCCATTAGGCTGATAGCTGTAGAACTAGAATAAACCCTGTCCATCCTTCATAATATGAATAAGGCAAAGCCTCAAAGTGAGCTCAATCATAGATCCATAGCACAGCTAAATCTGACTGATTGAATCCACGACCAGGGCTAACATAACTATTTCTCCTGTAGTATATAAACATGTATGTAAAAAGATATGTATTTCAATATTATATTGTTTACTGGTGCTGTTACTATTTCTACTGTGCAATACAGCAACAAGTGTGTGTACATTTTTTTATTATAAAAATTAAACCAGAATTATGAACTCCTTGAAAAGATGTTGCAGTATGAAGTCAGTCTTCAGGTCATTATTCTATAATAGGGGGTCAATAATAGAATATGGATCCGCAGTCATTATTTTGGCGGGTCAATATTGTATATGCCACCTGAAACGGAAACACGTTGTCAGGTTGCTCTCATTTCCCGTGCGACCTAATAGTGAAAATACCCAGTGGTTAAAAGTTGAAAAATATCTTTATCGCAGCATAAATAAATGTAATAATGGCCTGAAGATCGGAATAAGGCAAACAAAAATCCATAATTTTATTCAAAGACTGAAGTTAAAAATAAATTATCTACATGCAAAAAAGTGTACACATGATTTCCATAAAAAAATAGAATTATGAAATATATAAAATGATATTGAGAGAAATAAATGCCCGTACTCGGATTCAAATCTCGGAGAAATAAATGCCTGTACTCAGAATAGAATCTCGGTCCTCTTGATCTGTAGGCTAATGCTCTACCACTATGCCAATCCTCCCAATGCATCAGACAGCATTGTAAATTTCTATATATATTCGCAGGTGTTCTCTACATTAAAATATTGAGACTAATTAAAGCGGCCATTATGTGCGATTCAAAAATTTAAATCCGATTTTAGACTCTTTCCATTGATGTGTTATTACATTCGTTCAATTGGCATGTATTTTATTTGCCGAAAAATGTTTATGGTGTATATTGTGTTTGTTGATTTTTTTATTTATTCAGTGTGTTCTGGCTCATAAGAACGCTTTCAAACTATGATGCAGCTCCACTAGCTCTTTCCGTCTGGCTTCGATGTGGCCTCCATTAATTATTTTCCGACAAATCATTTTTAGATTTTAATTTAGTTACATATCAACACTCTTTTCTCAACATTGCGTACCATAAAGCTCGCTACACGAGCAGGGCCCACACATAGAGCTTGCTATTACTATTACGTTTGTTGTATTTATTTTTTCAGTAAAGTACACCTACTAACTTAATCACATGAAATTACTCAATCTAACAACATGGTAATTGGGGAATGCAATTGTGATGAAATTGTTCTTCAAATTTTGGAATATGTAAATTAATCTGTTGTTAAGTGTTGGTTAATCAGTATCTTAATTTGTTCTTGGATAAAACTAGCTTAATTAATGATGTATGTGTTTAAATTTAGCAGTTTCACATTCGATAGATTTACGCATTTAGTATGTTTTATAATGAAAACCTAGTATTTCATGCAACATACAAAATGACATCTTTGAGATTGAGTTCTCAAAGATGTATGTTAAACAGGATGGTTTCATGCTAGCAACTCAAACACTGGTTTCATGGCAGAGTTTCAAACACTGGTTTCATGGCAGAGTTTCAAACACTGGTTTCATGCTAGAGTTTCAAACACTGGTTTCATGGCAGAGTTTCAAACACTGGTTTCATGGCAGAGTTTCAAACACTGGTTTCATGCTAGAGTTTCAAACACTGGTTCCATGCTAGCGACTTAAACACTCATTTCATGACCGAGTTTCAAACACTGGTTTCATGCTAGAGTTTCAAACACTGGTTCCATGCTAGCGACTCAAACATTCATTTCATGACAGAGTTTCAAACACTGGTTCCATGCTAGCGACACAAACACTCATTTCATGCTAGCAACTCAAACACTCGTTTCATGACAGAGTTTCAAACACTGGTTTCATGCTAGCAACTCAAACACTCGTTTCATGCTAGCAACTCAAACACTCATTTCATGCTAGAGTTTCAAACACTGGTTCCATGCTAGCAACTCAAACACTCGTTTCATGCTAGCAACTCAAACACTCGTTTCATGACAGAGTTTCAAACACTGGTTTCATGCTAGATTTTCAAACACTGGTTCCATGCTAGCAACTCAAACACTGGTTTCATGTTAGCAACTCAAACACTGGTTTCATGCTAGAGTTTCAAACACTGGTTCCATGCTAGCGACTCAAACACTCATTTCATGACAGAGTTTCAAACACTGGTTCCATGCTAGCAACTCAAACACTGGTTTCATGCTAGAGTTTCAAACACTCATTTCATGTTAGCGACACAAACACTCGTTTCATGACAGAGTTTCAAACACTGGTTTCATGCTAGAGTTTCAAACACTGGTTCCATGCTAGCGACTCAAAAACTGGTTGCATGCTAGCAACTCAAACACTGGTTTCATGCTAGAGTTTCAAACACTCATGTCATGTTAGCGACACAAACACTCGTTTCATGTTAGCGACACAAACACTCATTTCATGACAGAGTTTCAAACACTCGTTTCATGTTAGCGACACAAACACTCGTTTTATGACAGAGTTTCAAACACTCGTTTCATGTTAGCGACACAAACACTCATTTCATGATAGAGTTCCAAACACTGGTTTCATGTTAGCGACACAAACACTCGTTTCATGACAGAGTTTCAAACACGTTTGGTTTCATCCCAGCGACTCAAACGCATTTTTTATTATTTTTTTAATTCTTATAAAACAATTTCTACTAAATTTGTTCCCTATTTATAGATAATTTATTGGAGAAATGATACAGGTCTACAATAGCATGCTTATTAAAATATTTATTTGACAATTATTTACATTATAGACAATAGAAATAGCTGATACACAAACTTCATAAATCAGTGCATTGTTTTATGAATTGTTCTGGAATAAAGTCAACCAGATATCTCAAATTGAGTGCATGAAGTTCCTTTCAACAAGAAGAGAAACATATATTGTCATAGTGAATGTCATAAGTCTACAAAGTACTCAACACTTACCGAAGGATCCAGCTTAAAATCAGCTTTATGAAACCAAAACTTGACAGTGAACTTATGGCCGAGTATATATGGTACATTAAATCAACAATGTTTCTATGTTTCTTAGCCAAAACTCCCATTGTTATGTTGTATTGTGTGTTTGCATTCAATGGTTAACAATTGACATTGAAAATAACAAAATAAAAAGCTGTCTGAAATCCAACGATATGAAATCCAATGATATGAAATCCAACAATATAAAATCCAACAATGATATGAAATCCAACAATATGAAATCCAACAATGATATGAAATCCAATGATATGAAATCCAACAATGATATGAAATCCAACAATGATATGAAATCCAACAACGATATGAAATCCAACAACGATATGAAATCCAACAATGATATGAAATACAATGATATGAAATCCAACAACGATATGAAATCCAACAACGATATGAACTCCAATGATATGAAATCCAACAATGATATGAAATCCAACAATGATATGAAATCCAACAACGATATGAAATCCAACAACGATATGAAATCCAACAATGATATGAAATCCAACAATGATATGAAATCCCAACGATATGAAATCCAACAACGATATGAAATCCAACAATGATATGAAATCCAACAATGATATGAAATCCAATGATATGAAATCCAACAATGATATGAAATCCAACAACAATATGAAATACAATGATATGAAATCCAACAACGATATGAAATCCAATGATATGAAATCCAACAATGATATGAAATCCAACAACGATATGAAATTCAACAATGATATGAAATCCAACGATATGAAATCCAACAATGATATGAAATCCAACAACGATATGAAATCCAACAACGATATGAAATCCAACAATGATATGACATCCAACAATGATATGAAATCCAATGATATGAAATCCAACAATGATATGAAATCCAACAACGATATGAAATCCAACAATGATATGAAATCCAACAACGATATGAAATCCAACAATGATATGAAATCCAACAACGATATGAAATCCAACGATATGAAATCCAACAACGATATGAAATCCAACAACGATATGAAATCCAATGATATGAAATCCAACAATATGAAATCCAACGATATGAAATCCAATGATATGAAATCCAACAATATGAAATCCAACAACGATATGAAATCCAACAATGATATGAAATCCAACAATGATATGAAATACAACAACGATATGAAATCCAATGATATGAAATACAATGATATGAAATCCAACAATGATATGAAATCCAATGATATGAAATCCAACAATATGAAATCCAACGATATGAAATCCAATGATATGAAATCCAACAATATGAAATACAATGATATGAAATCCAATGATATGAACTCCAACAACGATATGAAATCCAATGATATTATATCCAACGATATGAAATCCAACGATATGAAATCCAACAATGATATAAAATCCAACAATGATATGAAATCCAACAACGATATGAAATCCAACAATGATATGAAATCCAACAATGATATGAAATCCAACAACGATATGAAATCCAACAATGATATGAAATCCAACAATGATATGAAATCCAACAATATGAAATCCAACAACGATATGAAATCCAACAACGATATGACATCCAACAATGATATGAAATCCAACAATATGAAATCCAACAACGATATGAAATCCAACAACGATATGAAATCCAACAACGATATGAAATCCAATGATATGAAATCCAACAATGATATGAAATCCAATGATATGAAATCCAACAATATGAAATCCAATGATATGAAATCCAATGATATGAAATCCAACAATATGAAATCCAACGATATGAAATCCAACAATATGAAATCCAATGATATGAAATCCAATGATATGAAATCCAACAATATGAAATCCAATGATATGAAATCCAATGATATGAAATCCAACAATATGAAATCCAACGATATGAAATCCAATGATATGAAATCCATTATGTTATGTTATATTTCGGGTTTTACGCCTGCATCAGCACCATTTTGGGCTATATCGCCGGCGGGCAGTTTACTTAACAACACCTTTCCTGGGCAGGCTCCAGCGGTTAACCAGTACTTGGGTGCACCAACCTCCGTAAGAAACTGCCAACTTTTTCATATAAATGAGACACGGCCTGAGCGGGGCTCGAACCCGTGACCATCAGTGATGATAGGTTACAGTGGTATACAAGTCAGCGACCTTAACCACTCGACCACGGAGGCGGAGATATGAAATCCAACAATATGAAATCCAACAACGATATGAAATCCAACAACGATATGAAATCCAACGATATGAAATCCAACAATGATATGAAATCCAATGATATGAAATCCAATGATATGAAATCCAACAATGATATGAAATCCAATGATATGAAATCTAACGAAAAGAAATACAACGATATGAAATCCAACGATATGAAATCCAACAATGATATGAAATCCAACGATATGAAATCCAACAACGATATGAAATCCAACAACGATATGAAATCCAACAACGATATGAAATCCAATGATATTAAATCCAATGATATGAAATCCAATGATATGAAATCCAACAATATGAAATCCAACAATATGAAATCCAATGATATGAAATCCAATGATATGAAATCCAACAATATGAAATCCAATGATATGAAATCCAATGATATGAAATCCAACAATATGAAATCCAACAACGATATGAAATCCAACAACGATATGAAATCCAACAACGATATGAAATCCAATGATATGAAATCCAACAATGATATGAAATCCAATGATATGAAATCCAATGATATGAAATCCAACAATATGAAATCCAATGATATGAAATCCAACAATATGAAATCCAACGATATGAAATCCAACAATATGAAATCCAACAATATGAAATCCAACAACGATATGAAATCCAATGATATGACATCCAACAACGATATGAAATCCAACAACGATATGAAATCCAATGATATGAAATATAACGAAATGAAATACAACAATATGAAATCCAACAGAAATACAACAATGATATGAAATCCAATGATATGAAATCCAATGATATGAAATATAACAAAATGAAATACAATGATATGAAATCCAACGATATGAAATCCAACAATGATATGAAATCCAACGATATGAAATCCAACAACGATATGAAATCCAACGATATGAAATCCAACAACGATATGAAATCCAACAGCGATATGAAATCCAACAGCGATATTAAATCCAACGATATGAAATCCAATGATATGAAATCCAACAATGATATAAAATCCAACAATGATATGAAATCCAACAACAATATGAAATCCAACAATGATATGAAATCCAACAACGATATGAAATCCAACAACGATATGAAATCCAATTATATGAAATCCAACGATATGAAATCCAACACTGATATGAAATCCAACAATGATATGAAATCCAACAATGATATGAAATTCAACGATATGAAATCCAACAATGATATGAAATCCAACAATGATGTGAAATCCAACGATATGAAATTCAACAATGATATGAAATCCAACAACGATATGAAATCCAACGATATGAAATCCAACAACAATATGAAATCCAATGATATGAAATCCAACACTGATATGAAATCCAACAATGATATGAAATCCAACAATGATATGAAATTCAACGATATGAAATCCAACAATGATATGAAATCCAACAATAATATGAAATCCAACGATGTTGACCAATTATTTGATTTTAGGACTGGAAAGTATCTAACATTCAATATCATAAACTGAAAAACAGTATACCACAATCATACATAGTCATAATGAATCAGAGAAATTCAGAGAAATTCTAAAATAATCTTTATTTGATAAAGTGAAATCATCTAAAAGTCCCAATCAACTACTCTATAAAACACAAATGGAAAATGCAGACATGGAAGATCCAAAGACAGAACATAAATGGAAACAGATTTTAGGTAAACAAGATTTTACGTGGATACATATTTACTCCCTCCCATATAGTGCGACAATAGACACAACATTAAGAAGCGTTCAGTACAAATACCTAAAACACATTGTACCGACAAATAAATATTTGTTAAAATGTAAATTAGTCACAACAAGTCTATGTGATTTCTGCAACATGAATGTAGAATGCATTGAACATCTTTTTTGGGAATGCCCTCATGTTCAACATATATGGAACCAATTAGGCATATATCTGAAAAGCAAAAATATGAATGTAGATTTAAACTTTGAAATAATATGCTTTGGTAAGTTGGATAAATCCGTAGCAAGCGAAACAGTTAACTTTATAATTATCCTATGTAAGTTTTTCATTTATAGAAAGAATTGTATTGCCACACTTCGACTACTTCAGAAACTACCTGAATATCAGAGTTAATATAGAATGGGAGATTGCATTAAGAAATGACGCATAATAGTAAAATACAATTCCAAATGGGTAGCGTTTTTGTAACGTACATAATTATACTCTCTACCATTTTTGATGTTGCTCAACGAATAAATGGTAACGATCAAATGCATTCTCTATTTTTTTAATTATTTATTCTTTTTTCCTTTTATTTCTTAAACTGGGGAAAACACTCCACATACCAGTTTTGTATCTACATGGAATGCAATATTTATGTATGTTTTTTAATATTAATAATATAAAATGTCATTGTTTAACTAACTGCATTGCTTTGTATGTATGTACAGAAAAAAAAAACCCAAAACAACTAGAAACACATGGCAATGTCATCATGACATGAGAGACATGTTACAGGTGTGATATCATTAACAGTGTGTTATATAAATTAAATATGCATTCTAACATGACTTGATATTTTGTTCTAATGAACAAAGAACAGATCTACTGTTGTAAAATATGCAATATACCATGGCTAGAACAGATCTATTTTATGGTTGTTGAATTTTTCCTCCCATGTATAAAAACTTATTTATGAATGAAAATCACATGACGTAAACAAAAATCGTAGTAAAATATCGTCGTCTGCAAATAGTAAAAAATAAAATCTGATGAGAACTGGTCAGTCGGGCACTTAATCATGCTACCTCTCGTTAAGCCAATCATTTGACCGCTGCTGATTCCAACATTAGCAGCGAATCGGGGAGTTGGTATTGCAGGCCAAGAGAGTTCCATTTCCCCACCCACTACAGTTGGCCACCACATTAATGTCCAGAAAAGTCACACAACTGCAATTCACATGTTTACGGGAAATATCTCAAGCAGCACAATTAATGTCCATGTCCATGACACAAAATAAAGAAGTGCAAACATTCCTTTCCCCTCGGCATTTGACGTTTTGTCAACTTTTAAACTGAATGTGTTGGACAGTGTTGAATTCTGAATTTATTACGAAAATAACAGTGTGACAGGAGGCGTGGTTAAATGTTTTTAAAATTGTATTAATATTGTGCATGATTATACATTATTCTGCCATACATACATTTATTATTGTTTGAATAAAAATATTAATAAACTCTGGCTAATATTGAAAATTAGAATTAGATTTTTAGAAAATCTTTATTTCAGGGAGGTAATTTGTAAAGCCATCAGCCAAATCATGGAAAGGAGAGAAATTAGGCAGCACTCGCCGACAAAGTAACACGTGCATTTCTTCGTTCAAAGCATTATATTGGGTCATGTTAGAATGGAAATAATATTTGTCTTGTATATCGGTGAATAAACCACAGTTTGTCGTTCTGATGCGTAGAAATGAACCACTTAGGCCTACGTCCTGCATGGTTAATTTCTACGCATCAGAACTATTGTAGATCTGTATTATTTATCCAATAAATTACATATAAATTTATTGAATTACCACAATTTTTCCTGAATAAATTTTCACAGTATTCTGTAAAATCTACAGGTAAGTTTATTAGCACAGTTCACATGATTAAATAAATTTAAAACAAACAAAAGAAAAATATTTTTTGTATCTGCGATAAGTGAACATATTATTGTCATGATATTTCTGGATGAGAACAAACTTATGGCCGAGTATATATACAGCTGTATGTCAAAACCCATGCTATATCAAAACCATTATATTCATCTATCATCTAATTTAAATGTACCATTAAGCATGCATGTCTTTTACTTGTATACCTATTTAACAGTGCCTTTGATAAAAGCATCAATGCATCTCCTGTATCTTTTATTATGCAACAGGCTAAATTAAAACCTTCAGACTCATTGATAATGGCATAATAAATGATTACTTCTCTGCTGTAGTTTGTGTACATGCACACTCGAAGCCCTCAGATAAATTCTCAGCAATAGCATTATTCTCTGCTGTAGTTTGTGTACATGCACACTCGAAGCTCTCAGATAAATTCTCAGCTCTAGCATTATTCTCTGCTGTAGTTTGTGTACATGCACACTCGAAGCTCTCAGATAAATTCTCAGCAATAGCATTATTCTCTGCTGTAGTTTGTGTACATGCACACTCGAAGCTCTCAGATAAATTCTCAGCAATAGCATTATTCTCTGCTGTAGTTTGTGTACATGCACACTCGAAGCTATCAGATCAATTCTCAGCACTAGCATTATTCTCTGATGTAGTTTAGGTTACGAGTCACCGCTGATGTAAAAAGAAAAGGGACGTGTCAAGACACCTCGAGCAACCACTTCCCCGCACCTGTTGTTGAACCGTGATTGTTTACTTGCTATAGAAAGATGAGTTTGCTTGTGATATACATGAAGAGGATCTGCATTATCTTTCAGCTCAATACAGAAGATATAGCACAGAAGAGAGACAATGACACAATCACAGAGGTATGTCTCACAAGCAATCATCCTCACTGTGACACGTGACCATCATACTATTTTTAAAAGTAAATCGATATCACCGGTCACAAAAAACGAACCTTAGAAAAAGTAGCATAATTATTGTGGTACTTCTTTTTACTGCCAGCTACTTAGCCAATTGTCTAATCAGTAATGGTAAGAATGCACGTAATATAATGCCGAATCGTCATGCATTTGTCAAAAGTTCTGTTACAAATTAACCATAAGATAAGTTAGCCATCTGCAATCACTCAATGTACATTATCCATCAGTCTCTCCAACACCCATCAGTCCGTCTAACAACCATCAGTCTGTCTAACAACCATCAGTCTGTCTAACAACCATAAATCTGTCTAACAACCATCAGTCCATCTAACAACCATCAGTCTCTCCAACAACCATCAGTCCGTCTAACAACCATCAGTCTGTCTAACAACCATCAGTCTGTCTAACAACCATCAGTATGTCCAACAACCATCAGTCTGTCTAACAACCATCAGTCCGTCTAACAACCATCAGTCTGTCTAACAACCATAAGTCTCTCCAACAACCATCAGTCCGTCTAACAACCACCAGTCTCTCCAACAACCATCAGTCTGTCTAACAACCATCAGTCTGTCTAACAACCATCAGTCCGTCTAACAACCATCAGTCTGTCTAACAACCATAAGTCTCTCCAACAACCATCAGTCCGTCTAACAACAACCAGTCTGTCTAACAACCACCAGTCTCTCCAACAACCATCAGTCTGTCTAACAACCATCAGTCTGTCTAACAACCATCAGTCCGTCTAACAACCATCAGTCTGTCTAACAACCACCAGTCTGTCTAACAACCATCAGTCTGTCTAACAACCATCAGTCTGTCTAACAACCATCAGTCCGTCTAACAACCATCAGTCTGTCTAACAACCACCAGTCCATCTAACAACCATCAGTCTGTCTAACAACCATCAGTCTGTCTAACAACCATCAGTCCATCTAACAACCACCAGTCTGTCTAACAACCATCAATCTGTCTAACAACCATCAGTCTGTCTAACAACCATCAGTCTGTCTAACAACCATCAGTCTGTCTAACAACCATCAGTCTGTCTAACAACCACCAGTCTGTCTAACAACCACCACTCCGTCTAACAACCATCAGTCTGTCTAACAACCATCAGTCCGTCTAACAACCATCAGTCTGTCTAACAACCACCAGTCCATCTAACAACCATCAGTCTGTCTAACAACCATCAGTCTGTCTAACAACCATCAGTCTGTCCAACAACCATCAGTCTGTCTAACAACCATCAGTCTGTCTAACAACCATCAGTCTGTCTAACAACCATCAGTCCATCTAACAACCATCAGTCTGTCTAACAACCACCAGTCCGTCTAACAACCATCAGTCTGTCTAACAACCATCAGTCTGTCTAACAACCATCAGTCTGTCCAACAACCATCAGTATGTCTAACAACCATCAGTCTGTCTAACAACCATCAGTCTGTCTAACAACCATCAGTCTCTCCAACAACCATCAGTCCGTCTAACAACCATCAGTCTGTCTAACAACCATCAGTATGTCTAACAACCATCAGTCTGTCTAACAACCATCAGTATGTCTAACAACCATCAGTCTGTCTAACAACCATCAGTATGTCTAACAACCATCAGTCTGTCTAACAACCATCAGTCTGTCTAACAACCATCAGTCTGTCTAACAACCATCAGTCCATCTAACAACCATCAGTCTGTCTAACAACCATCAGTCTGTCTAACAACCATCAGTCTGTCTAACAACCATCAGTCTGTCTAACAACCATCAGTCTGTCTAACAACCATCAGTCTGTCCAACAACCATAAGTCTCTCCAACAACCATCAGTCTGTCTAACAACCACCAGTCTGTCTAACAACCACCAGTCTCTCCAACAACCATCAGTCTGTCTAACAACCATCAGTCTGTCTAACAACCATCAGTCCGTCTAACAACCATCAGTCTGTCTAACAACCACCAGTCTGTCTAACAACCATCAGTCTGTCTAACAACCATCAGTCCATCTAACAACCATCAGTCTGTCTAACAACCATCAGTCTGTATAACAACCACCAGTCCATCTAACAACCATCAGTCTGTCTAGCAACCATCAGTCTGTCTAACAACCATCAGTCCATCTAACAACCATCAGTCCGTTTAACAACCATCAGTATGTCTAACAACCACCAGTCCGTCTAACAACCATCAGTCCGTCTAACAACCATCAGTCTGTCTAACAACCATCAGTCCGTCTAACAACCATCAGTCCATCTAACAACCACCATTCCGTCTAACAACCATCAGTCCGTCTAACAACCATCAGTCCGTCTAACAACTATCAGTCTGTCTAACAACCATCAGTCTGTCTAACAACCATCAGTCCGTCTAACAACCATCAGTCCGTCTAACAACCATCTGTCTGTCTAACAACCATCAGTCTGTCTAACAACCACCAGTCTGTCTAACAACCATCAGTCCGTCTAACAACCATCAGTCCATCTAACAACCACCAGTCCGTCTAACAACCATCAGTCTGTCTAACAACCACCAGTCTGTCTAACAACCATCACTCCATCTTACCAGTGTGTCTAACAACCATCAGTCCGTCTAACAACCACCAGTCCGTCTAACAACCATCAGTCTGTCTAACAACCATCAGTCTGTCTAACAACCATCAGTCCATGTAACAACCATCAGTCCGTCTAACAACCACCAGTCTGTCTAACAACCACCAGTCTGTCTAACAACCATCAGTCCGTCTAACAACTATCAGTCTCTCCAACAACCATCAGTCTGTCTAACAACCATAAGTCAGTCTAACAACCATCAGTCTCTCCAACAACCATCAGTCTGTCTAACAACCATCAGTCTGTCTAACAACCATCAGTATGTCTAACAACCACCAGTCCGTCTAACAACCACCAGTCTGTCTAACAACCATCAGTCTCTCCAACAACCATCAATCTGTCTAACAACCATCATTGTCTCCAACAACCATCAGTCTGTCTAACAACCATCAGTCTGTCTAACAACCATCAGTCTGTCTAACAACCATCAGTCTGTCTAACAACCACCAGTCCGTCTAACAACCATCAGTCTGTCTAACAACCATCAGTCCGTCTAACAACCATCAGTCTGTCTAACAACCATCAGTCTCTCCAACAACCATCAGTCTCTCTAACAGCCATCAGTCTGTCTAACAACCATCAGTCTGTCTAACAACCATAAGTCTCTCCAACAACCATCAGTCTGTCTAACAACCATCAGTCTGTCCAACAACCATCAGTCTGTCTAACAACCATCAGTCTGTCTAACAACCATCAGTATGTCTAACAACCATCAGTCCATCTAACAACCATCAGTCTGTCTAACAACCATCAGTCTGTCTAACAACCATCAGTCTGTCTAACAACCATCAGTCTCTAACAACCATCAGTCTGTCTAACAACACTCAGTCTGTCTAACAACCACCAGTCTGTCTAACAACCATCAATCTGTCTAACAACCATCAGTCCGTCTAACAACCATCAGTCTGTCTAACAACCATCAGTCTGTCTAACAACCATCAGTCTGTCTAACAACCATCAGTCTGTCTAACAACCATCAGTCTGTCTAACAACCATCAGTCTGTCTAACAACCATTAGTCTCTCCAACAACCATCAGTCTGTCTAACAACCACCAGTCTGTCTAACAACCATCAGTCTGTCTAACAACCATCAGTCTCTCCAACAACCATCATTCTGTCTAACAACCATCAGTCTGTCTAACAACCATCAGTCTGTCTAACAACCATCAGTCTGTCTAACAACCACCAGTCTGTCTATCAACCATCAGTCCGTCTAACAACCATCAGTCTGTCTAACAACCATCAGTCTGTCTAACAACCATAAGTCTCTCCAACAACCATCAGTCCGTCTAACAACCACCAGTCTGTCTAACAACCACCAGTCTCTCCAACAACCATCAGTCTGTCTAACAACCATCAGTCTGTCTAACAACCATCAGTCCGTCTAACAACCGTCAGTCTGTCTAACAACCACCAGTCTGTCTAACAACCATCA
Organism: Archivesica marissinica; assembly: GCA_014843695.1. NCBI lineage: Eukaryota > Metazoa > Mollusca > Bivalvia > Venerida > Vesicomyidae > Archivesica > Archivesica marissinica. The sequence goes on from CM026401.1 coordinate 22,436,466, forward strand.
GTCTGTCTAACAACCATCAGTCTGTCTAACAACCATGTTACAACCATCAGTCTGTCTAACAACCATCAGTCCGTCTAACAACCATCAGTCTGTCTAACAACCACCAGTCCATCTAACAACCATCAGTCTGTCTAACAACCATCAGTCTGTCTAACAACCATCAGTCCATCTAACAACCACCAGTCTGTCTAACAACCATCAATCTGTCTAACAACCATCAGTCTGTCTAACAACCATCAGTCTGTCTAACAACCATCAGTCTGTCTAACAACCACCAGTCTGTCTAACAACCACCAGTCTGTCTAGCAACCACCACTCCGTCTAACAACCATCAGTCTGTCTAACAACCATCAGTCCGTCTAACAACCATCAGTCTGTCTAACAACCACCAGTCCATCTAACAACCATCAGTCTGTCTAACAACCATCAGTCTCTCCAACAACCATCAGTCTGTCTAACAACCACCAGTCTGTCTAACAACCATCAATCTGTCTAACAACCATCAGTCCGTCTAACAACCATCAGTCTGTCTAACAACCATCAGTCTGTCTAACAACCATCAGTCTGTCTAACAACCATCAGTCTGTCCAACAACCATCAGTCTGTCTAACAACCATCAGTCTGTCTAACAACCATCAGTCTGTCTAACAACCATTAGTCTCTCCAACAACCATCAGTCTGTCTAACAACCACCAGTCTGTCTAACAACCATCACTAACACCATCAGTCTCTCCAACAACCATCATTCTGTCTAACAACCATCAGTCTGTCTAACAACCATCAGTCTGTCTAACAACCATCAGTCTGTCTAACAACCACCAGTCTGTCTATCAACCATCAGTCCGTCTAACAACCATCAGTCTGTCTAACAACCATCAGTCTGTCTAACAACCATAAGTCTCTCCAACAACCATCAGTCCGTCTAACAACCACCAGTCTGTCTAACAACCACCAGTCTCTCCAACAACCATCAGTCTGTCTAACAACCATCAGTCTGTCTAACAACCATCAGTCCGTCTAACAACCGTCAGTCTGTCTAACAACCACCAGTCTGTCTAACAACCATCAGTCTGTCTAACAACCATCAGTCTGTCTAACAACCATCAGTCCGTCTAACAACCATCAGTCTGTCTAACAACCACCAGTCCATCTAACAACCATCAGTCTGTCTAACAACCATCAGTCTGTCTAACAACCATCAGTCCATCTAACAACCACCAGTCTGTCTAACAACCATCAATCTGTCTAACAACCATCAGTCTGTCTAACAACCATCAGTCTGTCTAACAACCATCAGTCTGTCTAACAACCACCAGTCTGTCTAACAACCACCAGTCTATCTAACAACCACCACTCCGTCTAACAACCATCAGTCTGTCTAACAACCATCAGTCCGTCTAACAACCATCAGTCTGTCTAACAACCACCAGTCCATCTAACAACCATCAGTCTGTCTAACAACCATCAGTCTGTCTAACAACCATCAGTCTGTCCAACAACCATCAGTCTGTCTAACAACCATCAGTCTGTCTAACAACCATCAGTCTGTCTAACAACCATCAGTCTCTCCAACAACCATCAGTCCCTCTAACAACCATCAGTCTGTCTAACAACCACCAGTACGTCTAACAACCATCAGTCTGTCTAACAACCATCAGTCTGTCTAACAACCATCAGTCTGTCCAACAACCATCAATATGTCTAACAACCATCAGTCTGTCTAACAACCATCAGTCTGTCTAACAACCATCAGTCTCTCCAACAACCATCAGTATGTCTAACAACCATCAGTCTGTCTAACAACCACCAGTATGTCTAACAACCATCAGTCCGTCTAACAACCATCAGTCTGTCTAATAACCACCAGTCCATCTAGCAACCATCAGTCTGTCTAACAACCATCAGTCTGTCTAACAACCATCAGTCTGTCTAACAACCATCAGTCCGTCTAACAACCATCAGTCTGTCTAACAACCATCAGTCTGTCCAATAACCATAAGTTTCTCCAACAACCATCAGTCCGTCTAACAACCACCAGTCTGTCTAACAACTACCAGTCTCTCCAACAACCATCAGTCTGTCTAACAACCATCAGTCTGTCTAACAACCATCAGTCCGTCTAACAACCATCAGTCTGTCTAACAACCATCAGTCCGTCTAACAACCATCAGTCTGTCTAACAACCACCAGTCTGTCTAACAACCATCAGTCTGTCTAACAACCATCAGTCTGTCTAACAACCATCAGTCCGTCTAACAACCATCAGTCTGTCTAACAACCACCAGTCCATCTAACAACCATCAGTCTGTCTAACAACCATCAGTCTGTCTAACAACCATCAGTCCATCTAACAACCACCAGTCTGTCTAACAACCATCAATCTGTCTAACAACCATCAGTCTGTCTAACAACCATCAGTCTGTCTAACAACCATCAGTCTGTCTAACAACCACCAGTCTGTCTAACAACCACCAGTCTGTCTAACAACCACCACTCCGTCTAACAACCATCAGTCTGTCTAACAACCATCAGTCCGTCTAACAACCATCAGTCTGTCTAACAACCACCAGTCCATCTAACAACCATCAGTCTGTCTAACAACCATCAGTCTGTCTAACAACCATCAGTCTGTCCAACAACCATCAGTCTGTCTAACAACCATCAGTCTGTCTAACAACCATCAGTCTGTCTAACAACCATCAGTCTCTCCAACAACCATCAGTCCCTCTAACAACCATCAGTCTGTCTAACAACCATCAGTACGTCTAACAACCATCAGTCTGTCTAACAACCATCAGTCTGTCTAACAACCATCAGTCTGTCTAACAACCATCAGTCTGTCTAACAACCATCAGTCTGTCTAACAACCATCAGTCTGTCTAACAACCATCAGTCTGTCTAACAACCATCAGTCTGTCTAACAACCATCAGTCTGTCTAACAACCATCAGTCTGTCTAACAACCATCAGTCCGTCTAACAACCATCAGTCTGTCTAACAACCATCAGTCTCTCCAACAACCATCAGTCTGTCTAACAACCATCAGTCTGTCTAACAACCATCAGTCTGTCTAACAACCATCAGTCTGTCTAACAACCATCAGTCTGTCTAACAACCATCAGTCTGTCTAACAACCATCAGTCTCTCAACAACCATCAGTCCGTCTAACAACCACCAGTCTGTCTAACAACCACCAGTCTCTCCAACAACCATCAGTCTGTCTAACAACCATCAGTCTGTCTAACAACCATCAGTCTGTCTAACAACCATCAGTCTGTCTAACAACCACCAGTCTGTCTAACAACCATCAGTATGTCTAACAACCATCAGTCTGTCTAACAACCATCAGTCTGTCTAACAACCATCAGTCTGTCTAACAACCATCAGTCCATCTAACAACCATCAGTCTGTCTAACAACCATCAGTCTGTCTAACAACCATCAGTCTGTCTAACAACCATCAGTCTGTCTAACAACCATCAGTCTGTCTAACAACCATCAGTCTGTCTAACAACCATCATACCATCAGTCTGTCCAACAACCATCAGTCTGTCTAACAACCATCAGTCTGTCTAACAACCATCAGTCTGTCTAACAACCATCAGTCTGTCTAACAACCATCAGTCTGTCTAACAACCATCAGTCCGTCTAACAACCATCAGTCTGTCTAACAACCATCAGTCTGTCTAACAACCATCAGTCCGTCTAACAACCATCAGTCTGTCTAACAACCATCAGTCTGTCTAACAACCATCAGTCTGTCTAACAACCATCAGTCTGTCTAACAACCATCAGTCCGTCTAACAACCATCAGTCTGTCTAACAACCACCAGTCCGTCTAACAACCATCAGTCTGTCTAACAACCATCAGTCTGTCTAACAACCATCAGTCCGTCTAACAACCACCAGTCTGTCTAACAACCATCAATCTGTCTAACAACCATCAGTCTGTCTAACAACCATCAGTATGTCTAACAACCATCAGTCTGTCTAACAACCACCAGTCTGTCTAACAACCACCAGTCTGTCTAACAACCACCACTCCGTCTAACAACCATCAGTCTGTCTAACAACCATCAGTCCGTCTAACAACCATCAGTCTGTCTAACAACCACCAGTCCATCTAACAACCATCAGTCTGTCTAACAACCATCAGTCTGTCTAACAACCATCAGTCTGTCCAACAACCATCAGTCTGTCTAACAACCATCAGTCTGTCTAACAACCATCAGTCTGTCTAACAACCATCAGTCTCTCCAACAACCATCAGTCCCTCTAACAACCATCAGTCTGTCTAACAACCACCAGTACGTCTAACAACCATCAGTCTGTCTAACAACCATCAGTCTGTCTAACAACCATCAGTCTGTCCAACAACCATCAATATGTCTAACAACCATCAGTCTGTCTAACAACCATCAGTCTGTCTAACAACCATCAGTCTCTCCAACAACCATCAGTATGTCTAACAACCATCAGTCTGTCTAACAACCACCAGTATGTCTAACAACCATCAGTCTGTCTAACAACCATCAGTCTGTCTAACAACCATCAGTCTGTCTAACAACCATCAGTCTGTCTAACAACCATCAGTCTGTCTAACAACCATCAGTCTGTCTAACAACCATCAGTCTGTCTAACAACCATCAGTCTGTCTAACAACCATCAGTCTGTCCAATAACCATAAGTTTCTCCAACAACCATCAGTCCGTCTAACAACCACCAGTCTGTCTAACAACTACCAGTCTCTCCAACAACCATCAGTCTGTCTAACAACCATCAGTCTGTCTAACAACCATCAGTCCATCTAACAACCATCAGTCTGTCTAACAACCACCAGTCTGTCTAACAACCATCAGTATGTCTAACAACCATCAGTCCGTCTAACAACCATCAGTCTGTCTAACAACCATCAGTCTGTCTAACAACCATCAGTCCATCTAACAACCATCAGTCTGTCTAACAACCATCAGTCCGTCTAACAACCATCAGTCTGTCTAACAACCATCAGTCTGTCTAACAACCATCAGTCTGTCTAACAACCATCAGTCTGTCTAACAACCATCAGTCTGTCTAACAACCATCAGTCTGTCTAACAACCATCAGTCTGTCTAACAACCATCAGTCTGTCTAACAACCATCAGTCCGTCTAACAACCATCAGTCTGTCTAACAACCATCAGTCTGTCTAACAACCATCAGTCTGTCTAACAACCATCAGTCTCTCCAACAACCATCAGTCTGTCTAACAACCATCAGTCTGTCTAACAACCATCAGTCTGTCTAACAACCATCAGTCTGTCTAACAACCATCAGTCTGTCTAACAACCATCAGTCTGTCTAACAACCATCAGTCTGTCTAACAACCATCAGTCTGTCTAACAACCATCAGTCTGTCTAACAACCATCAGTCTGTCTAACAACCATCAGTCTGTCTAACAACCATCAGTCTGTCTAACAACCATCAGTTACAACCATCACTGTCTAACAACCATCAGTCTCTCCAACAACCATCAGTCTGTCTAACAACACTCAGTCTGTCTAACAACCACCAGTCTGTCTAACAACCATCAGTCTGTCTAACAACCATCAGTCTGTCTAACAACCATCAGTCTGTCTAACAACCATCAGTCTGTCTAACAACCATCAGTCTGTCTAACAACCATCAGTCTGTCTAACAACCATCAGTCTGTCTAACAACCATCAGTCTGTCTAACAACCATCAGTCTGTCTAACAACCATCAGTCCGTCTAACAACCATCAGTCTGTCTAACAACCACCAGTCTGTCTAACAACCATCACTAACAACCATCAGTCTGTCTAACAACCATCAGTCTGTCTAACAACCATCAGTCTGTCTAACAACCATCAGTCTGTCTAACAACCATCAGTCTGTCTAACAACCACCAGTCTGTCTAACAACCATCAGTCTGTCTAACAACCATCAGTCTGTCTAACAACCATCAGTCTGTCTAACAACCATCAGTCCGTCTAACAACCATCAGTCTGTCTAACAACCACCAGTCTGTCTAACAACCATCAGTCTGTCTAACAACCATCAGTCTGTCTAACAACCATCATTCTGTCTAACAACCATCAGTCTCTCCAACAACCATCAGTATGTCTAACAACCATCAGTCTGTCTAACAACCACCAGTCCATCTAACAACCATCAGTCTGTCTAACAACCATCAGTCTGTCTAACAACCTTCAGTCCATCTAACAACCACCAGTCCGTCTAACAACCATCAATCTGTCTAACAACCATCAGTCTGTCTAACAACCATCAGTCTGTCTAACAACCATCAGTCTGTCTAACAACCACCAGTCTGTCTAACAACCACCAGTCTGTCTAACAACCACCACTCTGTCTAACAACCATCAGTCTGTCTAACAACCATCAGTCCGTCTAACAACCATCAGTCTGTCTAACAACCACCAGTCCATCTAACAACCATCAGTCTGTCTAACAACCATCAGTCTGTCTAACAACCATCAGTCTGTCCAACAACCATCAGTCTGTCTAACAACCATCAGTCTGTCTAACAACCATCAGTCTCTCCAACAACCATCAGTCCATCTAACAACCATCAGTCTGTCTAACAACCACCAGTACGTCTAACAACCATCAGTCTGTCTAACAACCATCAGTCTGTCCAACAACCATCAATATGTCTAACAACCATCAGTCTGTCTAACAACCATCAGTCTCTCCAACAACCATCAGTATGTCTAACAACCATCAGTCTGTCTAACAACCACCAGTATGTCTAACAACTATCAGTCTGTCTAACAACCATCAGTCCGTCTAACAACCATCAGTCTGTCTAATAACCACCAGTCCATCTAGCAACCATCAGTCTGTCTAACAACCATCAGTCTGTCTAACAACCATCAGTCTGTCTAACAACCATCAGTCCGTCTAACAACCATCAGTCTGTCTAACAACCATCAGTCTGTCCAACAACCATAAGTTTCTCCAACAACCATCAGTCCGTCTAACAACCACCAGTCTGTCTAACAACTACCAGTCTCTCCAACAACCATCAGTCTGTCTAACAACCATCAGTCTGTCTAACAACCATCAGTCCATCTAACAACCATCAGTCTGTCTAACAACCACCAGTCTGTCTAACAACCATCAGTATGTCTAACAACCATCAGTCCGTCTAACAACCATCAGTCTGTCTAACAACCATCAGTCTGTCTAACAACCATCAGTCCATCTAACAACCATCATTCTGTCTAACAACCATCAGTCCGTCTAACAACCACCAGTCCGTCTAACAACCATCAGTCCGTCTAACAACCATCAGTCCGTCTAACAACTATCAGTCTGTCTAACAACCATCAGTCTGTCTAACAACCATCAGTCTGTCTAACAACCATCAGTCTGTCTAACAACCATCAGTCTGTCTAACAACCACCAGTCTGTCTAACAACCATCAGTCCGTCTAACAACCATCAGTCCGTCTAACAACCACCAGTCCGTCTAACAACCATCAGTCTGTCTAACAACCACCAGTATGTCTAACAACCATCACTCCATCTTACCAGTGTGTCTAACAACCATCAGTCTGTCTAACAACCACCAGTCCGTCTAACAACCATCAGTCTGTCTAACAACCATCAGTCTGTCTAACAACCATCAGTCCGTGTAACAACCATCAGTCCGTCTAACAACCACCCGTCTGTCTAACAACCACCAGTCTGTCTAACAACCATCAGTCCGTCTAACAACTATCAGTCTCTCCAACAACCACCAGTCTGTCTAACAACCATAAGTCAGTCTAACAACCATCAGTATCTCCAACAACCATCAGTCTGTCTAACAACCACCAGTCTGTCTAACAACCATCAGTCTCTCCAACAACCATCAGTCTGTCTAACAACCATCAGTGTCTCCAACAACCATCAGTCTGTCTAACAACCATCAGTCTGTCTAACAACCATCAGTCTGTCTAACAACCACCAGTCCGTCTAACAACCATCAGTCTGTCTAACAACCATCAGTCCGTCTAACAACCATCAGTCTGTCTAACAACCATCAGTCTCTCTAACAACCATCAGTCTGTCTAACAACCATCAGTCTGTCTAACAACCATAAGTCTATCCAACAACCATCAGTCTGTCTAACAACCATCAGTCTGTCCAACAACCATCAGTCTGTCTAACAACCATCAGTCTGTCTAACAACCATCAGTCCGTCTAACAACCATCAGTCTGTCTAACAACCATCAGTCATTCTAACAACCATCAGTCTCTCCAACAACCATCAGTCTGTCTAACAACACTCAGTCTGTCTAACAACCACCAGTCTGTCTAACAACCATCAATCTGTCTAACAACCATTAGTCCGTCTAACAACCATCAGTCTCTCTAACAACACTCAGTCTGTCTAACAACCACCAGTCTGTCTAACAACCATAAATCTGTCTAACAACCATCAGTCTGTCTAACAACCATCAGTCTGTCCAACAACCATCAGTCTGTCTAACAACCATCAGTCTGTCTAACAACCATTAGTCTCTCCAACAACCATCAGTCTGTCTAACAACCACCAGTCTGTCTAACAACCATCAGTCTGTCTAACAACCATCAGTCTCTCCAACAACCATCATTCTGTCTAACAACCATCAGTCTGTCTAACAACCATCAGTCTTTCTAACAACCATCAGTCTGTCTAACAACCACCAGTCTGTCTAACAACCATCAGTCTGTCTAACAACCATCAGTCTGTCTAACAACCATCAGTCTGTCTAACAACCATCAGTCCATCTAACAACCACCAGTCTGTCTAACAACCATCAGTCTGTCTAACAACCATCAGTCCGTCTAACAACCATCAGTCTGTCTAACAACCACCAGTCTGTCTAACAACCATCATTCTGTCTAACAACCATCAATCCATCTAACAACTATCAGTCTCTCCAACAACCATCAGTCCGTCTAACAACCATAAGTCTGTCTAACAACCATCAGTCTCTCCAACAACCATCAGTCTGTCTAAGAACCATCAGTCTGTCTAACAACCATCAGTCTGTCTAACAACAACCAGTCAGTCTAACAACCACCAGTCTGTCTAACAACCACCAGTCTGTCTGACAACCACCAGTCTGTCTAACAACCACCAGTGTGTCTGACAACCATCAGTCTGTCTAACAACCATCAGTCTGTCTAACAACCACCATTCTGTCTAACAACCACCTGTCTGTCTAACAACCACCAGTCTGTTGTTAGCACCAGTCTGTCTAACAGCCATCAGTCTGTCTAACAACTATCAGTCTGTCTAACAACCATCAGTCTGTCTAACAACCATCAGTCTGTCTAACAACCACCAGTCTGTCTAACAACCATCAGTATGTCCATCAACCATCAGTATGTCCATCAACCACCAGTCTGTCTAACAACCATCAGTATGTCCATCAACCATCAGTCTGTGCATCAACCATCAGTCTGTCCATCAACCATCAGTCTGTCCATCAACCATCAGTCTGTCCATCAACTATCAGTCTGTCCATCAACCATCAGTCTGTCCATCAACCATCAGTCTGTCCATCAACCATCAGTCTGTCCATCAACCATCAGTCTGTCCATCAACCATCAGTCTGTCCATCAACCATCAGTCTGTCCATCAACCATCAGTCTGTCCATCAACCATCAGTCTGTCCATCAACCATCAGTCTGTCCATCAACCATCAGTCTGTCCATCAACCATCAGTCTGTCCATCAACTATCAGTCTGTGCATCAACCATCAGTATGTCCATCAACCATCAGTATGTCCATCAACCATCAGTATGTGCATCAACCATCAGCCTGTGCATCAACCATCAGTCTGTGCTTCAACCATCAGTATGTCCATCAACCATCAGTATGTGCATCAACCATCAGTATGTCCATCAACCATCAGTATGTCCATCAACCATCAGTCTGTGCATCAACCATCAGTATGTCCATCAACCATCAGTCTGTGCATCAACCATCAGTCTGTCCATCAACCATCAGTATGTCCATCAACCATCAGTCTGTGCATCAACCATCAGTCTGTGCATCAACCATCAGTATGTGCATCAACCATCAGTCTGTGCATCAACCATCAGTTTGTGCATCAACCATCAGTCTGTGCATCAACCATCAGTATGTGCATCAACCATCAGTCTGTCCATCAACCATCAGTCTGTGCATCAACCATCAGTCTGTGCATCAACCATCAGTATGTCCATCAACCATCAGCATGTGCATCAACCATCAGTATGTCATTCACACCCATACATTGCACATTGTTCACACCCATACATAGCACAGTGTTCACACCCATACATAGCACAGTGTTCACACCCATACATAGCACAGTGTTCACACCCATACATAGCATAGTGTTCACACTCATACATAGCACAGTGTTCACACCCATACATAGCAGTGTTCACACCCATACATAGCACATTGTTCACACTCATACATAGCACAGTGTTCACACCCATACATAGCATAGTGTTCACACCCATACATAGCACATTGTTCACACCCATACATAGCATAGTGTTCACACCCATACATAACACATTGTTCACACCCATACATAGCATAGTGTTCACACCCATACATAGCACATTGTTCACACCCATACATAGCACATTGTTCACACCCATACATAGCATAGTGTTCACACCCATACATAGCACAGTGTTCACACCCATACATAGCACAGTGTTCACACCCATGCATAGCACATTGTTCACACCCATACGTAGCAGTGTTCACACCCATACATAGCATAGTGTTCACACCCATACATAACACGTTGTTCACACCCATACATAGCATAGTGTTCACACCCATACATAGCACATTGTTCACACCCATACATAGCACAGTGTTCACACCCATACATAGCACAGTGTTCACACCCATACATAGCACAGTGTTCACACCCATACATAGCACAGTGTTCACACCCATACATAGCACAGTGTTCACACCCATACACAGCACATTGTTCACACCCATACATAGCACAGTGTTCACACCCATACATAGCACAGTGTTCACACCCATACATAGCACAGTGTTCACACCCATACATAGCACAGTGTTCACACCCATACATAGCACAGTGTTCACACCCATACACAGCACATTGTTCACACCCATACATAGCACAGTGTTCACACCCATACATAGCACAGTGTTCACACCCATACATAGCACAGTGTTCACACCCATACATAGCACATTGTTCACACCCATACATGGCATTGTGTTCACACCCATACATAGCACATTGTTCACACCCATACATAGCACATTGTTCACACCCATACATAGCACAGTGTTCACACCCATACATAGCACAGTGTTCACACCCATGCATAGCACATTGTTCACACCCATACGTAGCACAGTGTTCACACCCATACATAGCATAGTGTTCACACCCATACATAACACGTTGTTCACACCCATACATAGCATAGTGTTCACACCCATACATAGCACATTGTTCACACCCATACATAGCACAGTGTTCACACCCATACATAGCACAGTGTTCACACCCATACATAGCACAGTGTTCACACCCATACATAGCACAGTGTTCACACCCATACATAGCACAGTGTTCACACCCATACACAGCACATTGTTCACACCCATACATAGCACAGTGTTCACACCCATACATAGCACAGTGTTCACACCCATACATAGCACAGTGTTCACACCCATACATAGCACAGTGTTCACACCCATACATAGCACAGTGTTCACACCCATACACAGCACATTGTTCACACCCATACATAGCACAGTGTTCACACCCATACATAGCACAGTGTTCACACCCATACATAGCACAGTGTTCACACCCATACATAGCACATTGTTCACACCCATACATGGCATTGTGTTCACACCCATACATAGCACATTGTTCACACCCATACATAGCACATTGTTCACACCCATACATAGCACAGTGTTCACACCCATACATAGCAGTGTTCACACCCATACTGGCACAGTACATGTTATATTGTTCATGTTATAGTGTACAGGCACAGTACATGTTATATTGTTCATGTTATAGTGTACTGGCACAGTACATGTTATATTGTTCATTTTATAGTGTACAGGCACAGTACATGTTATATTGTTCATGTTATAGTGTACAGGCACAGTACATGTTATAGTGTACAGGCACAGTACATGTTATATTGTTCATGTTATAGTGTACAGGCACAGTACATGTTATATTGTTCATGTTATAGTGTACTGGCACAGTACATGTTATATTGTTCATGTTATAGTGTACAGGCACAGTACATGTTATATTGTTCATGTTATAGTGTACAGGCACAGTACATGTTATAGTGTACAGGCACAGTACATGTTATATTGTTCATGTTATAGTGTACAGGCACAGTACATGTTATATTGTTCATGTTATAGTGTACTGGCACAGTACATGTTATATTGTTCATGTTATAGTGTACAGGCACAGTACATGTTATATTGTTCATGTTATAGTGTACAGGCACAGTACATGTTATATTGTTCATGTTATAGTGTACAGGCACAGTACATGTTATAGTGTACAGGCACAGTACATGTTATATTGTTCATGTTATAGTGTACAGGCACAGTACATGTTATATTGTTCATGTTATAGTGTACTGGCACAGTACATGTTATATTGTTCATGTTATAGTGTACTGGCACAGTACATGTTATAGTGTACAGGCACAGTACATGTTATAGTGTACTGGCACAGTTCATGTTATAGTGTACTGGCACAGTACATGTTATAGTGTACTGGCACAGTACATGTTATATTGTTCATGTTATAGTGTACTGGCACAGTACATGTTATAGTGTACAGGCACAGTACATGTTATATTGTTCATGTTATAGTGTACAGGCACAGTACATGTTATATTGTTCATGTTATAGTGTACAGGCACAGTACATGTTATATTGTTCATGTTATAGTGTACAGGCACAGTACATGTTATATTGTTCATGTTATAGTGTACAGGCACAGTACATGTTATATTATTCATGTAAATCTTGTACTTTGTTAGCTTGGCTGTTCAAATATAATCTTTAAATTTGTTTTGTGTGTGCTGTTTTCTGACTTCTCTTGTTTCTTGCAGCTGTTCAGTAAACATGGACCCTATCCCATGGTACACTTACCCCCAGGCTGTTGTTTCACAATACATCCACGAGACCCGGGCCTTGGGGATCAAGAATGTCCTGAGTTGAGGTTGCAGGGTGGTTCGATGATTGAGAAGGATGAAACTGCTCACACTTACAGACAACATTTCCTTAACCAGGTAGCTGTTATATGTACCTTAACCATGTAGCTGTTATATGTATCTTATTCAGGTAGCTGTTATATGTACCATAACCAGGTAGATGTTATATGTATCTTAATAAGGTGGCTGTTATATGTATCTTATTCAAGTAGCTGTTATATGTATCTTAACCAGGTAGCTGTTATATGTATCTTAACCAGGTAGCTGTTATATGTGTCTTAACCAGGTAGCTGTTATATGTATCTTAACCAGGTAGCTGTTATATGTATCTTAACTAGGTAGCTGTTATAAGTATCTTAACTAGGTAGCTGTTATATGTGTCTTAACCAGGTAGCTGTTATATGTGTCTTAATCAGGTAACTGTTGTTTGTACCATACCAGGTAGCTGTTATGTATACCTTATCTGGTAGCTGTTATATATACATTAACGATGTAGCTGTTATTTGTTCCTTAACCAGGTAGCTGTTATTTGTTCCTTAACCAGGTAGCTGTTATATGTATCTTAACCATGTAGCTGTTATATGTACCATAACCAGGTAGCTGTTATGTGTACCGTAACCAGGTAGCTGTTAGTTGTACCATACCAGGTAGATGTTATATCTACCTCACCAGGTAGCTGTTATATTTATTTTAACCATGTAGATGTTGTTTGTACCTTACCTTGTAGCTGTTATGTGTACCTTATCTGGTAGCTGTTATGTGTACCTTAACCAGGTAGATGTGTTATGTATCTTAGCCAGGTAGCTGTTATTCGTACCTTAACAGGTAGCTGTTATTTGTACCTTACCAGGTAGCTGTGATGTGTACCTTACCAGGTAGTTGTTATATGTACCTTAACTAGGTAGCTGTTATTTGTACCTTACTAGGTAGTTGTTATTTGTACCTTACCTATATATACCGTAACCAGGTAGCTGTTATATCTACCTTAACCAGGTAGTTTGTTATTTGTACCTTAACCAGGTAGCTTGTTATTTGTACCTTACCAGGTAGTTGTTATTTGTACCTTACCAGGTAGTTGTTATTTGTACCTTACCAAGGTAGCTGTTATATCTGCCGTAACCAGGTAGCTGTTATATGTACTATAACCAGATTGATTTTATATGTATCTTAGCCAGCTAGCTGTTATTTGTACCGTAACCAAGTAGCTGGTATATGTATCTTACCAGGCAGCTGTTTTATGTACATTAACCCGGTAGCTGTTATGTGTACCTTACCCGGTAGCTGTTATGTGTACCTTACCAGGTAGCTGTTATGTGTACCTTACCCGGTAGCTGTTATGTGTACCTTACCCGGTAGCTGTTATGTGTACCTTACTCGGTAGCTGTTATATGTACCTTAGCCAGATAGCTGTTATATGTACATTAACCATGTAGCTGTTATATGTACATTAACCATGTAGCTGTTATATGTACATTAACGATGTAGCTGTTATATGTACATTAACCATGTAACTGTTATATGTATCTTAACCAGGTAGCTGTTATATGTATCTTAACCAGGTGTGTTTTGTCCTTAACCAGGTAGCTGTTATATGTACCTTAACCAGGTAGCTGTTATATGTACCTCATGAACTCACAATTATGCCCCCTCCCCTGGGCATATAGTTTATACATTTTTTTGGAATATTTCAGGAGCATTTTAACTGCTACACTCTCGATGAATCTGTGGGACCTATGATTCTCTCATTTAAAGAAGATTCTTCAGGGGAACAGTCGAGTATACGTGTAATATTAAGGTAGGTGCCATTATAGTGTATATTTTATTGTTTGCTAGAGTTATCTTTAATTCTTTATTGTTGGTGAACGGTTGGTTATTTTACTGCTTATTTGAGATCAACTTATATATTATACCTGAGATCAACTTATATCTTATACCTGAGATCAACTTATATATTATACCTGAGATCAACTTATATCTTATACCTGAGATCAACTTATATATTATACCTGAGATCAACTTATATCTTATACCTGAGATCAACTTATATATTATACCTGAGATCAACTTATATATTATACCTGAGATCAACTTATATATTATACCTGAGATCAACTTATATCTTATACCTGAGATCAACTTATATCTTATACCTGAGATCAACTTATATCTTATACCTGAGATCAACTTATATCTTATACCTGAGATCAACTTATATATTATACCTGAGATCACCTTATACCTGAGATCAACTTATATCTTATACCTGAGATCAACTTATATATTATACCTGAGATCAACTTATATATTATACCTGAGATCAACTTATATCTTATACCTGAGATCAACTTATATCTTATACCTGAGATCATCTTATATCTTATACCTGAGATCACTTATATATTATACCTGAGATCAACTTATATATTATACCTGAGATCAACTTATATATTATACCTGAGATCATCTTATATCTTATACCTGAGATCAACTTATATATTATACCTGAGATCAACTTATACCTGAGATCATCTTATATATTATACCTGAGATCACTTATATCTTATACCTGAGATCAACTTATATATTATACCTGAGATCAACTTATATCTTATACCTGAGATCAACTTATATATTATACCTGAGATCACTTATATATTATACCTGAGATCAACTTATATCTTATACCTGAGATCAACTTATATCTTATACCTGAGATCACTTATACCTGAGATCACTTATATCTTATACCTGAGATCAACTTATATCTTATACCTGAGATCACTTATATCTTATACCTGAGATCAACTTATATCTTATACCTGAGATCACTTATATCTTATACCTGAGATCACTTATATCTTATACCTGAGATCAACTTATATCTTATACCTGAGATCATCTTATATCTTATACCTGAGATCAACTTATATCTTATACCTGAGATCAACTTATATCTTATACCTGAGATCAACTTATATATTATACCTGAGATCAACTTATATCTTATACCTGAGATCATCTTATATCTTATACCTGAGATCAACTTATATCTTATACCTGAGATCAACTTATATATTATACCTGAGATCAACTTATATATTATACCTGAGATCAACTTATATCTTATACCTGAGATCAACTTATATCTTATACCTGAGATCAACTTATATCTTATACCTGAGATCATCTTATACCTGAGATCACTTATATCTTATACCTGAGATCACTTATATCTTATACCTGAGATCACTTATATCTTATACCTGAGATCAACTTATATATTATACCTGAGATCACTTATATCTTATAACCTATATCTTATACCTGAGATCAACTTATATCTTATACCTGAGATCAACTTATATATTATACCTGAGATCAACGTATATTATACCTGAGATCAACTTATATCTTATACCTGAGATCAACTTATATCTTATACCTGAGATCAACTTATATCTTATACCTGAGATCATCTTATACCTGAGATCACTTATATCTTATACCTGAGATCACTTATATCTTATACCTGAGATCACTTATATCTTATACCTGAGATCAACTTATATATTATACCTGAGATCACTTATATCTTATAACCTGAGATCATCTTATATCTTATACCTGAGATCAACTTATATATTATACCTGAGATCAACTTATATCTTATACCTGAGATCAACTTATATATTATACCTGAGATCAACTTATATATTATACCTGAGATCATCTTATATCTTATACCTGAGATCAACTTATATATTATACCTGAGATCATCTTATATCTTATACCTGAGATCAACTTATATATTATACCTGAGATCATCTTATATCTTATACCTGAGATCAACTTATACCTGAGATCATCTTATATATTATACCTAAGATCACTTATATCTTATACCTGAGATCAACTTATATATTATACCTGAGATCAACTTATATCTTATACCTGAGATCACTTATATCTTATACCTGAGATCAACTTATATATTATACCTGAGATCACTTATATATTATACCTGAGATCAACTTATATCTTATACCTGAGATCAACTTATATCTTATACCTGAGATCACTTATATCTTATACTTGAGATCACTTATATCTTATACCTGAGATCAACTTATATCTTATACCTGAGATCATCTTATATCGTATACCTGAGATCACTTATATCTTATACCTGAGATCACTTATATCTTATACCTGAGATCACTTATATCTTATACCTGAGATCAACTTATATATTATACCTGAGATCACTTATATCTTATACCTGAGATCATCTTATATCTTATACCTGAGATCAACTTATATATTATACCTGAGATCAACTTATATCTTATACCTGAGATCAACTTATATATTATACCTGAGATCAACTTATATATTATACCTGAGATCATCTTATATCTTATACCTGAGATCAACTTATATATTATACCTGAGATCATCTTATATCTTATACCTGAGATCAACTTATATATTATACCTGAGATCAACTTATACATGAGATCATCTTATATATTATACCTGAGATCACTTATATCTTATACCTGAGATCAACTTATATATTATACCTGAGATCAACTTATATCTTACACCTGAGATCACTTATATCTTATACCTGAGATCAACTTATATATTATACCTGAGATTACTTATATATTATACCTGAGATCAACTTATATCTTATACCTGAGATCAACTTATATCTTATACCTGAGATCACTTATATCTTATACCTGAGATCACTTATATATTATACCTGAGATCAACTTATATCTTTTACCTGAGATCACTTATATCTTATACCTAAGATCATCTTATACCTGAGATCAACTTATACCTGAGATCACTTATATCTTATAAACTGAGATCATCTTATATCTTATACCTGAGATCAACTTATATATTATACCTGAGATCAACTTATATCTTATACCTGAGATCAACTTATATATTATACCTGAGATCAACTTATATATTATACCTGAGATCATCTTATACCTGAGATCAACTTATATATTATACCTGAGATCATCTTATATCTTATACCTGAGATCAACTTATATATTATACCTGAGATCATCTTATATCTTATACCTGAGATCAACTTATATATTATACCTGAGATCAACTTATACCTGAGATCATCTTATATCTTATACCTAAGATCACTTATATCTTATACCTGAGATCAACTTATATCTTATACCTGAGATCACTTATATCTTATACCTGAGATCAACTTATATATTATACCTGAGATCACTTATATATTATACCTGAGATCAACTTATATCTTATACCTGAGATCAACTTATATCTTATACCTGAGATCACTTATATCTTATACCTGAGATCAACTTATATATTATACCTGAGATCACTTATATATTATACCTGAGATCAACTTATATCTTATACCTGAGATCAACTTATATCTTATACCTGAGATCACTTATATCTTATACCTGAGATCAACTTATATATTATACCTGAGATCACTTATATATTATACCTGAGATCAACTTATATCTTATACCTGAGATCAACTTATATCTTATACCTGAGATCACTTATATCTTATACCTGAGATCAACTTATATATTATACCTGAGATCACTTATATATTATACCTGAGATCAACTTATATCTTATACCTGAGATCAACTTATATCTTATACCTGAGATCAACTTATATATTATACCTGAGATCAACTTATATCTTATACCTGAGATCAACTTATATATTATACCTGAGATCAACTTATATCTTATACCTGAGATCAACTTATATATTATACCTGAGATCACTTATATATTATACCTGAGATCAACTTATATCTTATACCTGAGATCAACTTATATCTTATACCTGAGATCACTTATATGGTACTTATATCTTATACCTGAGATCAACTTATATCTTATACCTGAGATCACTTATATCTTATACCTGAGATCAACTTATATCTTATACCTGAGATCACTTATATCTTATACCTGAGATCACTTATATCTTATACCTGAGATCAACTTATATCTTATACCTGAGATCAACTTATATATTATACCTGAGATCAACTTATATCTTATACCTGAGATCAACTTATATCTTATACCTGAGATCAACTTATATATTATACCTGAGATCATCTTATACCTGAGATCACTTATATCTTATACCTGAGATCACTTATATCTTATACCTGAGATCAACTTATATATTATACCTGAGATCAACTTATATCTTATACCTGAGATCAACTTATATATTATACCTGAGATCAACTTATACCTGAGATCACTTATATCTTATACCTGAGATCACTTATATCTTATACCTGAGATCAACTTATATCTTATACCTGAGATCACTTATATCTTATACCTGAGATCAACTTATATATTATACCTGAGATCACTTATATATTATACCTGAGATCAACTTATATCTTATACCTGAGATCAACTTATATCTTATACCTGAGATCACTTATATCTTATACCTGAGATCACTTATATCTTATACCTGAGATCAACTTATATCTTATACCTGAGATCATCTTATATCTTATACCTGAGATCACTTATATCTTATACCTGAGATCAACTTATATATTATACCTGAGATCAACTTATATTATACCTGAGATCAACTTATATCTTATACCTGAGATCAACTTATATCTTATACCTGAGATCAACTTATATCTTATACCTGAGATCATCTTATACCTGAGATCACTTATATCTTATACCTGAGATCACTTATATCTTATACCTGAGATCACTTATATCTTATACCTGAGATCAACTTATATATTATACCTGAGATCACTTATATCTTATACCTGAGATCATCTTATATCTTATACCTGAGATCAACTTATATATTATACCTGAGATCAACTTATATCTTATACCTGAGATCAACTTATATATTATACCTGAGATCAACTTATATATTATACCTGAGATCATCTTATATCTTATACCTGAGATCAACTTATATATTATACCTGAGATCATCTTATATCTTATACCTGAGATCAACTTATATATTATACCTGAGATCATCTTATATCTTATACCTGAGATCAACTTATACCTGAGATCATCTTATATATTATACCTAAGATCACTTATATCTTATACCTGAGATCAACTTATATATTATACCTGAGATCAACTTATATCTTATACCTGAGATCACTTATATCTTATACCTGAGATCAACTTATATATTATACCTGAGATCACTTATATATTATACCTGAGATCAACTTATATCTTATACCTGAGATCAACTTATATCTTATACCTGAGATCACTTATATCTTATACTTGAGATCACTTATATCTTATACCTGAGATCAACTTATATCTTATACCTGAGATCATCTTATATCGTATACCTGAGATCACTTATATCTTATACCTGAGATCACTTATATCTTATACCTGAGATCACTTATATCTTATACCTGAGATCAACTTATATATTATACCTGAGATCACTTATATCTTATACCTGAGATCATCTTATATCTTATACCTGAGATCAACTTATATATTATACCTGAGATCAACTTATATCTTATACCTGAGATCAACTTATATATTATACCTGAGATCAACTTATATATTATACCTGAGATCATCTTATATCTTATACCTGAGATCAACTTATATATTATACCTGAGATCATCTTATATCTTATACCTGAGATCAACTTATATATTATACCTGAGATCAACTTATACTGAGATCATCTTATATATTATACCTGAGATCACTTATATCTTATACCTGAGATCAACTTATATATTATACCTGAGATCAACTTATATCTTATACCTGAGATCACTTATATCTTATACCTGAGATCAACTTATATATTATACCTGAGATCACTTATATATTATACCTGAGATCAACTTATATCTTATACCTGAGATCAACTTATATCTTATACCTGAGATCACTTATATCTTATACCTGAGATCACTTATATATTATACCTGAGATCAACTTATACTGAGATCACTTATATTTATACCTGAGATCATCTTATATCTTATACCTGAGATCAACTTATATCTTATACCTGAGATCACTTATATCTTATACCTGAGATCAACTTATATCTTATACCTGAGATCAACTTATATCTTATACCTGAGATCACTTATATCTTATACCTGAGATCAACTTATATATTATACCTGAGATCAACTTATATCTTATACCTGAGATCAACTTATATATTATACCTGAGATCAACTTATATCTTATACCTGAGATCAACTTATATATTATACCTGAGATCATCTTATATCTTATACCTGAGATCAACTTATATATTATACCTGAGATCAACTTATACCTGAGATCATCTTATATCTTATACCTGAGATCACTTATATCTTATACCTGAGATCAACTTATATATTATACCTGAGATCACTTATATCTTATACCTGAGATCAACTTATATCTTATACCTGAGATCAACTTATATATTATACCTGAGATCACTTATATCTTATACCTGAGATCAACTTATCTTATACCTGAGATCAACTTATATCTTATACCTGAGATCACTTATATCTTATACCTGAGATCACTTATATCTTATACCTGAGATCAACTTATATCTTATACCTGAGATCATCTTATATTACCTGAGATCACTTATATCTTATACCTGAGATCACTTATATCTTATACCTGAGATCACTTATATCTTATACCTGAGATCAACTTATATATTATACCTGAGATCACTTATATCTTATACCTGAGATCATCTTATATCTTATACCTGAGATCAACTTATATATTATACCTGAGATCAACTTATATCTTATACCTGAGATCAACTTATATATTATACCTGAGATCAACTTATATATTATACCTGAGATCATCTTATATCTTATACCTGAGATCAACTTATATATTATACCTGAGATCACTTATATCTTATACCTGAGATCAACTTATATATTATACCTAATAACTTATACATGAGATCATCTTATATATTATACCTGAGATCATCTTATATCTTATACCTGAGATCAACTTATATATTATACCTGAGATCACTTATATATTATACCTGAGATCAACTTATATCTTATACCTGAGATCAACTTATATCTTATACCTGAGATCACTTATATCTTATACCTGAGATCACTTATATATTATACCTGAGATCAACTTATATCTTATACCTGAGATCAACTTATATATTATACCTGAGATCAACTTATATCTTATACCTGAGATCATCTTATATCTTATACCTGAGATCAACTTATATCTTATACCTGAGATCAACTTATATATTATACCTGAGATCAACTTATATATTATACCTGAGATCAACTTATATCTTATACCTGAGATCAACTTATATCTTATACCTGAGATCAACTTATATCTTATACCTGAGATCAACTTATATCTTATACCTGAGATCAACTTATATATTATACCTGAGATCAACTTATATCTTATACCTGAGATCATCTTATATCTTATACCTGAGATCAACTTATATCTTATACCTGAGATCAACTTATATATTATACCTGAGATCAACTTATATATTATACCTGAGATCAACTTATATCTTATACCTGAGATCAACTTATATCTTATACCTGAGATCAACTTATATCTTATACCTGAGATCATCTTATACCTGAGATCACTTATATCTTATACCTGAGATCACTTATATCTTATACCTGAGATCACTTATATCTTATACCTGAGATCAACTTATATATTATACCTGAGATCACTTATATCTTATAACCTTATCTTATACCTGAGATCAACTTATATCTTATACCTGAGATCAACTTATATTTATACCTGAGATCAACTTATATTATACCTGAGATCACTTATATCTTATACCTGAGATCAACTTATACTTATACCTGAGATCACTTATATCTTATACCTGAGATCACTTATATCTTATACCTGAGATCAACTTATATATTATACCTGAGATCACTTATATCTTATACCTGAGATCAACTTATATATTATACCTGAGATCAACTTATATCTTATACCTGAGATCACTTATATCTTATACCTGAGATCAACTTATATATTATACCTGAGATCACTTATATCTTATACCTGAGATCAACTTATATATTATACCTGAGATCACTTATATCTTATACCTGAGATCAACTTATATCTTATACCTGAGATCAACTTATTATACTTATATCTTATACCTGAGATCAACTTATATCTTATACCTGAGATCAACTTATATATTATACCTGAGATCACTTATATTATACCTGAGATCAACTTATATCTTATACCTGAGATCAACTTATATCTTATACCTGAGATCACTTATATCTTATACCTGAGATCAACTTATATATTATACCTGAGATCAACTTATATCTTATACCTGAGATCAACTTATATCTTATACCTGAGATCAACTTATATATTATACCTGAGATCAACTTATATCTTATACCTGAGATCAACTTATATATTATACCTGAGATCAACTTATATATTATACCTGAGATCATCTTATATCTTATACCTGAGATCAACTTATATATTATACCTGAGATCATCTTATATCTTATACCTGAGATCAACTTATATATTATACCTGAGATCAACTTATACATGAGATCATCTTATATATTATACCTGAGATCACTTATATCTTATACCTGAGATCAACTTATATATTATACCTGAGATCAACTTATATCTTACACCTGAGATCACTTATATCTTATACCTGAGATCAACTTATATATTATACCTGAGATCACTTATATATTATACCTGAGATCAACTTATATCTTATACCTGAGATCAACTTATATCTTATACCTGAGATCACTTATATCTTATACCTGAGATCACTTATATATTATACCTGAGATCAACTTATATCTTTTACCTGAGATTACTTATATCTTATACCTAAGATCATCTTATATCTTATACCTGAGATCAACTTATATCTTATACCTGAGATCACTTATATCTTATAACTGAGATCATCTTATATCTTATACCTGAGATCAACTTATATATTATACCTGAGATCAACTTATATCTTATACCTGAGATCAACTTATATATTATACCTGAGATCAACTTATATATTATACCTGAGATCATCTTATACCTGAGATCAACTTATATATTATACCTGAGATCATCTTATATCTTATACCTGAGATCAACTTATATATTATACCTGAGATCATCTTATATCTTATACCTGAGATCAACTTATATATTATACCTGAGATCAACTTATACCTGAGATCATCTTATATCTTATACCTAAGATCACTTATATCTTATACCTGAGATCAACTTATATATTATACCTGAGATCAACTTATATCTTATACCTGAGATCACTTATATCTTATACCTGAGATCAACTTATATATTATACCTGAGATCACTTATGTATTATACCTGAGATCAACTTATATCTTATACCTGAGATCAACTTATATCTTATACCTGAGATCACTTATATCTTATACTTGAGATCACTTATATCTTATACCTGAGATCAACTTATATCTTATACCTGAGATCATCTTATATCATATACCTGAGATCACTTATATCTTATACCTGAGATCACTTATATCTTATACCTGAGATCACTTATATCTTATACCTGAGATCAACTTATATCTTATACCTGAGATCACTTATATATTATACCTGAGATCACTTATATCTTATACCTGAGATCATCTTATATCTTATACCTGAGATCAACTTATATATTATACCTGAGATCAACTTATATCTTATACCTGAGATCACTTATATCTTATACCTGAGATCAACTTATATATTATACCTGAGATCATCTTATATCTTATACCTGAGATCAACTTATATCTGAGATCACTTATATCTTATACCTGAGATCAACTTATATCTTATACCTGAGATCAACTTATATCTTATACCTGAGATCATCTTATATCTTATACCTGAGATCAACTTATATATTATACCTGAGATCAACTTATATCTTATACCTGAGATCAACTTATATCTTATACCTGAGATCAACTTATATCTTATACCTGAGATCAACTTATATTTATACCTGAGATCAACTTATATCTTATACCTGAGATCAACTTATATATTATACCTGAGATCAACTTATATATTATACCTGAGATCATCTTATATCTTATACCTGAGATCAACTTATATATTATACCTGAGATCATCTTATATCTTATACCTGAGATCAACTTATATATTATACCTGAGATCAACTTATACCTGAGATCAACTTATATCTTATACCTGAGATCATCTTATATCTTATACCTGAGATCAACTTATATCTTATACCTGAGATCAACTTATATCTTATACCTGAGATCAACTTATATATTATACCTGAGATCAACTTATATCTTATACCTGAGATCAACTTATATTATACCTGAGATCAACTTATATCTTATACCTGAGATCAACTTATATCTTATACCTGAGATCACTTATATCTTATACCTGAGATCAACTTATATATTATACCTGAGATC
>CM026401.1:22463359-22521792 GCA_014843695.1 Archivesica marissinica
CTAGTAGAGCTCATGTGGGCGACCGGTAGCGACGATAAATAAACGTGAAATACACACCTGGCTAGTAGAGCTCATGTGGGCAACCAGTAACAATGATAAATAAACGTAAAATACACACCTGGCTAATAGAGATCATGTGGGCAACCGGTAGCGACAATAAATAAACGTAAAATACACACTTTTCTAATAGAGCTCATATGGGCAACCGGTAGCGACGATAAATAAATGTAAAATACACACCTGGCTAATATAGCTCATGTGGGCAACTGGCAATGACGATAAATAAACGTTATATACACACCTGGCTAGTAGAGCTCATGTGGGCAACCGGTAGCGACGATAAATAAACGTAATATACACACCTGTCTAGTAGAGCTCATGTGGGCGACCGGTAGCGACGATAAATAAACGTAAAATACACACCTGGCTAGTAGAGCTCATGTGGGCAACCGGTAGCGACGATAAATAAACGTAATATACACACCTGTCTAGTAGAGCTCATGTGGGCGACCGGTAGCGACGATAAATAAACGTAAAATACACACCTGGCTAGTAGAGCTCATGTGGGCAACCGGTAGCGACGATAAATAAACGTAATATACACACCTGTCTAGTAGAGCTCATGTGGGCGACCGGTAGCGACGATAAATAAACGTAAAATACACACCTGGCTAGTAGAGCTCATGTGGGCAACCGGTAGCGACGATAAATAAACGTAATATACACACCTGTCTAGTAGAGCTCATGTGGGCGACCGGTAGCGACGATAAATAAACGTAAAATACACACCTGGCTAGTAGAGCTCATGTGGGCAACCGGTAGCGACGATAAATAAACGTAAAATACACACCTTGCTAATAGAGCTCATGTGGGCAACCGGTAGTGACGATAAATAAACGTAAAATACACACCTTGCTAATAGAGCTCATGTGGGCAACCGGTAGCGACGATAAATAAACGTAAAATACACACCTTTCTAATAGAGCTCATGTGGGCAACCGGTAGCGACGATAAATAAATGTAAAATACACACCTGGCTAATATAGCTCATGTGGGCAACTGGCAATGACGATAAATAAACGTAATATACACACCTGGCTAATAGAGCTCATGTGGGCGACCGGTAGCGACGATAAATAAACGTAAAATACACACCTTTCCAATAGAGCTCATGTGGGCAACCGGTATGACGATAAATAAACGTAGACTACACACCTGGCTAATAGAGCTCATGTGGGCAACCTGTAGTGATGATAAATAAACGTAAAATGCACACATTGCTAATAGAGCTCATGTGGGCAACTGGCAACGACGATAAATAAACGTAAAATACACACCTGTCTAGTAGAGCTCATGTGGGCGACCGGTAGCGACGATAAATAAACGTAATATACACACCTGTCTAGTAGAGCTCATGTGGGCAACCGGTAGCGACGATAAATAAACGTAATATACACACCTGTCTAGTAGAGCTCATGTGGGCAACCGGTAGCGACGATAAATAAACGTAAAATACACACCTGTCTAGTAGAGCTCATGTGGGCGACCGGTAGCGACGATAAATAAACGTAAAATACACACCTGTCTAGTAGAGCTCATGTGGGCGACCGGTAGCGACGATAAATAAACGTAATATACACACCTGACTAGTAGAGCTCATTTGGGGCAATCAGTAGCGACGATAAATAAACGTAAAATACACATCTGGCTAGTAGAGCTCATGTGGGCGACCGGTAGCGACGATAAATAAACGTAAAATACACACCTGGCTAGTAGAGCTCATGTGGGCGACCGGTAGCGACGATAAATAAACGTAAAATACACACCTGGCTGGTAGAGCTCATGTGGGCAATCAGTAGCGACGATAAATAAATGTAGAATACACACCTGTCTAGTAGAGCTCATGTGGGCGACCGGTAGCGACGATAAATAAACGTAAAATACACACCTGGCTAGTAGAGCTCATGTGGGCAACCGGTAGCGACGATAAATAAACGTAATATACACACCTGTCTAGTAGAGCTCATGTGGGCGACCGGTAGCGACAATAAATAAACGTAAATTACACACCTGGCTAGTAGAGCTCATGTGGGCAACCGGTAGCGACGATAAATAAACGTAATATACACACCTGGCTAGTAGAGCTCATGTGGGCGACCGGTAGCGACGATAAATAAACGTAAAATACACACCTGGCTAGTAGAGCTCATGTGGGCAACCGGTAGCGACGATAAATAAACGTAATATACACACCTGTCTAGTAGAGCTCATGTGGGCGACTGGTAGCGATGATAAATAAACGTAATATACACACCTGTCTAGTAGAGCTCATGTGGGCAACCGGTAGCGACGATAAATAAACATAAAATACACACCTGTCTAGTAGAGCTCATGTGGGCGACCGGTAGCGACGATAAATTAACGTAAATTACACACCTGGCTAGTAGAGCTCATGTGGGCAACCAGTAACAATGATAAATAAATGTAAAATACACACCTGGCTAATAGAGCTCATGTGGGCAACCGGTAGCGACAATAAATAAACGTAAAATACACACTTTTCTAATAGAGCTTATATGGGCAACCGGTAGCGACGATAAATAAATGTAAAATACACACCAGGCTAATATAGCTCATGTGGGCAACTGGCAATGACGATAAATAAACGTAATATACACACCTGGCTAATAGAGCTCATGTGGGCGACCGGTAGCGACGATAAATAAACGTAAAATACACACCTTTCCAATAGAGCTCATGTGGGCAACCGGTAGTGACGATAAATAAACGTAGACTACACACCTGGCTAATAGAGCTCATGTGGGCAACCTGTAGTGATGATAAATAAACGTAAAATGCACACATTGCTAATAGAGCTCATGTGGGCAACTGGCAACGACGATAAATAAACGTAAAATACACACCTGTCTAGTAGAGCTCATGTGGGCGACCGGTAGCGACGATAAATAAACGTTATATACACACCTGTCTAGTAGAGCTCATGTGGGCAACCGGTAGCGACGATAAATAAACGTATTATACACACCTGTCTAGTAGAGCTCATGTGGGCGACCGGTAGCGACGATAAATAAACGTAAAATACACACCTGTCTAGTAGAGCTCATGTGGGCGACCGGTAGCGACGATAAATAAACGTAAAATACACACCTGTCTAGTAGAGCTCATGTGGGCGACCGGTAGCGACGATAAATAAACGTAAAATACACACCTGGCTAGTAGAGCTCATGTGGGCAACCGGTAGCGATGATAAATAAACGTAATATACACACCTGGCTAGTAGAGCTCATGTGGGCGACCGATAGCGACGATAAATAAACGTAAAATACACACCTGGCTAGTAGAGCTCATGTGGGCAACCAGTAGCGACGATAAATAAACGTAATATACACACCTGTCTAGTAGAGCTCATGTGGGCGACCGGTAGCGACGATAAATAAACGTAAATTACACACCTGGCTAGTAGAGCTCATGTGGGTAACCGGTAGCGACCATAAATAAACGTAAAATACACACCTGGCTAGTAGAGCTCATGTGGGCAACCGGTAGCGACGATAAATAAACGTAATATACACACCTGTCTAGTAGAGCTCATGTGGGCAACCGGTAGCGACGATAAATAAACGTGAAATACACACCTGGCTAGTAGAGCTCATTTGGGGCAACCGGTAGCGACGATAAATAAACATAAAATACACACCTGGCTAGTAGAGCTCATGTGGGCGACCGGTAGCGACGATAAATAAACGTAAAATACACACCTGGCTAGTAGAGCTCATGTGGGCGACCGGTAGCGACGATAAATAAACGTAAAATACACACCTGGCTAGTAGAGCTCATGTGGGCAACCAATAGCGATGATAAATAAATGTAGAATACACACCTGTCTAGTAGAGCTCATGTGGGCGACCGGTAGCGACAATAAATATACGTAATATACACACCTGTCTAGTAGAGCTCATGTGGGCGACTGGTAGCGATGATAAATAAACGTAATATACACACCTGTCTAGTAGAGCTCATGTGGGCAACCGGTAGCGACGATAAATAAACATAAAATACACACCTGTCTAGTAGAGCTCATGTGGGCAACCGGTAGCGACGATAAATAAACGTAATATACACACCTGTCTAGTAGAGCTCATGTGGGCGACCGGTAGCGACGATAAATAAACGTAATATACACACCTGGCTAGTAGAGCTCATGTGGGCGACCGGTAGCGACGATAAATAAACGTAAAATACACACCTGGCTAGTAGAGCTCATGTGGGCAACCGGTAGCGACGATAAATAAACGTAATATACACACCTGTCTAGTAAAGCTCATGTGGGCAACCGGTAGCGACGATAAATAAACGTAAAATACACACCTGGCTAGTAGAGCTCATGTGCGCAACCGGTAGCGACGATAAATAAACGTAATATACACACCTGTCTAGTAGAGCTCATGTGGGCAACCGGTAGCGACGATAAATAAACGTAAAATACACACCTGGCTAGTAGAGCTCATTTGGGGCAACCGGTAGCGACGATAAATAAACGTAAAACACACACCTGGCTAGTAGAGCTCATGTGAGCGACCGGTAGCGACGATAAATAAACGTAAAATACACACCTGGCTAGTAGAGCTCATGTGGGCGACCGGTAGCGACGATAAATAAACGTAAAATACACACCTGGCTAGTAGAGCTCATGTGGGCAACCAGTAGCGATGATAAATAAATGTAGAATACACACCTGTCTAGTAGAGCTCATGTGGGCGACCGGTAGCGACAATAAATATACGTAATATACACACCTGTCTAGTAGAGCTCATGTGGGCGACTGGTAGCGATGATAAATAAACGTAATATACACACCTGTCTAGTAGAGCTCATGTGGGCAACCGGTAGCGACGATAAATAAACAGAAAATACACACCTGTCTAGTAGAGCTCATGTGGGCAACCGGTAGCGACGATAAATATACGTAATATACACACCTGTCTAGTAGAGCTCATGTGGGCGACCGGTAGCGACGATAAATAAACGTAATATACACACCTGGCTAGTAGAGCTCATGTGGGCGACCGGTAGTGACGATAAATAAACGTAGACTACACACCTGGCTAATAGAGCTCATGTGGGCAACCTGTAGTGATGATAAATAAACGTAAAATGCACACATTGCTAATAGAGCTCATGTGGGCAACTGGCAACGACGATAAATAAACGTAAAATACACACCTGTCTAGTAGAGCTCATGTGGGCGACCGGTAGCGACGATAAATAAACGTTATATACACACCTGTCTAGTAGAGCTCATGTGGGCAACCGGTAGCGACGATAAATAAACGTATTATACACCTGTCTAGTAGAGCTCATGTGGGCGACCGGTAGCGACGATAAATAAACGTAAAATACACACCTGTCTAGTAGAGCTCATGTGGGCGACCGGTAGCGACGATAAATAAACGTAAAATACACACCTGTCTAGTAGAGCTCATGTGGGCGACCGGTAGCGACGATAAATAAACGTAAAATACACACCTGGCTAGTAGAGCTCATGTGGGCAACCGGTAGCGATGATAAATAAACGTAATATACACACCTGGCTAGTAGAGCTCATGTGGGCGACCGATAGCGACGATAAATAAACGTAAAATACACACCTGGCTAGTAGAGCTCATGTGGGCAACCAGTAGCGACGATAAATAAACGTAATATACACACCTGTCTAGTAGAGCTCATGTGGGCGACCGGTAGCGACGATAAATAAACGTAAATTACACACCTGGCTAGTAGAGCTCATGTGGGTAACCGGTAGCGACGATAAATAAACGTAAAATACACACCTGGCTAGTAGAGCTCATGTGGGCAACCGGTAGCGACGATAAATAAACGTAATATACACACCTGTCTAGTAGAGCTCATGTGGGCAACCGGTAGCGACGATAAATAAACGTGAAATACACACCTGGCTAGTAGAGCTCATTTGGGGCAACCGGTAGCGACGATAAATAAACATAAAATACACACCTGGCTAGTAGAGCTCATGTGGGCGACCGGTAGCGACGATAAATAAACGTAAAATACACACCTGGCTAGTAGAGCTCATGTGGGCGACCGGTAGCGACGATAAATAAACGTAAAATACACACCTGGCTAGTAGAGCTCATGTGGGCAACCAATAGCGATGATAAATAAATGTAGAATACACACCTGTCTAGTAGAGCTCATGTGGGCGACTGGTAGCGACAATAAATATACGTAATATACACACCTGTCTAGTAGAGCTCATGTGGGCGACTGGTAGCGATGATAAATAAACGTAATATACACACCTGTCTAGTAGAGCTCATGTGGGCAACCGGTAGCGACGATAAATAAACATAAAATACACACCTGTCTAGTAGAGCTCATGTGGGCAACCGGTAGCGACGATAAATAAACGTAATATACACACCTGTCTAGTAGAGCTCATGTGGGCGACCGGTAGCGACGATAAATAAACGTAATATACACACCTGGCTAGTAGAGCTCATGTGGGCGACCGGTAGCGACGATAAATAAACGTAAAATACACACCTGTCTAGTAAAGCTCATGT
The DNA here is from genome assembly GCA_014843695.1 of Archivesica marissinica. Classification (NCBI taxonomy): domain Eukaryota; kingdom Metazoa; phylum Mollusca; class Bivalvia; order Venerida; family Vesicomyidae; genus Archivesica; species Archivesica marissinica. Next base: position 22,469,965 of record CM026401.1, read on the forward strand.
GGGCAACCGGTAGCGACGATAAATAAACGTAAAATACACACCTGGCTAGTAGAGCTCATGTGGGCAACCGGTAGCGACGATAAATAAACGTAATATACACACCTGTCTAGTAGAGCTCATGTGGGCAACCGGTAGCGACGATAAATAAACGTAAAATACACACCTGGCTAGTAGAGCTCATTTGGGGCAACCGGTAGCGACGATAAATAAACGTAAAACACACACCTGGCTAGTAGAGCTCATGTGAGCGACCGGTAGCGACGATAAATAAACGTAAAATACACACCTGGCTAGTAGAGCTCATGTGGGCGACCGGTAGCGACGATAAATAAACGTAAAATACACACCTGGCTAGTAGAGCTCATGTGGGCAACCAGTAGCGATGATAAATAAATGTAGAATACACACCTGTCTAGTAGAGCTCATGTGGGCGACCGGTAGCGACAATAAATATACGTAATATACACACCTGTCTAGTAGAGCTCATGTGGGCAACTGGTAGCGATGATAAATAAACGTAATATACACACCTGTCTAGTAGAGCTCATGTGGGCAACCGGTAGCGACGATAAATAAACAGAAAATACACACCTGTCTAGTAGAGCTCATGTGGGCAACCGGTAGCGACGATAAATATACGTAATATACACACCTGTCTAGTAGAGCTCATGTGGGCGACCGGTAGCGACGATAAGTAAACGTAATATACACACCTGGCTAGTAGAGCTCATGTGGGCGACCGGTAGCGACGATAAATAAACGTAAAATACACACCTGGCTAGTAGAGCTCATGTGGGCAACCGGTAGCGACGATAAATAAACGTAATATACACACCTGTCTAGTAAAGCTCATGTGGGCAACCGGTAGCGACGATAAATAAACGTAAAATACACACCTGGCGATTAGAGCTCATGTGGGCGACCGGTAGCGACGATAAATAAACGTAAAATACACACCTGGCTAGTAGAGCTCATGTGGGCGATCGGTAGCGACGATAAATAAACGTAAAATACACAACTGGCTAGTAGAGCTCATGTGGGCGATCGGTAGCGACGATAAATAAACGTAAAATACACACCTGGCTAGTAGAGCTCATGTGGGCAACCAGTAGCGACGATAAATAAATGTAGAATACAGACCTGTCTAGTAGAGCTCATGTGGGCGACCGGTAGCGACAATAAATATACGTAATATACACACCTGTCTAGTAGAGCTGATGTGGGCGACCGGTAGCGACGATAAATAAACGTAATATACACACCTGTCTAGTAGAGCTCATGTGGGCAACCGGTAGCGACGATAAATAAACATAAAATACACACCTGTCTAGTAGAGCTCATGTGGGCAACCGGTAGCGACGATAAATAAACGTAATATACACACCTGTCTAGTAGAGCTCATGTGGGCGACCGGTAGCGACGATAAATAAACGTAATATACACACCTGTCTAATAGAGCTCATGTGGGCAACCGATAGTGACGATAAATAAACGTAAAATACACACCTGGCTAGTAGAGCTCATGTGGGCGACCGGTAGCGACTATAAATAAACGTAATATACACACCTGTCTAGTAGAGCTCATGTGGGCGACCGGTAGCGACTATAAATAAACGTAATATACACACCTGTCTAATAGAGCTCATGTGGGCAACCGGTAGCGACGATAAATAAATGTAGAATACACACCTGGCTAATAGAGTTCATGTGGGCAACCAGTAGCGACGATAAATAAACGTAAAATACACACCTGGCTAATGTGCTGTCCCGTGGCAAATTGAGGTATGAGATAATCTCATATTCATGCAACAAACTAACACTCACTAGCGATTTAAATGGGATATAAATTTTGGCTGTAAAACTATTGCATGGCTGCCTATTAGTTGCCATATCTGTGTTATATAGGACAGGAAGATGATTGTGTACCTGGAGAAGAATGTGTTGGAGGATGGTATATTGAGCAAGGACAGTATCTTTATAAAGTACAAGGGTGCATTGCAAACATTTAGGGAAGGTAAGACAGATTTTATATCGTTATTAACATTCGTCTATATTTGAATGTTCTTATTCTGTGTTTCATCGAGGTATGAATGTCAGTTTTTTACACATAATTTGCATATTTGTAATACATAATTATATTTGTAAAATGAATTGAACAATAAAATATGACTACGTATATTCCCGGATATAAGCCGACCTTTTTCTCATCCAGAAATGTGACGACAGTACTAGGTCGAGCAAAAATTTATTTTTCATTTTGAATACAAAATATGACCGTCGACTTATGGCCGAGATCGATATATACGATAAACTAGATTTTGGAGGATAGAGCTACATTATATATGCTATGATACAAAAATGTCTCCGAGATCTCGGTTTAAAGTCTCATCCGCATAGGATAAAACATGCAAAAAAGTAAAGTAAAGTGTTTGTTTATTATAGTGTCACCCCTATTTAAAGGGCCAGTCATTTCTGACTTATGAGACACCTCTTTTTATGAACATCAGTACTTCCCGAATCCTATGCTTATTACATGTCCAGCATGTTAACCACTGATCCACTGCATGTAGGCCTACGCGAGTTGGGTGTCACTGTGTAAGAACTAAATATACCATTCAACCTATTGTGGCATTGTTCATATATATAACCTCAATGAAACGCAGAAAGAGCTGATTCCCTAGCCTTGACGGCACTAGTTAAGTAGATGTTTCAAATGTAGTGGAAATGTGGCTACCTCGACATGTCACTCACTGCTGCTGATTCCCTCGACTTGTCACTCACTGCTGCTGATTCCCTCGACTTGTCACTCACTGCTGCTGATTCCCTCGACATGTCACTCACTGCTGCCTGATTCCCTCGACTTGTCACTCACTGCTGCTGATTCCCTCGACTTGTCACTCACTGCTGCTGATTCCCTCGACATGTCACTCACTGCTGCCTGATTCCCTCGACTTGTCACTCACTGCTGCTGATTCCCTCGACTTGTCACTCACTGCTACCTGATTCCCTCGACTTGTCACTCACTGCTACCTGATTCCCTCGACTTGTCACTCACTGCTACCTGATTCCCTCGACTTGTCACTCACTGCTGCTGATTCCCTCGACTTGTCACTCACTGCTGCTGTTTCCCTCGACTTGTCACTCACTGCTACCTGATTCCCTCGACTTGTCACTCACTGCTGCTGATTCCCTCGACTTGTCACTCACTGCTGCTGATTCCCTCGACTTGTCACTCACTGCTACCTGATTCCCTCGACTTGTCACTCACTGCTGCTGATTCCCTCGACTTGTCACTCACTGCTACCTGATTCCCTCGACTTGTCACTCACTGCTACCTGATTCCCTCGACTTGTCACTCACTGCTGCTGATTCCCTCGACTTGTCACTCACTGCTACCTGATTCCCTTGACTTGTCACTCACTGCTGCCTGATTCCCTCGACTTGTCACTCACTGCTGCCTGATTCCCTCGACTTGTCACTCACTGCTGCCTGATTCCCTCGACTTGTCACTCACTGCTGCCTGATTCCCTCGACTTGTCACTCACTGCTGCCTGATTCCCTCGACTTGTCACTCACTGCTGCTGATTCCCTCGACTTGTCACTCACTGCTGCTGATTCCCTAGACTTGTCACTCACTGCTGCTGATTATCTAGCCTTGTCACTGCTGCTGATTCCCTCGACTTGTCACTCACTGCTACCTGATTCCCTCGACTTGTCACTCACTGCTGCCTGATTCCCTCGACTTGTCACTCACTGCTGCTGATTCCCTCGACTTGTCACTCACTGCTTCTGATTCCCTCAACTTGTCACTCACTGCTGCTGATTACCTAGCCTTGTCACTCACTGCTACCTGATTCCCTCGACTTGTCATTCACTGCTTCTGATTCCAACGACTTGTCACTCACTGCTACCTGATTCCCTCGACTTGTCATTCACTGCTGCTGATTCCCTAGACTTGTCACTCACTGCTGCTGATTCCCTAGACTTGTCACTCACTGCTGCTGATTCCCTAGACTTGTCACTCACTGCTGCTGATTCCCTCGACTTGTCACTCACTGCTGCTGATTCCCTAGACTTGTCACTCACTGCTGCTGATTCCCTCGACTTGACCTTCACTGCTGCTGATTCCCTCGACTTGACCCTCACTGCTGCTGATTCCCTCGACTTGTCACTCACTGCTGCTGATTCCCTAGCCTTGTCACTCACTGCTGCTGATTCCCTAGCCTTGTCACTCACTGCTGCTGATTCCCTCGACTTGTCATTACTACTGCTGATTCCCTCAACTTGACCCTCACTGCTGCTGATTCCCTCGACTTGTCACTTACTGCTGCTGATTCCCTCAACTTGTCACTCACTGCTGCTGATTCCCTCGACTTGTCACTTACTGCTGCTGATTCCCTCGACTTGTCACTCACTGCTACCTGATTCCCTCGACTTGTCACTCACTGCTGCTGATTCCCTCGACTTGTCACTCACTGCTGCTGATTCCCTCGACATGTCACTCACTGCTGCTGATTCCCTTAACATGTCACTCACTGCTGCTGATTCCAATGCTTTAGCCCAAATACACCACAGCGTCTGCTCTTGCAACTACAATGTGGGCACTGTAATTTAAAATAGCACCGTCATAAAGTGGGTCTGGAAGATGACCTATACTGCTCATGCGGCGAGCCGGAATCAATTGCACATTATTTATTAGACTGCCCAGAAAGTGAAGCTCCGAGAAACAATGTGGTCAAAGATATTCCTGAAAACTGGGATCAGGGACATCTCACTTAGCATACTACTGCAACGGAATCAGGGACATCTCACTTAGCATACTACTGCACCGGGATCAGGGACATCTCACTTAGCATACTACTGCACCGGGATCAGGGACATCTCACTTAGCATACTACTGCACCGGGATCAGGGACATCTCACTTAGCATACTACTGCACCGGGATCAGGGACATCTCACTTAGCATACTACTGCACCGGGATCAGGGACATCTCACTTAGCATACTACTGCACCGTGATCAGGGACATCTCACTTAGCATACTACTGCACCGGAATCAGGGACATCTCACTTAGCATACTACTGCACCGGGATCAGGGACATCTCACTTAGCATACTACTGCACCGGGATCAGGGACATCTCACTTAGCATACTACTGCACCGGGATCAGGGACATCTCACTTAGCATACTACTGCACCGGGATCAGGGACATCTCACTTAGCATACTACTGCACCGGATCAGGGACATCTCACTTAGCATACTACTGCACCGGGATCAGGGACATCTCACTTAGCATACTACTGCACCGGGATCAGGGACATCTCACTTAGCATACTACTGCACCGGACTGCACCGGGATCAGGGACATCTCACTTAGCATACTACTGCACCGGAATCAGGGACATCTCACTTAGCATACTACTGCACCGGGATCAGGGACATCTCACTTAGCATACTACTGCACCGGGATCAGGGACATCTCACTTAGCATACTACTGCACCGGGATCAGCAACATCTCACTTAGCATACTACTGCACCGGGATCAGGGACATCTCACTTAGCATACTACTGCACCGGGATCAGGGACATCTCACTTAGCATACTACTATCGACTGGAGAAGATGACCAGTTGGCAGAGTTTATGCAGGGGCAGGCAATAACGGAAGAACTAATTAAATTCATAGAAATGACAAGACGATTTAGTAGCCTACATCCGGTCAACGATGGACAGAAACTTCACTGAAATGCTCGTAATGTACAACCTACCTGTGCGACAACTACAATATGACAATAATACGGTGAAATGACATTTCGTTAGAAGATATATCAGCCGGATGAGGCTCCGAACAGAACAGAACAGAACATCCCATTTGAGTATCAAACTATTTCATGTGAACAAGCTATGAACTAGCTTGCGGGATGTGGGTTGTTGTTGAGATGTGTGAGTATATACACAGTATGAATCGAGTACAAATATGACTCCCTAACGATAGTTGGTATCAACACTCAAATAAACCCTTGGTTTCCGGACATGTACTCATTTTGTATACTAGCAACAAGAAACATTGATGTATGGCAGTTGCTGCTAGATGTTGCCTGACTGTAAAGTATCTTGAATAAATGATGTTGTGTAAGAATTCACCTACTACGGTCCTGACTACAATGAGATGCTGACTACCTACTATGGTCCTGACTACAATGAGATGCTGACTACCTACTACGGTCCTGACTACAATGAGATGTTGACTACCTACTACTGTCTACAATGAGATGTTGACTACCTACTACGGTTCTGACTACGATGAGATGTTGACTACCTACTACTGTCTACAATGAGATGTTGACTACCTACTACGGTCCTGACTACAATGAGATGTTGACTACATACTACGGTCCTGACTACAATGAGATGTTGACTACCTACTACGGTCCTGACTACAATGAGATGTTGACTACATACTACGGTCCTGACTACAATGAGATGTTGACTACATACTACGGTCCTGACTACAATGAGATGTTGACTACCTACTACGGTCCTGACTACAATGAGATGTTGACTACCTACTACGGTCCTGACTACAATGAGATGTTGACTACATACTACGGTCCTGACTACAATGAGATGTTGACTACCTACTACTGTCTACAATGAGATGCTGACTACCTACTACGGTCCTGACTACAATGAGATGTTGACTACCTACTACGGTCCTGACTACAATGAGATGTTGACTACCTACTACGGTCCTGACTACAATGAGATGCTGACTACCTACTACGGTCTACAATGAGATGCTGACTACCTACTACTGTCTACAATGAGATGCTGACTACCTACTACTGTCTACAATGAGATGCTGACTACCTACTACTGTCTACAATGAGATGTTGACTACCTACTACTGTCTACAATGAGATGTTGACTACCTACTACGGTCCTGACTACAATGAGATGTTGACTACCTACTACTGTCTACAATGAGATGTTGACTACCTACTACTGTCTACAATGAGATGTTGACTACCTACTACTGACTACAATGAGATGTTGACTACCTACTACGGTCCTGACTACAATGAGATGTTGACTACCTACTACGGTCCTGACTACAATGAGATGTTGACTACCTACTACGGTCCTGACTACAATGAGATGTTGACTACCTACTACTGTCTACAATGAGATGTTGACTACCTACTACTGTCTACAATGAGATGCTGACTACCTACTATGGTCCTGACTACAATGAGATGCTGACTACCTACTACGGTCCTGACTACAATGAGATGTTGACTACCTACTACGGTCCTGACTACAATGAGATGTTGACTACCTACTACTGTCTACAATGAGATGTTGACTACCTACTACGGTCCTGACTACAATGAGATGTTGACTACCTACTACTGTCTACAATGAGATGTTGACTACCTACTACTGTCTACAATGAGATGCTGACTACCTACTATGGTCCTGACTACAATGAGATGCTGACTACCTACTACGGTCCTGACTACAATGAGATGTTGACTACCTACTACGGTCCTGACTACAATGAGATGTTGACTACCTACTACTGTCTACAATGAGATGTTGACTACCTACTACGGTCCTGACTACAATGAGATGTTGACTACCTACTACTGTCTACAATGAGATGTTGACTACCTACTACGGTTCTGACTACAATGAGATGTTGACTACCTACTACTGTCTACAATGAGATGTTGACTACCTACTACGGTCCTGACTACAATGAGATGTTGACTACCTACTACTGTCTACAATGAGATGTTGACTACCTACTACGGTTCTGACTACAATGAGATGTTGACTACCTACTACTGTCTACAATGAGATGTTGACTACCTACTACGGTCCTGACTACAATGAGATGTTGACTACATACTACGGTCCTGACTACAATGAGATGTTGACTACCTACTACTGTCTACAATGAGATGTTGACTACCTACTACGGTTCTGACTACAATGAGATGTTGACTACCTACTACTGTCTACAATGAGATGTTGACTACCTACTACGGTCCTGACTACAATGAGATGTTGACTACCTACTGCTGTCTACAATGAGATGTTGACTACCTACTACGGTCCTGACTACAATGAGATGCTGACTACCTACTACTGTCTACAATGAGATGTTGACTACCTACTACTGTCTACAATGAGATGTTGACTACCTACTACGGTCCTGACTACAATGAGATGTTGACTACCTACTACTGTCTACAATGAGATGTTGACTACCTACTACTGTCTACAATGAGATGCTGACTACCTACTACGGTCCTGACTACAATGAGATGTTGACTACCTACTACTGTCTACAATGAGATGTTGACTACCTACTACTGTCTACAATGAGATGTTGACTACCTACTACTGTCTACAATGAGATGCTGACTACCTACTATGGTCCTGACTACAATGAGATGCTGACTACCTACTACTGTCTACAATGAGATGCTGACTACCTACTACGGTCCTGACTACAATGAGATGCTGACTACCTACTACTGTCTACAATGAGATGCTGACTACCTACTACTGTCTACAATGAGATGCTGACTACCTACTATGGTCCTGACTACAATGAGATGTTGACTACCTACTACGGTCTACAAATGGACCTAATATGGTGATGTTTCTACTCATATGAGAACCAAGCATATTTTACCCTGCGGAACGACAGGCTCTCCGGCGACAACAAAATATATGTTAATTGCAAGTAAATCTGTTAAATAATATTAAATAAATTTAACGTAACTAGTAGTTTTAATTGAATTTGCAAGGTTCCAGAAGTACACTTGTATGGTTGTATAATCCGTTCTACTTTTCAACTCATTTTGTAAGTTTCGGATGTTTGCATTCATATATTTCAGCACAAGATGATCTCAATGACAAGATAGACTTTATTATCTGCTTAGGAGGAGATGGTACACTACTGCATGCATCAACATTGTTCCAGGTAATGTCGGATACGGTACACTACTGCATGCATCAACATTGTTCCAGGTAATGTCGGATACGGTACACTACTGCATGCATCAACATTGTTCCAGGTAATGTTGGATACGGTACACTACTGCATGCATCAACATTGTTCCAGGTAATGTCAGGTACGGTATACTACTGCATGCATCAACATTGTTCCAGGTAATGTCGGATACGGTACACTACTGCATGCATCAACATTGTTCCAGGTAATGTTGGATACGGTACACTACTGCATGCATCAACATTGTTCCAGGTAATGTCAGGTACGGTATACTACTGCATGCATCAACATTGTTCCAGGTAATGTCGGATACGGTACACTACTGCATGCATCAACATTGTTCCAGGTAATGTTGGATACGGTACACTACTGCATGCATCAACATTGTTCCAGGTAATGTCAGGTACGGTATACTACTGCATGCATCAACATTGTTCCAGGTAATGTCGGATACGGTACACTACTGCATGCATCAACATTGTTCCAGGTAATGTTGGATACGGTACACTACTGCATGCATCAACATTGTTCCAGGTAATGTCGGATACGGTACACTACTGCGTGCATCAACATTGTTCCAGGTAATGTCGGATACGGTACACTACTGCATGCATCAACATTGTTCCAGGTAATGTCGGGTACGGTACACTACTGCATGCATCAACATTGTTCCAGGTAATGTCGGATACGGTACACTACTGCATGCATCAACATTGTTCCAGGTAATGTCGGATATGGTACACTACTGTATGCATCAACATTGTTCCAGGTAATGTCTGATATGGTACACTACTGCATGCATCAACATTGTTCCAGGTAATGTCGGGTACGGTAAACTACTGCATGCATCAACATTGTTCCAGGTAATGTCGGGTACGGTACACTACTGCATGCATCAACATTGTTCCAGGTAATGTTGGATACGGTACACTACTGCATGCATCTACATTGTTCCAGGTAATGTCGGGTACGGTACACTACTGCATGCATCAACATTGGTCCAGGTAATGTCGGGTACGGTAAACTTCTGCATGCATCAACATTGTTCCAGGTAATGTCGGATACGGTACACTACTGCATGCATCAACATTGTTCCAGGTAATGTCGGGTACGGTACACTACTGCATGCATCAACATTGTTCCCGGTAATGCCGGATACGGTACACTACTGCATGCATCAACATTGTTCCAGGTAATGACGGATACGGTACACTACTGCATGCATCAACATTGTTCCAGGTAATGACGGATATGGTACACTACTGCATGCATCAACATTGTTCCAGGTAATGTCGGATACAGTACACTACTGCATGCATCAACATTGTTCCAGGTAATGTCGGATATGGTACACTACTGCATGCATCAACATTGTTCCAGGTAATTTCGGGTACGGTAAACTTCTGCATGCATCAACATTGTTCCAGGTAATGTCGGATATGGTACACTACTGCATGCATCAACATTGTTCCAGGTAATGTCGGATACGGTACACTACTGCATGCATCAACATTGTTCCAGGTAATGACGGATACGGTACACTACTGCATGCATCAACATTGTTCCAGGTAATGTCGGATACGGTACACTACTGCATGCATCAACATTGTTCCAGGTAATGTCGGATATGGTACACTACTGCATGCATCAACATTGTTCCAGGTAATGTCGGATACGGTACACTACTGCATGCATCAACATTGTTCCAGGTAATGACGGATACGATACACTACTGCATGCATCAACATTGTTCCAGGTAATGTCGGATACGGTACACTACTGCATGCATCAACATTGTTCCAGGTAATGTCGGATATGGTACACTACTGCATGCATCAACATTGTTCCAGGTAATGTCGGATACGGTACACTACTGCATGCATCAACATTGTTCCAGGTAATGACGGATACGGTACACTACTGCATGCATCAACATTGTTCCAGGTAATGACGGATATGGTACACTACTGCATGCATCAACATTGTTCCAGGTAATGTCGGATACAGTACACTACTGCATGCATCAACATTGTTCCAGGTAATGTCGGATATGGTACACTACTGCATGCATCAACATTGTTCCAGGTAATGATGGATACGGTACACTACTGCGTGCATCAACATTGTTCCAGGTAATGTTGGATACGGTACACTACTGCATGCATCAACATTGTTCCAGGTAATGTCGGGTACGGTACACTACTGCATGCATCAACATTGTTCCAGGTAATGTTGGATACGGTACACTACTGCATGCATCAACATTGTTCCAGGTAATGTCAGGTACGGTACACTACTGCATGCATCAACATTGTTCCAGGTAATGTCGGGTACGGTACACTACTGCATGCATCAACATTGTTCCAGGTAATGTCGGGTACGGTACACTACTGCATGCATCAACATTGTTCCAGGTAATGTCGGGTACGGTACACTACTGCGTGCATCAACATTGTTCCAGGTAATGTCGGATACGGTACACTACTACATGCATCAACATTGTTCCGGGTAATGTCGGATACGGTACACTACTGCGTGCATCAACATTGTTCCAGGTAATGTCGGATACGGTACACTACTGCATGCATCAACATTGTTCCAGGTAATGTCGGGTACGGTACACTACTGCATGCATCAACATTGTTCCAGGTAATGTCGGATACGGTACACTACTGCATGCATCAACATTGTTCCAGGTAATGTCGGATATGGTACACTACTGCATGCATCAACATTGTTCCAGGTAATGTCTGATATGGTACACTACTGCATGCATCAACATTGTTCCAGGTAATGTCGGGTACGGTAAACTACTGCATGCATCAACATTGTTCCAGGTAATGTCGGGTACGGTACACTACTGCATGCATCAACATTGTTCCAGGTAATGTTGGATACGGTACACTACTGCATGCATCTACATTGTTCCAGGTAATGTCGGGTACGGTACACTACTGCATGCATCAACATTGGTCCAGGTAATGTCGGGTACGGTAAACTTCTGCATGCATCAACATTGTTCCAGGTAATGTCGGATACGGTACACTACTGCATGCATCAACATTGTTCCAGGTAATGTCGGATACGGTACACTACTGCATGCATCAACATTGTTCCAGGTAATGTCGGATATGGTACACTACTGCATGCATCAACATTGTTCCAGGTAATGTCGGGTACGGTACACTACTGCATGCATCAACATTGTTCCAGGTAATGTCGGATACGGTACACTACTGCATGCATCAACATTGTTCCAGGTAATGTCGGATATGGTACACTACTGCATGCATCAACATTGTTCCAGGTAATGTCGGGTACGGTACACTACTGCATGCATCAACATTGTTCCAGGTAATGTCGGATACGGTACACTACTGCATGCATCAACATTGTTCCAGGTAATGTCGGATACGGTACACTACTGCATGCATCAACATTGTTCCAGGTAATGTCGGTTTGTTTTGTGTGTTTTGTTGTTGATGCTCAACATGCATATTCGTAGTAACCTGATGCTCAACATGTCATATTCGTATACACACTGCATGCTCAACAATAATGTGATATACACTACTGCATGTCACAGTCATAATTCGTATACACTACTGCATGTCAACATATAATTCGTATAACTCTGCTGTCAACATGTCATATTCGATATACACACTGCATGCTCAACAGTATAATTCGATATACACTACTGCTGTCAACAAGTAATTAGTACACTACTGCATGCTCAACAGTCATAATGTCGTATACACTACTGCATGCTCAACATGTTCATAATGTCGGATAGGTACACTACTGCATGCTCAACAGTTCATAATGTCGGATATGGTACACTACTGCATGCTCAACATGTTCCATAATGTCGTACTACACTACTGCATGCTCAACATGTTCATAATGTCGGATAGGTACACTACTGCATGCTCAACATGTTCATAATTCGGATAGGTACACTACTGCATGCTCAACATGTTCATAATGTCGGTACGGTACACTGCTGAATGCTTTAACATGATATCAGCTAATATCGGGTAATATCAGATACGCTACACTACTACATGCTTCAACATGATACAAGGTAATATCAGATATGCTACACAACTGTATGCTTCAACAAGATACATAATATCAGATATACTACACTATTGCATGTTTCAACAAGGTACATAATATACTACACTACACTACTGCATGCTTCAACAAGATACATAATGTCAGATATACTACACTACTGCATGCTTCAACAAGATACATAATGTCAGATATACTACACTACTGCATGTTTCAACAAGATACATACTGTCAGATATACTACACTACTGCATGCTTCATCAAGATACATAATGTCAGATATACTACACTACTGCATGCTTCAACAAGATACATAATGTCAGATATACTACACTACTGCATGCTTCAACAAGATACATAATATCAGATATACTACACTACTGCATGTTTCAACAAGATACATAATATACTACACTACTGCATGCTTCAACAAGATACATAATGTCAGATATACTACACTACTGCATGTTTCAACAAGATACATAATATCAGATATACTACACTACTGCATGAGTCCGCCTCCGTGGTCGAGTGGTTAAGGTCGCTGACTTGTATACCACTGTAACCTATCATCACTGATGGTCACGGGTTCGAGCCCCGCTCAGGCCGTGTCTCATTTATATGAGAAAGTTGGCAGTTTCTTACGGAGGTTGGTGCACCCAAGTACTGGTTAACCGCTGGAGCCTGCCCAGGAAAGGTATTGTTAGGTAAACTGCCCGCCGGCGATATAGCCCGAAATGGTGCTGATGCAGGCGTAAAACCGGAAATATAACATAACATAACACTACTGCATGCTTCAACAAGATACATAATATCAGATATACTACACTACTGCATGTTTCAACAAGATACATAATATCAGATATACTACACTACTGCATGTTTCAACATGATACATAATATCAGATATACTACACTACTGCATGTTTCAACAAGATACATAATATCAGATATACTACACTACTGCATGTTTCAACATGATACATACTATCAGATATGCTACACAACTGCATGCTTCAACAAGATACATAATATCAGATATACTACACTACTGCATGTTTCAACAAGGTACATAATATACTACACTACTGCATGCTTCAACAAGATACATAATGTCAGATATACTACACTACTGCATGTTTCAACAAGATACATAATATCAGATATACTACACTACTGCATGCTTCAACAAGATACATAATGTCAGATATACTACACTACTGCATGTTTCAACAAGATACATAATATCAGATATACTACACTACTGCATGTTTCAACAAGATACATAATATCAGATATACTACACTACTGCATGCTTCAACAAGATACATAATGTCAGATATACTACACTACTGCATGTTTCAACAAGATACATAATATCAGATATACTACACTACTGCATGTTTCAACAAGATACATAATATCAGATATACTACACTACTGCATGCTTCAACAAGATACATAATGTCAGATATACTACACTACTGCATGCTTCAACAAGATACATAATATCAGATATACTACACTACTGCATGCTTCAACAAGATACATAATATCAGATATGCTACACTACTGCATGCTTCAACATGATGCATACTATAAGGTAAATATCAGATATGCTACACTACTGAATGCTTCAACATGATACATATTATCAGATATGCTACACAACTGCATGCTTCAACATGATACATAATGTCAGATATACTACACTACTGCATGCTTCAACAAGATACATAATGTCAGATATACTACACTACTGCATGCTTCAACAAGATACATAATATCAGATATACTACACTACTGCATGTTTCAACAAGATACATAATATCAGATATACTACACTACTGCATGTTTCAACATGATACATACTATCAGATATGCTACACAACTGCATGCTTCAACAAGATACATAATATCAGATATACTACACTACTGCATGTTTCAACAAGGTACATAATATACTACACTACTGCATGCTTCAACAAGATACATAATGTCAGATATACTACACTACTGCATGTTTCAACAAGATACATAATATCAGATATACTACACTACTGCATGCTTCAACAAGATACATAATATCAGATATACTACACTACTGCATGTTTCAACAAGATACATAATATACTACACTACTGCATGCTTCAACAAGATACATAATGTCAGATATACTACACTACTGCATGTTTCAACAAGATACATAATATCAGATATACTACACTACTGCATGCTTCAACAAGATACATAATATCAGATATACTACACTACTGCATGTTTCAACAAGGTACATAATATACTACACTACTGCATGCTTCAACAAGATACATAATGTCAGATATACTACACTACTGCATGTTTCAACAAGATACATAATATCAGATATACTACACTACTGCATGCTTCAACAAGATACATAATGTCAGATATACTACACTACTGCATGTTTCAACAAGATACATAATATCAGATATACTACACTACTGCATGTTTCAACAAGATACATAATATCAGATATACTACACTACTGCATGTTTCAACAAGATACATAATATCAGATATACTACACTACTGCATGTTTCAACAAGATACATAATATCAGATATACTACACTACTGCATGTTTCAACATGATACATAATATCAGATATACTACACTACTGCATGCTTCAACAAGATACATAATGTCAGATATACTACACTACTGCATGCTTCAACAAGATACATAATATCAGATATACTACACTACTGCATGTTTCAACAAGATACATAATATCAGATATACTACACTACTGCATGTTTCAACAAGATACATAATGTCAGATATACTACACTACTGCATGTTTCAACAAGATACATAATATCAGATATACTACACTACTGCATGTTTCAACAAGATACATAATATCAGATATACTACACTACTGCATGTTTCAACAAGATACATAATGTCAGATATACTACACTACTGCATGTTTCAACAAGATACATAATATCAGATATACTACACTACTGCATGCTTCAACATGATACATAATATCAGATATACTACACTACTGCATGTTTCAACAAGATACATAATATCAGATATGCTACACTACTGCATGCTTCAACAAGATGCATAATATCAGATATGCTACACTACTGCATGCTTCAACATGATGCATACTATAAGGTAAATATCAGATATGCTACACTACTGAATGCTTCAACATGATACATATTATCAGATATGCTACACAACTGCATGCTTCAACACGATACATAATGTCAGATATACTACACTACTGCATGCTTCAACAAGATACATAATGTCAGATATACTACACTACTGCATGCTTCAACAAGATACATAATATCAGATATACTACACTACTGCATGTTTCAACAAGATACATAATATCAGATATACTACACTACTGCATGTTTCAACAAGATACATAATGTCAGATATACTACACTACTGCATGTTTCAACAAGATACATAATATCAGATATACTACACTACTGCATGCTTCAACATGATACATAATATCAGATATACTACACTACTGCATGTTTCAACAAGATACATAATATCAGATATGCTACACTACTGCATGCTTCAACAAGATGCATAATATCAGATATGCTACACATCTGCATGCTTCAACATGATGCATACTATCAGGTAAATATCAGATATGCTACACTACTGAATGCTTCAACATGATACATATTATCAGATATGCTACACAACTGCATGCTTCAACATGATACATAATGTCAGATATGCTACACTACTGCATACTTCAGTTGTCCTCCAGTGATGGCATTTCATCTATGTTATACTTACTTTCAGGACAGTTGTCCTCCAGTGATGGCATTTCATCTAGGTTATACCTACTTTCAGGACAGTTGTCCTCCAGTGATGGCATTTCATCTATGTTATACTTACTTTCAGGACAGTTGTCCTCCAGTGATGGCATTTCATCTAGGTTATACTTACTTTCAGGACAGTTGTCCTCCAGTGATGGCATTTCATCTAGGTTATACTTACTTTCAGGACAGTTGTCCTCCAGTGATGGCATTTCATCTATGTTATTCTTACTTTCAGGACAGTTGTCCTCCAGTGATGGCATTTCATCTAGGTTATACTTACTTTCTGGACAGTTGTCCTCCAGTGATGGCATTTCATCTAGGTTATACTTATATACTTACTTTCAGGACAGTTGTCCTCCAGTGATGGCTTTTCATCTAGGTTATACTTACTTTCAGGACAGTTGTCCTCCAGTGATGGCATTTCATCTATGTTATACTTACTTTCAGGATAGTTGTCCTCCAGTGATGGCATTTCATCTAGGTTATACTTACTTTCAGGACAGTTGTCCTCCAGTGATGGCATTTCATCTAGGTTATACTTACTTTCAGGACAGTTGTCCTCCAGTGATGGCATTTCATCTAGGTTATACTTACTTTCAGGACAGTTGTCCTCCAGTGATGGCATTTCATCTAGGTTATACTTACTTTCAGGACAGTTGTCCTCCAGTGATGGCATTTCATCTAGGTTATACTTACTTTCAGCACAGTTGTCCTCCAGTGATGGCATTTCATCTAGGTTATACTTACTTTCAGCACAGTTGTCCTCCAGTGATGGCATTTCATCTAGGTTATACTTACTTTCAGCACAGTTGTCCTCCAGTGATGGCATTTCATCTAGGTTATACTTACTTTCAGCACAGTTGTCCTCCAGTGATGGCATTTCATCTAGGTTATACTTACTTTCAGCACAGTTGTCCTCCAGTGATGGCATTTCATCTAGGTTATACTTACTTTCAGCACAGTTGTCCTCCAGTGATGGCATTTCATCTAGGTTATACTTACTTTCAGCACAGTTGTCCTCCAGTGATGGCATTTCATCTAGGTTATACTTACTTTCAGCACAGTTGTCCTCCAGTGATGGCATTTCATCTAGGTTATACTTACTTTCAGCACAGTTGTCCTCCAGTGATGGCATTTCATCTAGGTTATACTTACTTTCAGCACAGTTGTCCTCCAGTGATGGCATTTCATCTAGGTTATACTTACTTTCAGCACAGTTGTCCTCCAGTGATGGCATTTCATCAAGGGTCTTTGGGATTTTTGACTCCTTTCAGTGTTGACAACTTTGAATCTAAAGTTGAGCAAGTTCTAGATGGTAAGTTTATTATTGAATCATTGAGTTAGGGGTAAATTATGTCATTATTCAATTAATCCCAAAAGAAAGACAATCTTAATAATTGTCAAAGTGATATTAATCTGTGGTCAGTTCTGCATTTTGTTGTAACAGCATGGCATTGGGTGTGTTAGTAGCTAATTAAATGTGGAGTATAATATAATGGTGCACCTGTCTGTGTTTATAGAGTATGCAATCAGCTATAACATAGTGATGGAATTATTGTTCAACCCATAACATTTAAGGAGATATCGCAATCTGAATAAATAGCATTTCCGACCTTTTAATTACTGTACAAATCTTAAATTATTATTGAGTAAATGTCAAATATCTCCAAAAGTGTTAATACCTAGTTGTAACAATATCTATGCATCATATTGTTATTGTATTCACATATTCTACATATACATATATGTGAACATTTACATAGCATGGAACTCTCTCATATGTTCTACACTTATGGGGGGAGTCATCATTGTATGGCATGGAAAAGTGCCCTCACTCATACAGTCTATACATTGGGGTGATTGTTCTTATTAATTGTGTGTTTGTCAGTGTAACTATTGTGCATATACCTGATGCCAACCTCCTATTATTACAGCACCCACCGCTACAAATTGTTCACCATATTGATTGGTTGTACAGAGCACAACTTGATTCATTGTTCTAGATATTTGGCAGCTGGATTGCGTATTTCCATATAAGATTGCAAATATGTATATGCAAAATGTTTACTCACCTGAAGCGAACGTGCTACCACTGTGCTATTAACATATATTTATTAACATACAAGTAGCATACTTATTTGGAAGGAAACAACAGACAATTCTAAACTAATATATGAATGAAATGTACATTCACACTATATACAGTTGATAGAAGTACCAATGATTGATGGTGAGATACAATACTAGCAATGTGTAGATATAATGGTAGAATCGCATTAAACATTAAATGAAAGGCATTTAAAATTGTGACGAATGCATCTATATATATGAAATCTAAATCTGTCTAGTTCATATATGCATACACATTATACAGTATGACATATATGCTCACACATTATACAGTATGACATATATGCACACACATTATACAGTATGACATATATGCACACACATTATACAGTATGACATATATGCTCACACATTATACAGTATGACATATATGCTCACACATTATACAGTATGACATATATGCTCACACATTATACAGTATGACATATATGCTCACACATTATACAGTATGACATATATGCTCACACATTATACAGTATGACATATATGCACACACATTATACAGTATGACATATATGCTTACACATTATACAGTATGACATATATGCACACACATGATACAGTATGACATATATGCACACACATTATACAGTATGACATATATGCACACATATTATACAGTATGACATATATGCACACACATTATACAGTATGACATATATACACACACATTATACAGTATGACATATATGCTCACACATTATACAGTATGACATATATACACACATTATACAGTATGACATATATGCACACACATGATACAGTATGACATATATGCACACACATGATACAGTATGACATATATGCACACACATTATACAGTATGACATATATGCACACACATGATACAGTATGACATATATGCTCACACATTATACAGTATGACATATATGCACACACATTATACAGTATGACATATATGCACACACATTATACAGTATGACATATATGCACACATATTATAGAGTATGACATATATGCACACACATTATACAGTATGACATATATGCACACACATTATACAGTATGACATATATGCACACACATTATACAGTATGACATATATGCACACACATTATACAGTATGACATATATGCACATGCATTATACAGTATGACATATATGCACACACATTATACAGTATGACATATATACACACACACATTATACAGTATGACATATATGCACACATATTATAGAGTATGACATATATGCACACACATTATACAGTATGACATATATGCACACATATTATAGAGTATGACATATATGCACACACATTATACAGTATGACATATATGCACACACATTATACAGTATGACATATATGCACACACATTATACAGTATGACATATATGCACACACATTATACAGTATGACATATATGCACATGCATTATACAGTATGACATATATGCACACACATTATACAGTATGACATATATACACACACACATTATACAGTATGACATATATGCACACATATTATAGAGTATGACATATATGCACACACATTATACAGTATGACATATATGCACACATATTATAGAGTATGACATATATGCACACACATTATACAGTATGACATATATGCACACACATTATACAGTATGACATATATGCTCACACATTATACAGTATGACATATATGCCCCCCCCCCCAGCTGGGCAGGGGTTAGAATATCCCAGCTGTCGCACTACAGACGGGTACAACCCCCCCAAATGTGCCTGCCTGTTTGCTGTGGGCGGAGACCTGTGTCGCCTGATGAGAGGATCCTGGTGGTTGAGTAGAATCAGTGTTGGCAAATAATACCCTGTTTCCACAACACACCACTTCGGCCTTAAGTTGGGTTAAACGGGAGGTCAGGAAAGCCCGTCCTTGATCAATCGGCTGGTCATGCCGAGCCCTAGGGCATCGTTAATCTTAAACACATATTTTCAAAATTTGTCTTGAAAACAAATATTGATTCTCTAAATATTTATACTCTTTCATTGTCGTCTTTTTGATGCCCTAGAAGACGGTGGCTCATGGGCTAATCGGGTGAAAGTTTGATGTTTGATTGACTTTTGTAACCTCCCAAGGATAGTCTAAACTTGGTAGGACCTTCTGTGGGAATACACTTGTCCGGTCTAGTCCTTTCATTCTGAGTATATCATTGATGTATCCCTGTCATGATCTGTGATGGATTTCCCCAGATCATGTCCCCTTGTTGGGCTCTGAGACAGGTGGGGAGCATTGACGATGAACTATATATTACTATTATGAGTTCCACCCAAAAAAAAGCCAAGTGTGCACTAAGTGAATCTGATGATGATTCTGTTGAACAACAGAGAGTGAACTTCCCTTGCTTCATTCTCATTGAGGCTGTAGACAGTTCAAAACCTATCACAAACATTTCCCCTTTCGTCATTGAAAAGCAAATTAAATCTATCCTAGGTACACCTAAATCTGTTAAAAGTCTTCGAAATGGAAGTCTTTTGGTTGAAATTACTTCAAAAGCTCAATCTCAGAATTTATTATCAACGAACACCTTCTTTGGACATTCTGTGAAGGTCAGTCCCCACAAATCTTTGAACTCATCCAAAGGTGTCATCAGGTGCAGGGAATTATGTTCCTGCTCTTTGGATGAGATCAAAGAAGGTTTGTCAAGTCAAGGGTTCATTGACGTGAAGAGAATATCGATAAAACGTAACAATGAAATAAAAACCACAAACACATATATAATTACATGTGACACACCAGTCATCCCGTCGCGTATCAAAGTCGGCTACCAGATTGTCACCGTCGACATATATGTACCTAACCCTCTTAGATGCTTTAAATGCCAGAGGTATGGTCATCATGAGGATAGGTGTCGGAACGAGTCTGTATGCTCCAAGTGTGCTGAGACTGCTCCACAATATCAAGAGAACAACTGCCCCAACACAAATAAATACGCCAATTGTGGCGCTGATCATATATCCAATTCTAAAGACTGTGACTCCTGGAAAAAATAAAAATAAATTGTTAAGATCAAATATTCGGAAAACATTTCATTCCAGGATGCAAGAAAGATTTATGAATCTCGGTACAAATCCGAAAATCAGCCAAGCTATGCAAGTGTTGCTAAAACAGCTTCTGTTGAATGCAAAACTTGCAAAAACTTGTTGACCAAACTTTGCCAAATCTTTCCAGACAAAAAAACAGAAATAATTCTGACAGTTCTTCTCATCTTGACCAGCTTACAAATCAAAATACACCACAAACACCTAAACCTACGCTTACAAATCAAAATACACCACAAACATCTAAACCTACAGCAGACAAACAAAAACAAGCAAAAACAAACATACACAAGAATCCAACAACAAAAAACACTCGAAACAACAATACACAAGAAAAACACATTCAACCAAAAACAACATCAACTTCATCAAAACCAAAACCTACTAAAGAATCTACAGCTCAACAAGCATCAACTTCAACAAAAAAGCAATCTGCTGTCACTTCCAGACAGCAGAAAACTAAACCTATACAAACAGATAAACACACAGTGTCCAGTCCAGTGTCTACAAGCAATAGATACTCGGATTTGGACACGGACGATGACAATCTGGAGAGCGAGGCATCAGACTTGACAAGTCCGAGTCTATGACCTGGCACGATGGCGAGGGTGGCTGGAGCAAGAACCTCCAGTCGTGGCAGGATGCCACTTAATATATTTTTAACTTTATATATTTTTTCTATGAATAATAATTATGTAAATATCGGTATAGTATTTTTAATAATTAATCTCTCCATAATGGCCAATGGAATTATCCAGTGGAATTGTCGAGGTTTAAAATCTAATTTTGCAGAGCTTTCTCTTTTAGTGCAAGAACTGCTGCGTTATGCCTTCAAGAAACATTTTTGAAACAAAATGATACAATTTCTATAAAACATCACACCATTTTCAATAAAATATACAGTGAAGGTGATAAAGCCCAGAGTGGGGTATCTATCATCGTCAATAATAGTGTTCCACATAAGGAATTACTGTTAAATACAAACTTACAAGCTGTTGCTGTAAGACTGTCATTACATAGCACTATCACACTGTGTTCACTATATCTTCCCCCAAGTAAACCAATTGAAGAACATAGGCTGAATGATCTTATAATACAATTACCCACTCCATATATTCAAATAGGTGATTTCAATGCACATAACATCATCTGGGGTTGTAATAATACAAATCAAAGAGGTCTCCAGATAGAGAATTTCATCTCTGATAATTCTCTTTCTTACATGAACGATCCATCTTCCAAAACATATTTACACCCAGGAACAGGATCCTCTTCTGCAATAGATCTTACACTATGTAGCCCAGTCATACTTCCAGATTTCTCATGGAAAGTCGATGATGATCTCCATGGAAGCGACCACTTCCCCATCCTCATATCTGAAAATCAGCCAACAGCTTATAGTCAACCCAGAAGATGGAAACTTTCTAAAGCAAATTGGACTAAATTCCAACAACTTTGTGAACAAACAATTTCATATGAAACATTCAAGGATTGTCGCGATCAAACACAGCTATTCACTACATTACTAATAAAAGCAGCAGAACAATCCATACCTCAGACTTCACCTAATCCAAAGAGACCATACAAACCCTGGAATGATGATGATTGTAAGAAAGCCATCCAAAATAGGAAATCGGCCATAAGAAAATTCAATTTGAGACCCACCACAGAAAATTTAAACAACATTCGCATATATAGAGCAAAAGCACGACGTACAATACAAAGCAGCAAACGCAAATGTTGGAAACAATACATCTCAAGACTAAATAACAGAACAACAACTAAGAAGACCTGGGACATGATAAGAAAAATTAATGGCAAAGGTACTTCACCTATTAACCACCTCACTGCAAACAACAAACAAATCACCACACCTCTGGAAATTTCAAACACTTTAGCAGAAACATTTGCACAAAAATCATCAGCAAATAATTATTCACAAAAATTTCAGAAATTCAAAGACACTAAAGAAAAGAAAAAACTAAACTTCAATTCAAAGAACAAAGAACATTACAACAAACTATTTAATCTTAAAGAACTAAAGTCTGCTTTGTCAAAAGCACATGATACATCCCCAGGTCCAGATAAAATCCACTATCAATTCTTAAAACATCTACCAAGCTCCTCCCTCTTTATCTTATTGGACATGTTTAATTCTATATGGCAAACTGGTGAGTTTCCTACATCTTGGAGGGAGGCTTTAGTCATCCCAATACCAAAACCAGATAAGGATAAAAAGGATCCAAACAACTATAGACCCATAGCGTTAACAAGTTGTATATGTAAAACTATGGAAAGAATGGTAAACAACCGGCTTGTATGGTTTCTCGAATCAAATCATTTAATTGTTAATGTCCAGGGTGGCTTTCGTCAGCAGCGAAGCACACTAGATCATCTAGTTCGTTTCGAAACATTTATAAGAGAGGGCTTTGTCAATAAACAACATGTTGCTTCAGTATTTTTCGACCTTGAGAGTGCTTATGACACAACCTGGAAATATGGCATTTTAAAAGATCTTCACGACTTTGACCTCAGAGGACGCCTTCCATTATTTATTTCTGCATTTTTAAATGAGACTTTTTCGTGTTCGTGTTTGTAATACCCTATCAGATGCTCGGGAACAGCAGATGGGTGTACCACAGGGTTGTATTTTGTCCGTTACATTGTTTAGTATTAAGATAAACAATATTGTTAAATCAATAAATCCAGGGGTTGAGTGCTCCCTTTATGTAGATGATTTTGTTATTTGCTTAAGGTCTAGTAATATGAACATAATAGAACGCCAACTCCAGCAATGTCTGAATAAACTTCAGACTTGGTCGGATGAAAATGGTTTTAAATTTTCTAAATCAAAAACTAAATGTATGCATTTTTGTAATCTACGTGGACTTCATCCAGACCCAGAAATTTACCTGGATGGCTCACGTGTAGAAGTAGTCTCAGAATACAAATTTTTACGTGATATCTTTGATAAAAAAAACTCTCATTCATTCCTCATATCAATAATTTAAAATAGAAATGTCAAAAAGCTCTAAATATTTTAAAGGTTGTGGCACATTCCGATTGGGGAGCTGATAGAAAGGTACTTCTACGGCTCTATCGGTCATTGGTTCGCTCTAAGCTGGATTATGGTTCGATAATTTACGGATCTGCACGAAAATCGTACCTGAAAATACTTGATCCTATACATAATCAAGGTCTACGATTAGTCCTTGGAGCTTTCAGAACCTCCCCTGTTAAAAGTCTTTATGCTGAAGCAAATGAACCCTCTCTGTATGCTAGACGACAGAAGCTAGCTCTTCAATACCTACTGAAACTCAAGTCAAATCCTCTAAACCCAGCTCACAAAGTGGTCTTTCAACCCCAATTTAAAGTGCAGTTTCAAAGAAAACCGAGAGCTATTGCCCCACTAGGTATATGCATGGAACAATGTCTAGGTGACCTACATATTGACATGAAATCTATTGCACAGTATAAAATCCCAGATTCTCCTCCTTGGACCCTTAAAACTGCCGAGTTTCGCTTTGATCTCACTTCTGATAAAAAGTCTATTACAGACAGGAGCCAGTTTAAAACAAAATATCATGAAATCAGGGAATTTTATTCTGACTTCAAAGCCATATACACAGATGGTTCAAAAGCTGGTGACACTGTTGCGTCAGCAGCAATCTTTGGGAATAAAAATCGGAAATGTAGACTTTCAAACAAGTCCTCAATTTTCTTTGCCGAACTGAAGGCCATAGATCTCGCTCTAGATCTTGCAGTGGAATCACACTATGTTCAATATATCATTTTCTCTGATTCCTTGTCTGTTTTACAGGCTTTGTATTATGAAAAGTTTGAAAATCCTATTGTTTGTACTTTGCTTGAAAGGATTTCTTCCCTTTCAGAAACAAATACATTTGTGTTCTGCTGGCTTCCGAGTCATATGGGTATAAAAGGTAATGAAATGACTGACCAGAATGCAAAGCTGGCTTTGTCATTACCAATTTCTAGGATTAAAGTGTGTTATACCGATTTTAAGTCTACAATTCTTACCTTAATTCAATCCTCTTGGCAGGCCCAATGGGATGGTGAAATTTTTAACAAACTTCATTCGATCAAACCAACACTTGGCGAATGGTGCCCAATTTACAGGCCTATTCGTCGAGAAGAAGTCATTCTTGCCCGTCTCAGGATTGGTCATTCTCGAATATCACATTCATGGCTGTTGTCACGAGATGATGCACCAGAATGTATCCCATGCAATACTCTATACACGGTGGAGCATATCTTAATACACTGTGTTGACCTTCAACCAATCCGGTTGCAGTACTACAATGTGGACAACATTAAAAAACTCTTTGACTCTATCAGAATAGAGTCCATCATATCATTTATCAAGGCAATAGGAATTTATAATAAGCTGTGATATCAATTGTTAATCATGCCTTTGTAATAATCATTCATTCATATATTACCTGTAATTAATCTTACGTCTTTATAACTTCTTAGTATTAATTTTTACGTAATGCATATACTTATATAGAATTTTATTTCATACTCTCGACAATAAACATAACTTTAATGCGCGCTACATGACCTTAGATGTCGATGCGCCGTAAAACACCATTCATTCATTACTTTATAACTTCTTAGTATTAATTTTTAC
Organism: Archivesica marissinica; assembly: GCA_014843695.1. Classification (NCBI taxonomy): domain Eukaryota; kingdom Metazoa; phylum Mollusca; class Bivalvia; order Venerida; family Vesicomyidae; genus Archivesica; species Archivesica marissinica. The sequence goes on from CM026401.1 coordinate 22,496,764, forward strand.
ATAATGCATATACTTATAGAATTTTATTTCATACACTCGACAATAAACATAACTTTAATGCGCGCTACATGACCTTAGATGTCGATGCGCCGTAAAACACCATTCATTCATTCATTATAAGATGCTGTCTATTTACATACATATGTCAGGAAATAGATGCTCATCTAAGATATCAATCCATCAACATAATAATTACAAACACATTTTAAGTTGCAAGCATGAGCAATAACTAGTATCATATTGTTGTTAATTGCAATGGTTGGTCATCCAGTAATGGAGAGTTACACCTCTGCAGATTTGTTTTGTTTGTTGTAGCACATTTCATTGCCCTGACATGCACAAAAAGCAATTCATGATAATCGTGAGCTGTTACAACGACATCGTATACCAGAACACATTCACATGAGCATCGTATACCAGAACACATTCACATGAGCATCGTATACCAGAACACATTCACATGAGCATCGTATACCAGAACACATTCACATGAGCATCGTATACGTTTATGTTTTCTTGTGGAGCCATTTTGCACATCACCATGGGTCATGATTGGAAACAACGGCTTTAGATCATCGGAAGTATGTGAGGTGGTACGGTCGTCGCCAGATCGGACAGTTGGGTTTACTCTAGGTACTCTGTTTTCCTCCCACACGAATGACCACATTTACACTTTCATCTGCGCCAACGATAGTGATTAATATAAGTTGCTAAAAGCTTGTTTCGCTATCATTGTAAAATAAATAAAAGTTTAATCATTAGATCATCAGATTTCCTCTAGCCATGATCTAAGGAATCCAGATACGGTATATCTTCGGTACGCGGCATGCTCACATTTTCATAAAATGATTTGGTGATCTTCGAACATTCTTGGTCCATGACAGCTTGCTGTTCTGCGAAGAAATATCTGCAGCAAAGTTATCCACCATATATAGTATCAACCCTGTTGATGACGAGATGCTCTTTTAGAGGCGACGATGACTACAGCAACAATTACCTTGGAAGTTCTCATCAAAACACCTTGGGATATTTGCAACATTGGAGGAAAGTTGTTGATAGAACATGTTACATTACTACCAATTACTAGTGATATGCTTGTGAAGATCGGTCAAGTTAAGTTAACATTGACAGCTGTGATAAGAATGTCATCAATATATCACTTACACACTCCTCAATCACTTCATCATTTAAAATAGTTTTGTAATGTTTCTTTGAAATGTCGATTGATTTCACTTCTCGGGTAATTGTTTTCGCAAGTTTCTCAATTGAAATATCACGACCATAATACACTATTTGCTGATAAAGTCACCAAATTCGTTCTTAACTAGAAATTGCAAACACATTTTGCATAGACAACTTTGCACGGTCCAACTTGGGTACTACTGGACTCATGTCATATGCGCAGTAGATAGCATGGATAAAATAGGAAGGTATGATGTTCTATTCAGATTGTCTTCTCCAGGTAATGCATCTCTGTTGCTAAGATACAGATTAAAATGTGTGATATGTAAAGAAGATTCTGATCTTGGTCGAGTTTCGAGAATCAAACATATTGACAGTTCATCACCATGTGGAAAGTCCCAAATATTGGTAAGTAACGAGCTTTAAGTGAAACAACTTATATGAATCACTCTCGTTGGCGCGGATGAAAATGTATATGTGGTCATTCGAGTGGGAGGATACCGGAGTGCCCGGAGAAAACCCACCTGTCCGATCTGGTGACCAGCGTACCACCTCGCATACATCCCGATACAAGGATTGAACCCAGGTTGCATTGGTTAGAAGCGAGCGTGCCAACCACTGCGCTAATTTCAAATCGAGTTTCCATTGACCAATTTCCCACTAGCCGTAGAGTTTATTGGTATTTGGAGGAAAGGGTTTAAACTCTGTGTCAGAGTTTATAGGTATTTGGAGGAAAGGGTTTAAATTCCTTGTCAGAGTTTATAGGTATTTGGAGGAAAGGGTTTAAACTCTGTGTCAGAGTTTATAGGTATTTGGAGGAAAGGGTTTAAACTCCATGTCAGAGTGTATAGGTATTTGGAGGAAAGGGTTTAAACTCCGTGTCAGAGTTTATAGGTATTTGGAGGAAAGGGTTTAAGCTCCGTGTCAGAGTTTATTGGTATTTGGAGGAAAGGGTTTTAACTCTGTGTCAGAGTTTATTGGTATTTGGAGGAAAGTGTGTAAGCTCCATGTCAGAGTTTATTGGTATATGGAGGAAATGGTTTAAGCTCCATGTCAGAGTTTATTGGTATTTGGAGGAAAGGGTTTAAGCTCCATGTCAGAGTGTATAGGTATTTGGAGGAAAGTGTTTAAGCTCCATGTCAGAGTTTATTGGTATTTGGAGGAAAGGGTTTAAGCTCCATGTCAGAGTTTATTGGTATTTGGAGGAAAGGGTTTAAACTCCATGTCAGAGTTTATTGGTATTTGGAGGAAAGGGTTTAAACTCCATGTCAGAGTGTATTGGTATTTGGAGGAAAGGGTTTAAATTCCTTGTCAGAGTTTATAGGTATTTGGAGGAAAGGGTTTAAACTCCGTGTCAGAGTGTATAGGTATTTGGAGGAAAACTCCGTGTCAGAGTTTATTGGTATTTGGAGGAAAGGGAGTTTCCATTGACAAATTTTCTTTTACATATGCTTGATGACCTTCACATATTTCAAAAACGTGCAGCATGTTAATTACAATTCTTTGCAAGTTGTTATGGTGTTATTTCCATTTCTCTATAGGCATGCATATTGCAATCATACCTCCTGTGTAATGATTGTCTACAGAAATTATTGACAGCATAAGATTAAAAGTTTCGATAGCAATTTATCTAATGTTGAAAGAACATGTTTCGCAATCAATATAACATGATTTTGTATAAACTCAAGTTTTATTAATTGACAAGATACCTGTATATAATATATAAGCAAGTGTACACATTGCAGGTTTTAAATGAAGTGGTAATAGACCGTGGTTCATCACCATTCATCTGTAACATTGATGTGTATGTTGAAGGTCGCTTGGTGACCTCCGTACTGGGAGATGGTAAGTATGGTATGATTTGTTGTTTATGTAAAAGTCATGTTTTGTGAGAGATGGTAAGTTTGTAATGTTGTGTATGTCAAAGGTCATGTGTTGTCGCTTGTGGGATAGGTAAGTATGTAATGTTGATATGATAACGGTCACAGTGTGTCCTTTGAACTGGGAGATGTAAGTATTTAATTTTGTGTATATCAAAGGTCATGTGTTGTGGGAGATGGTAAGTATATAATATTGTGTATGTCAAATGTATGTTATAGGTCACACAGTGACCTCTGTATTGGAGATGATAAGTACTGGTATGTCATGTTGTGTATGTTATAGGTCACACAGTGACCTCTGTATTGGAGATGGTAAGTACCGGTATGTCATGTTGTGTATGTTATAGGTCACAGGGTGACCTCTGTATTGGAGATCGTAAGTACCGGTATGTCATGTTGTGTATGTTATTGGTCACAGGGTGACCTCTTGCAGGGTGACCTCTGTATTAGAGATGGTAAGTACCGGTATGTCATTTTGTGTATGTTATAGGTCACAGGGTGACCTCTGTATTGGAGATGGTAAGTACCGGTATGTCATGTTGTGTATGTTATAGGTCACACAGTGACCTCTGTATTGGAGATGGTAAGTACCGGTATGTCATTTTGTGTATGTTATAGGTCACAGGGTGACCTCTGTATTGGAGATGGTAAGTACCGGTATGTCATTTTGTGTATGTTATTGGTCACAGGGTGACCTCTTGCAGGGTGACCTCTGTATTAGAGATGGTAAGTACCGGTATGTCATTTTGTGTATGTTATAGGTCACAGGGTGACCTCTGTATTGGAGATGGTAAGTACCGGTATGTCATGTTGTGTATGTTATAGGTCACACAGTGACCTCTGTATTGGAGATGGTAAGTACCGGTATGTCATTTTGTGTATGTTATAGGTCACAGGGTGACCTCTGTATTGGAGATGGTAAGTACCGGTATGTCATTTTGTGTATGTTATTGGTCACAGGGTGACCTCTTGCAGGGTGACCTCTGTATTAGAGATGGTAAGTACCGGTATGTCATTTTGTGTATGTTATAGGTCACAGGGTGACCTCTTGGGGTGTTGTATTGGAGATGGTAAGTACCGGTATGTCATGTTGTGTATGTTATAGGTCACAGGGTGACCTCTTGGTTGTATTGTAGATGGTAAGTACCGGTATGTCATTTTGTGTATGTTATAGGTCACACAGTGACCTCTGTATTGGAGATGGTAAGTACCGGTATGTCATTTTGTGTATGTTATTGGTCACAGGGTGACCTCTTGCAGGGTGACCTCTGTATTTGAGATGGTAAGTACCGGTATGTCATTTTGTGTATGTTATAGGTCACAGGGTGACCTCTGTATTGGAGATGGTAAGTACCGGTATGTCATTTTGTGTATGTTATTGGTCACAGGGTGACCTCTGTATTTGAGATGGTAAGTACCGGTATGTCATTTTGTGTATGTTATAGGTCACAGGGTGACCTCTGTATTGGAGATGGTAAGTACCGGTATGTCATTTTGTGTATGTTATTGGTCACAGGGTGACCTCTGTATTTGAGATGGTAAGTACCGGTATGTCATTTTGTGTATGTTATAGGTCACAGGGTGACCTCTGTATTGGAGATGGTAAGTACCGGTATGTCATTTTGTGTATGTTATTGGTCACAGGGTGACCTCTGTATTTGAGATGGTAAGTACCGGTATGTCATTTTGTGTATGTTATAGGTCACAGGGTGACCTCTGTATTGGAGATGGTAAGTACCGGTATGTCATTTTGTGTATGTTATAGGTCACACGATGACCTCTGTATTGGAGATGGTAAGTATGTAAAATGAATGAATGGTGTTCAAACATCATTATATTCTATACAAACGTCATTATATTCTCTACAAACATCATTATATTCTATACAAACATCATTATATTCTATACAAATGTCATTATATTCTATACAAACATCATTATAATCTCTACAAACATCATTATATTTTATGCAAACATCACAAACGTCATTATATTCTATACAAACATCATTGTCTATTACAGACAGGAGCCAGTTTCAAACAAAATATCATGAAATCAGGGAATTTTATTCTGACTTCAAAGCCATATACACAGATGGTTCAAAAGCTGGTGACACTGTTGCGTCAGCAGCAATCTTTGGGAATAAAAATCGGAAATGTAGACTTCCAAACAAGTCCTCAATTTTCTCTGCCGAACTGAAGGCCATAGATCTCGCTCTAGATCTTGCAGTGGAATCACACTATGTTCAATATATCATTTTCTCTGATTCCTTGTCTGTTTTACAGGCTTTGTATTATGAAAAGTTTGAAAATCCTATTGTTTGTACTTTGCTTGAAAGGATTTCTTCCCTTTCAGAAACAAATACATTTGTGTTCTGCTGGCTTCCGAGTCATATGGGAATAACAGGTAATGAAATGGCTGACCAGAATGCAAAGCTGGCTTTGTCATTATCAATTTCTAGGATTAAAGTGTGTTATACCGATTTTAAATCTACAATTCTTACCTTAATTCAATCCTCTTGGCAGGCCCAATGGGATGGTGAAATTTTTAACAAACTTCATTCGATCAAACCAACACTTGGCGAATGGTGCCCAATTTACAGGCCTATTCGTCGAGAAGAAGTCATTCTTGCCCATCTCAGGATTGGTCATTCTCGAATATCACATTCATGGCTGTTGTCACGAGATGATGCACCAGAATGTATCCCATGCAATACTCTATACACGGTGGAGCATATCTTAATACACTGTGTTGACCTTCAACCAATCCGGTTGCAGTACTACAATGTGGACAACATTAAAAAACTCTTCGACTCTATCAGAGTAGAGTCCATCATATCATTTATCAAGGCAATAGGAATTTATAATAAGCTGTGATATCAATTGTTAATCAGGCCTTTGTAGTAATCATTCATTCATATATTACCTGTAATTAATCTTACGTCTTTATAACTTCGTAGTATTAATTTTTACGTAATGCATATACTTATATAGAATTTTTATTTCATACACTCGACAATAAACATAACTTTAATGCGCGCTACATGACCTTAGATGTCGATGCGCCGTAAAACACCATTTATTCATTCATTCATTACAAACATCATTATAATCTCTACATACATCATTATATTCTATACAAACATCATTATAGTCTATACAAACGTCATTATATTCTATACAAACATCATTATAATCTCTACAAACATCATTATATTCTATTCAAACGTCATTATATTCTATACAAACAACATTATATTCTCTACAAACATCATTATATTCTATACAAACAACATTATATTCTCTACAAACAACATTATATTCTATACAAACATCATTATAGTCTATACAAACATCATTATATTCTATACAAACATCATTATATTCTATACAAACATCATTATATTCTATACAAACGTCATTATATTCTATACAAACAACATTATATTCTCTACAAACATCATTATATTCTATACAAACAACATTATATTCTCTACAAACAACATTATATTCTATACAAACAACATTATATTCTATACAAACATCATTATAGTCTATACAAACATCATTATATTCTATACAAACATCATTATATTCTCTACAAACATCATTATATTCTATACAAACATCATTATATTCTATACAAACATCATTATATTCTATATAAACATCATTATATTCTATACAAACATCATTATATTCTATACAAACATCATTATATTCTATACAAACATCATTATATTCTATACAAACATCATTATATTCTATACAAACGTCAACAACATTATATTCTCTACAAACATCATTATATTCTATACAAACATCATTATATTCTATACAAACGTCATTATATTCTATACAAACATCATTATAGTCTATACAAACGTCATTATATTCTATACAAACGTCATTATATTCTATACAAACATCATTATAGTCTATAAAAACATCATTATAGTCTATACAAACGTCATTATATTCTATACAAACATCATTATATTCTATACAAACATCATTATTATCTCTACAAACATCATTATATTCTATACAAACATCATTATATTCTCTACAAACATCATTATATTCTATTCAAACATCATTATATTCTATTCAAACATCATTATATTCTATACAAACGTCATTATATTCTATACAAACGTCATTATATTCTATTCAAACATCATTATATTCTATACAAACGTCATTATATTCTATACAAACATCATTATATTCTATTCAAACATCATTATATTCTATTCAAACATTATATTCTTTACAAACATCATTATATTCTATACAAATGTCATTATATTCTATTCAAACATCATTATATTCTATACAAACATCATTATATTCTATACAAACGTCATTATATTCTCTACAAACGTCATTATATTCTATTCAAACATTATATTCTATTCAAACATCATTATATTCTATACAAACATCATTATATTCTATTCAAACATCATTATATTCTATACAAACGTCATTATATTCTTTACAAATATCATTATATTCTATACAAATGTCATTATATTCTATACAAACATCATTATATTCTATAAAAACATGATTATATTCTATACAAACGTCATTATATTCTATACAAAAGTCATTATATTCTATACAAATGTCATTATATTCTATACAAATGTCATTATATTCTATTCAAACATCATTATATACAAACGTCATTATATTCTATACAAACATCATTATATTCTATACAAACATCATTATATTCTATACAAATGTCATTATATTCTATAAAAACATCATTATATTCTATACAAACGTCATTATATTCTTTACAAACATCATTATATTCTATACAAATGTCATTATATTCTATACAAACATCATTATATTCTATTCAAACATCATTATATTCTATAAAAACATCATTATATTCTATACAAACATCATTATATTCTATACAAATGTCATTATATTCTATTCAAACATCATTATATACAAACGTCATTATATTCTATACAAACATCATTATGTTCTATAAAAACATCATTATATTCTATACAAACATCATTATATTCTATACAAAAGTCATTATATTCTATACAAATGTCATTATATTCAAACATCATTATATACAAACATCATTATATTCTATACAAACATCATTATGTTCTATACAAACATCATTATATTCTATACAAACATCATTATATTCTATACAAAAGTCATTATATTCTATACAAATGTCATTATATTCTATACAAACATCATTATGTTGTATACAAACGTCATTATATTCTATACAAACATCATTATATTCTATACAAATGTCATTATATTCTATTCAAACATCATTATATACAAACGTCATTATATTCTATACAAACATCATTATGTTGTATACAAACGTCATTATATTCTATACAAACATCATTATATTCTATACAAAAGTCATTATATTCTATACAAATGTCATTATATTCTATTCAAACATCATTATATACAAACGTCATTATATTCTATACAAACATCATTATATTCTATACAAACATCATTATGTTGTATACAAACATCATTATATTCTATACAAACATCATTATGTTGTATACAAACGTCATTATATTCTATACAAACATCATTATATTCTATACAAATGTCATTATATTCTATACAAATGTCATTATATTCTATACAAACGTCATTATATGTTATTCAAACATCATTATATTCTATACAAACGTCATTATATTCTATACAAATGTCATTATATTCTATACAAACATCATTATATTCTATACAAACAACATTATATTCTATACAAACATCATTATATTCTATTCAAACATCATTATATTCTATACCATCATCATTATATTCTATACAAACATCATTATATTCTATACAAACATCATTATATTCTATTCAAACATCATTATATTCTATACCATCATCATTATATTCTATACAAACATCATTATATTCTATACAAACATCATTATATTCTATTTAAACATCATTATATTCTATACAAACATCATTATAATCTCTACAAACATCATTATATTTTATTCAAACATCACAAACGTCATTATAGTCTATACAAACGTCATTATATTCTATACAAACATCATTATAATCTCTACAAACATCATTATATTCTATACAAACATCATAATATTCTATACAAACATCATACTATTCTATACAAACATCATTATATTCTATTCAAACGTCACAAACGTCATTATATTATATTCAAACATCATTATATTCTATACAAACATCATTATATTCTATTCAAACATCATTATATTCTATACAAACATCATTATATTCTATTCAAACATTATATTCTCTACAAACATCATTATATTCTATACAAACTACATTATATTCTATACAAACATCATTATATTCTATACAAATGTCATTATATTCTATACAAACATCATTATATTCTATACAAACATCATTATATTCTATACAAACATCATTATAATCTCTACAAACATCATTATATTTTATTCAAACGTCATTATAGTCTATACAAACATCATTATATTCTATACAAACATCATTATAATCTCTACAAACATCATTATATTCTATACAAACATCATACTATTCTATACAAACGTCATTATATTCTATACAAATGTCATTATATTCTATTCAAACATCATTATATTCTCTATAAACATCATTATATTCTATACAAACATCATTATATTCTATACAAACATCATTATATTCTATACAAACATCATTATATTCTATACAAACATCATTATATTTTATACAAACATCATTATATTCTATACAAACATCATTATATTCTATACAAATGTCAACAACATTACATTCTCTACAAACATCATTATATTCTATACAAACATCATTATATTCTATACAAACGTCATTATATTCTATACAAACATCATTATAGTCTATACAAACATCATTATAGTCTATACAAACGTCATTATATTCTATACAAACGTCATTATATTCTATACAAACATCATTATAGTCTATACAAACATCATTATAGTCTATACAAACGTCATTATATTCTATACAAACATCATTATTATCTCTACAAACATCATTATATTCTATACAAACGTCATTATATTCTCTACAAACGTCATTATATTCTATTGAAACATCATTATATTCTATTCAAACATCATTATATTCTATACAAACGTCATTATATTCTATTCGAACATCATTATATTCTATACAAACGTCATTATATTCTATACAAACATCATTATATTCTATTCAAACATCATTATATTCTATTCAAACATTATATTCTTTACAAACATCATTATATTCTATACAAATGTCATTATATTCTATTCAAACATCATTATATTCTATACAAACATCATTATATTCTATACAAACGTCATTATATTCTCTACAAACGTCATTATATTCTATTCAAACATTATATTCTTTACAAACATCATTATATTCTATACAAATGTCATTATATTCTATACAAATGTCATTATATTCTATACAAACATCATTATATTCTATACAAACATCATTATAGTCTATTCAAACATCATTATATTCTATACAAACAACATTATATTCTATACAAACATCATTATATTCTATACAAACATCATTATATTCTATACAAACGTCATTATAATCTCTACAAACATCATTATATTCTATACAAACGTCATTATATTCTATACAAACATCATTATATTCTATACAAACATCATTATAATCTCTACAAACATCATTATATTTTATTCAAACGTCACACACGTCATTATAGTCTATACAAACGTCATTATATTCTATACAAACATCATTATAATCTCTACAAACATCATTATATTCTATACAAACATCATAATATTCTATACAAACATCATTATATTCTATACAAACGTCAACAACATTATATTCTCTACAAACATCATTATATTCTATACAAACGTCATTATATTCTATACAAACATCATTATAGTCTATACAAACATCATTATAGTCTATACAAACGTCATTATATTCTATACAAACGTCATTATATTCTATACAAACATCATTATAGTCTATACAAACATCATTATAGTCTATACAAACGTCATTATATTCTATACAAACATCATTATTATCTCTACAAACATCATTATATTCTATACAAATGTCATTATATTCTCTACAAACGTCATTATATTATATTGAAACATCATTATATTCTATTCAAACATCATTATATTCTATACAAACGTCATTATATTCTATTCAAACATCATTATATTCTATACAAACGTCATTATATTCTATACAAACATCATTATATTCTATTCAAACATCATTATATTCTATTCAAACATTATATTCTTTACAAACATCATTATATTCTATACAAATGTCATTATATTCTATTCAAACATCATTATATTCTATACAAACATCATTATATTCTATACAAACGTCATTATATTCTCTACAAACGTCATTATATTGTATTCAAACATTATATTCTTTACAAACATCATTATATTCTATACAAATGTCATTATATTCTATACAAATGTAATTATATTCTATACAAACATCATTATATTCTATACAAACATCATTATATTCTATACAAACAACATTATATTCTATACAAACATCATTATAGTCTATACAAACATCATTATATTCTATACAAACGTCATTATAATCTCTACAAACATCATTATATTCTATACAAACGTCATTATATTCTATACAAACATCATTATATTCTATACAAACATCATTATATTCTATACAAACGTCATTATATTCTATACAAACATCATTATATTCTATACAAACATCATTATAATCTCTACAAACATCATTATATTTTATACAAACGTCATTATAGTCTATACAAACGTCATTATATTCTATACAAACATCATTATATCTTACAAACATCATTATATTCTATACAAACATCATAATATTCTATACAAACATCATTATATTCTATACAAACATCATTATATTCTATTCAAACGTCATTATATTATATACAAACATCATTATATTCTATACAAACATCATTATATTCTATACAAACATCATTATATTCTATACAAACATCATTATATTCTATTCAAACATTATATTCTCTACAAACATCATTATATTCTATACAAACAACATTATATTCTATACAAACATCATTATATTCTATACAAATGTCATTATATTCTATACAAACATCATTATATTCTATACAAACATCATTATATTCTATACAAACATCATTATAATCTCTACAAACATCATTATATTTTATTCAAACGTCATTATAGTCTATACAAACATCATTATATTCTATACAAACATCATTATAATCTCTACAAACATCATTATATTCTATACAAACATCATACTATTCTATACAAACGTCATTATATTCTATACAAATGTCATTATATTCTATACAAACATCATTATATTCTATACAAATGTCAACAACATTATATTCTCTACAAACATCATTATATTCTATACAAACATCATTATATTCTATACAAACGTCATTATATTCTATACAAACATCATTATAGTCTATACAAACATCATTATAGTCTATACAAACGTCATTATATTCTATACAAACGTCATTATATTCTATACAAACATCATTATAGTCTATACAAACATCATTATAGTCTATACAAACGTCATTATATTCTATACAAACATCATTATTATCTCTACAAACATCATTATATTCTATACAAACGTCATTATATTCTCTACAAACGTCATTATATTCTATTGAAACATCATTATATTCTATTCAAACATCATTATATTCTATACAAACGTCATTATATTCTATTCAAACATCATTATATTCTATACAAACGTCATTATATTCTATACAAACATCATTATATTCTATTCAAACATCATTATATTCTATACAAACATCATTATAATCTCTACAAACATCATTATATTCTATACAAACATCATACTATTCTATACAAACGTCATTATATTCTATTCAAACATCATTATAATCTCTACAAACATCATTATATTCTATACAAACATCATACTATTCTATACAAACATCATTATATTCTATACAAACATCATTATAATCTCTACAAACATCATTATATTCTATACAAACATCATTATAATCTCTACAAACATCATTATATTCTATTCAAACATCATTATAATCTCTACAAACATCATTATATTCTATACAAACATCATACTATTCTATACAAACATCATTATATTCTATACAAACATCATTATATTCTATTCAAACATTATATTCTCTACAAACATCATTATATTCTATACAAACAACATTATATTCTATACAAACATCATTATATTCTATACAAATGTCATTATATTCTATACAAACATCATTATATTCTATACAAACATCATTATATTCTATACAAACATCATTATAATCTCTACAAACATCATTATATTTTATTCAAACGTCACAAACGTCATTATAGTCTATACAAACGTCATTATATTCTATACAAACATCATTATAAACTCTACAAACATCATTATATTCTATACAAACATCATACTATTCTATACAAACGTCATTATATTCTATTCAAACATCATTATAATCTCTACAAACATCATTATATTCTATACAAACGTCATTATATTCTATACAAACATTATTATAATCTCTACAAACATCATTATATTCTATACAAACATCATACTATTCTATACAAACGTCATTATATTCTATACAAACAACATTATATTCTATACAAACATCATTATATTCTATACAAATGTCATTATATTCTATACAAACATCATTATATTCTATACAAACATCATTATATTCTATACAAACATCATTATAATCTCTACAAACATCATTATATTTTATTCAAACGTCAGAAACGTCATTATAGTCTATACAAACGTCATTATATTCTATACAAACATCATTATAATCTCTACAAACATCATTATATTCTATTCAAACATCATTATAATCTCTACAAACATCATTATATTCTATACAAACATCATACTATTCTATACAAACGTCATTATATTCTATACAAACATCATTATAATCTCTACAAACATCATTATATTCTATTCAAACGTCACAAACGTCATTATATTCTATACAAACGTCATTATATTCTATACAAACGTCATTATATTCTTTACAAACCTCATTATATTCTATACAACCATCATTATATTCTATACAAACACCATATTCTATACAAACGTCATTATAATCTCTACAAACATCATTATATTCTATTCAAACGTCACAAACATCATTATATTCTATACAAACATCATTATATTCTATACAAACGTTATTATAATCTATACAAACGTCATTATATTCTATACAAATGTCATTATATTTTATACAAACATCATTATATTCTATTCAAACGTCATTATATTCTATACAAACATCATTATATTCTATACAAACGTCATTATATTCTCTACAAACGTCATTATATTCTATACAAACATCATTATATTCTATACAAACGTCATTATATTCTATACCATCATCATTATATTCTATACAAACATCATTATATTCTATACAAACATCATTATATTCTATTCAAACATCATTATATTCTATACCATCATCATTATATTCTATACTATCATCATTATATTCTATACAAACATCATTATAGTCTATACAAACATCATTATATTCTATACAAACGTCATTATATTCTATACAAACGTCATTATATTCTATACAAATGTCATTATATTCTATACAAACGTCATTATATTCTATACAAACGTTATTATGTTCTATACAAACATCATTATGTTCTATACAAACGTCATTATGTTCTATACAAACGTCATTATATTCTATACAAATGTCATTATATTCTATACAAACTTCATTATATTCTATACAAACGTCATTATATTCTATACAAACGTCATTATATTCTATACAAACGTCATTATATTCTATTCAAACATCATTATATTCTATTCAAACATCATTATATTCTATACAAACGTCATTATATTCTATACAAACATCATTATATTCTATTCAAACATCATTATATTCTATAAAAACATTGTGCCACCCTGTTGTATTGTAGCTGGTACATTGACATGTAGTGCCACCCTGTTGTACTGCAGCTGGTACATTGACATGTAGTGCCACCCTGTTGGATTGTAGCTGGTACATTGACATGTAGTGCCACCCTGTTGTATTGTAGCTAGTACATGTAGTGCCACCCTGTTGTATTGCAGCTAGTACATTGACATGTAGTGCCACCCTGTTGTACTGCAGCTGGTACATTGACATGTAGTGCTACTCTGTTGTACTGTAGCAGGTACATTGACATGTAGTGCCACCCTGTTGTACTGCAGCTGGTACATTGACATGTAGTGCCACCCTGTTGTACTGTAGCTGGTACATTGACATGTAGCGCCACCCTGTTGTTCTGCAGCTGTTACATTGACATGTAGCGCCACCCTGTTGTACTGCAGCTGGTACATTGACATGTAGCGCCACCCTGTTGTACTGCAGCTGGTACATTGACATGTAGTGCCACCCTGTTGTATTGTAGGTGGTACATTGACATGTAGTGCCACCCTGTTGTACTGCAGCTGGTACATTGACATGTAGTGCCACCCTGTTGTATTGTAGCTGGTACATTGACATGTAGTGCCACCCTGTTGTATTGTAGCTAGTACATTGACATGTAGTGCCACCCTGTTGTATTGTAGCTGTATGTATAGTGCCACCCTGTTGTATTGCAGCTAGTACATTGACATGTAGTGCCACCCTGTTGTATTGCAGCTGGTACATTGACATGTAGTGCCACCCTGTTGTATTGTAGCTAGAATGTGTAGTGCCACCCTGTTGTATTGAAGCTAGTACATTGACATGTAGTGCCACCCTGTTGTATTGTAGCTAGAATGTGTAGTGCCACCCTGTTGTATTGCAGCTGGTACATTGACATGTAGTGCCACCCTGTTGTATTGCAACTGGTGCATTGCCATGTAGTGCCACCCTGTTGTATTGTAGCTGGTATGTGTAGTGCCACCCTGTTGTATTGCAGCTAGTACATTGACATGTAGTGCCACCCTGTTGTATTGCAGCTAGTACTTTCACATGTAGTGCCACCCTATTGTATTGTAGCTGGTACATTGACATGTAGTGCCACCCTGTTGTATTGTAGCTGGTACATTGACATGTAGTGCCACCCTGTTGTATTGCAGCTGGTACATTGACATGTAGTGCCACCCAGTTGTATTGTAGCTGGTACATTGACATGTAGTGCCACCCTGTTGTATTGCAACTGGTACATTGACATGTAGTGCCACCCTGTTGTATTGTAGCTGGTTCATTGACATGTAGTGCCACCCTGTTGTACTGTAGCTGGTACATTGACATGTAGTGCCACCCTGTTGTATTGTAGCTGGTACATTGACATGTAGTGCCACCTTGTTGTATTGCAAGACATATAGTGCCACCCTGTTGTATTGCAGCTAGTACATTGACATGTAGTGCCACCCTGTTGTATTGCAGCTGGTACATTGACATGTAGTGCCACCCTGTTGTATTGTAGCTGGTACATTGACATGTAGTTCCACCCTGTTGTATTGCAGCTGGTACATTGACATGTAGTGCCACCCTTTTGTATTGTAGCTGGTACATTGACATGTAGTGCCACCCTGTTGTATTGCAACTGGTACATTGACATGTAGTGCCACCCTGTTGTATTGTAGCTGGTTCATTGACATGTAGTGCCACCCTGTTGTACTATAGCTGGTACATTGACATGTAGTGCCACCCTGTTGTATTGTAGCTGGTACATTGACATGTAGTGCCACCTTGTTGTATTGCAAGACATATAGTGCCACCCTGTTGTATTGCAGCTAGTACATTGACATGTAGTGCCACCCTGTTGTATTGCAGCTGGTACATTGACATGTAGTGCCACCCTGTTGTATTGTAGCTGGTACATTGACATGTAGTTCCACCCTGTTGTATTGCAGCTGGTACATTGACATGTAGTGCCACCCTTTTGTATTGTAGCTGGTACATTGACATGTAGTGCCACCCTGTTGTATTGCAGCTAGTACATTGACATGTAGCGCCACCCTGTTGTATTGCAGCTGGTACATTGACATGTAGTGCCACCCTGTTGTATTGCAGCTAGTACATTGACATGTAGCGCCACCCTGTTGTATTGTAGCTGGTACATTGACATGTAGTGCCACCCTGTTGTATTGCAGCTAGTACATTGACATGTAGTGCCACCCTGTTGTATTGCAGCTGGTACATTGACATGTAGTGACACCCTGTTGTATTGCAACTGGTGCATTGACATGTAGTGCCACCCTGTTGTACTGTAGCTGGTACATTGACATGTAGTGCCACCCTGTTGTATTGTAGCTGGTACATGTAGTGCCACCCTGTTGTAGTGCAGCTAGTACATTGACATGTAGCGCCACCTTGTTGTACTGCAGCTGGTACATTGACATGTATCGCCACCCTGTTGTACTGCAGCTGGTACATTGACATGTAGCGCCACCCTGTTGTATTGTAGCAGGTACATGTAGTGCCACCCTGTTGTATTGCAGCTAGTACATTGACATGTAGTGCCACCCTGTTGTACTGCAGCTGGTACATTGACATGTAGCGCCACCCTGTTGTACTGCAGCTGGTACATTGACATGTAGTGCCACCCTGTTGTACTGTAGCTGGTACATTGACATGTAGCACCACCCTGTTGTTCTGCAGCTGGTACATTGACATGTAGCACCACCCTGTTGTACTGCAGCTTGTACATTGACATGTAGCGCCACCTTGTTGTATTGCAAGACATGTAGTGCCACCCTGTTGTATTGCAGCTAGTACATTGACATGTAGTGCCACCCTGTTGTATTGCAGCTGGTACATTGACATGTAGTGCCACGCTGTTGTATTGTAGCTGGTACATTGACATGTAGTGCCTCCCTGTTGTATTGTAGCTAGTACGTGTAGTGCCACCATGTTTTATTGCAGCTAGTACACATTGACATGTAGTGCCACCCTGTTGTATTGCAGCTGGTACATTGACATGTAGTGCCACCCTGTTGTATTGTAGCTGGTACATTGACATGTAGCGCCACCCTGTTGTATTATAGCTGGTACATTGACATGTAGCGCCACCCTGTTGTTCTGCAGCTGGTACATTGACATGTAGCGCCACCCTGTTGTACTGCAGCTGGTACATTGACATGTAGCGCCACCCTGTTGTACTGCAGCTGGTACATTGACATGTAGCGCCACCCTGTTGTATTGTAGCTGGTACATTGACATGTAGTGCCACCCTGTTGTATTGCAGCTGGTACATTGACATGTAGTGCCACCCTGTTGTATTGCAGCTGGTACATTGACATGTAGTGCCACCCTGTTGTATTGCAGCTGGTACATTGACATGTAGTGCCACCCTGTTGTACTGCAGCTGGTACATTGACATGTATTGCCACCCTGTTGTATTGTAGCTAGTACATTGACATGTAGTGCCACCCTGTTGTATTGTAGCTGGTACATTGACATGTAGTGCCACCCTGTTGTATTGCAGCTGGTACATTGACATGTAGTGCCACCCTGTTGTATTGCAGCTAGTACATTGAATTGTAGTGCCACCCTGTTGTATTGCAGCTGGTACATTGACATGTAGTGCCACCCTGTTGTATTGTAGCTGGTACATTGACATGTAGTGCCTCCCTGTTGTATTGTATCTAGTATGTGTAGTGCCACCCTGTTGTACTGCAGCTGGTACATTGACATGTAGTGCCACCCTGTTGTACTGTAGCTGGTACATTGACATGTAGCGCCACCCTGTTGTTCTGCAGCTGGTACATTGACATGTAGCGCCACCCTGTTGTACTGCAGCTGGTACATTGACATGTAGTGCCACCCTGTTGTATTGTAGCTGGTACCTTGACATGTAGTGCCACCCTGTTGTATTGTAGCTGTATGTATAGTGCCACCCTGTTGTATTGCAGCTAGTACATTGGCATGTAGTGCCACCCTGTTGTATTGCAGCTGGTACATTGACATGTAGTGCCACCCTGTTGTATTGTAGCTAGAATGTGTAGTGCCACCCTGTTGTATTGCAGCTAGTACATTGACATGTAGTGCCACCCTGTTGTATTGTAGCTAGAATGTGTAGTGCCACCCTGTTTTATTGCAGCTAGTACATTGACATGTAGTGCCACCCTGTTGTATTGCAGCTTGTACATTGACATGTAGTGCCACCCTGTTGTATTGCAACTGGTGCATTGACATGTAGTGCCACCCTGTTGTACTGTAGCTGGTACATTGACATGTAGCGCCACCCTGTTGTTCTGCAGCTGGTACATTGACATGTAGCACCACCCTGTTGTACTGCATCTTGTACATTGACATGTAGCGCCACCTTGTTGTATTGCAAGACATGTAGTGCCACCCTGTTGTATTGCAGCTAGTACATTGACATGTAGTGCCACCCTGTTGTATTGCAGCTGGTACATTGACATGTAGTGCCACGCTGTTGTATTGTAGCTGGTACATTGACATGTAGTGCCTCCCTGTTGTATTGTAGCTAGTACGTGTAGTGCCACCATGTTTTATTGCAGCTAGTACACATTGACATGTAGTGCCACCCTGTTGTATTGCAGCTGGTACATTGACATGTAGTGCCACCCTGTTGTATTGTAGCTGGTACATTGACATGTAGCGCCACCCTGTTGTATTGTAGCTGGTACATTGACATGTAGCGCCACCCTGTTGTTCTGCAGCTGGTACATTGACATGTAGCGCCACCCTGTTGTACTGCAGCTGGTACATTGACATGTAGTGCCACCCTGTTGTACTGCAGCTGGTACATTGACATGTAGCGCCACCCTGTTGTATTGTAGCTGGTACGTGTAGTGCCACCCTGTTGTATTGCAGCTAGTACATTGACATGTAGTGCCACCCTGTTGTATTGTAGCTGGTACATTGACATGTAGCGCCACCCTGTTGTACTGCAGCTGGTACATTGACATGTAGCGCCACCCTGTTGTACTGCAGCTGGTACATTGACATGTAGCGCCACCCTGTTGTATTGTAGCTGGTACATTGACATGTAGTGCCACCCTGTTGTACTGCAGCTGGTACATTGACATGTAGCGCCACCCTGTTGTACTGTAGCTGGTACATTGACATGTAGTGCCACCCTGTTGTATTGTAGCTGGTACATTGACATGTAGTGCCACCCTGTTGTATTGTAGCTGGTACATTGACATGTAGTGCCACCCTGTTGTATTGTAGCTGGTACATTGACATGTAGTGCCACCCTGTTGTATTGTACTGGTATGTGTAGTGCCACCCTGTTGTGCAGCTGGTACATTGACATGTAGTGCCACCCTGTTGTATTGTAGCTGGTACATTGACATGTAGTGCCACCCTGTTGTATTGTAGCTGGTACATTGACATGTAGTGCCACCCTGTTGTACTGCAGCTGGTACATTGACATGTAGTGCCACCCTGTTGTATTGTAGCTGGTACATTGACATGTAGTGCCACCCTGTTGTATGTGCTGTATGTGTAGTGCCACCCTGTTGTATTGCAGCTGGTACATTGACATGTAGTGCCACCCTGTTGTATTGCAGCTGGTACATTGACATGTAGTGCCACCCTGTTGTATTGTAGCTGGTACGTGTAGTGCCACCCTGTTGTATTGCAGCTGGTACATTGACATGTAGTGCCACCCTGTTGTATTGTAGCTGGTACATTGACATGTAGTGCCACCCTGTTGTATTGCAGCTGGTACATTGACATGTAGTGCCACCCTGTTGTATTGCAGCTGGTACATTGACATGTAGTGCCACCCTGTTGTATTGCAGCTGGTACATTGACATGTAGTGCCACCCTGTTGTATTGTAGCTGGTATGTGTAGTGCCACCCTGTTGTATTGCAGCTGGTACATTGACATGTAGTGCCACCCTGTTGTATTGTAGCTGGTACATTGACATGTAGTGCCACCCTGTTGTATTGTAGCTAGTACGTGTAATGCCACCCTGTTGTATTGCAGCTAGTACATTGACATGTAGTGCCACCCTGTTGTATTGCAGCTGGTACATTGACATGTAGTGCCACCCTGTTGTATTGTAACTGGTACATTGACATGTAGTGCCTCCCTGTTGTATTGTAGCTGGTACATTGACATGTAGTGCCTCCCTGTTGTATTGCAGCTAGTACATTGACATGTAGTGCCACCCTGTTGTATTGCAGCTGGTACATTGACATGTAGTGCCACCCTGTTGTATTGTAGCTGGTACATTGACATGTAGTGCCACCCTGTTGTATTGTAGCTGGTACATTGACATGTAGTGCCACCCTGTTGTATTGCAGCTGGTACATTGACATGTAGTGCCACCCTGTTGTATTGCAGCTGGTACATTGACATGTAGTGCCACCCTGTTGTATTGCAGCTGGTACATTGACATGTAGTGCCACCCTGTTGTATTGTAGCTGGTACATTGACATGTAGTGCCACCCTGTTGTATTGCAGCTGGTACATTGACATGTAGTGCACCCTGTTGTATTGTAGCTGGTACATTGACATGTAGTGCCACCCTGTTGTATTGTAGCTGGTACATTGACATGTAGTGCCACCCTGTTGTACTGTAGCTGGTACATTGACATGTAGTGCCACCCTGTTGTATTGCAGCTGGTACATTGACATGTAGTGCCACCCTGTTGTATTGCAACTGGTACATTGACATGTAGTGCCACCCTGTTGTATTGTAGCTGGTACATTGACATGTAGTGCCACCCTGTTGTATTGTAGCTGGTACGTGTAGTGCCACCCTGTTGTATTGCAGCTGGTACATTGACATGTAGTGCCACCCTGTTGTATTGCAGCTGGTACATTGACATGTAGTGCCACCCTGTTGTATTGTAGCTGGTACATTGACATGTAGTGCCACCCTGTTGTATTGCAGCTGGTACATTGACATGTAGTGCCACCCTGTTGTATTGTAGCTGGTACATTGACATGTAGTGCCACCCTGTTGTATTGTAGCTGGTACGTGTAGTGCCACCCTGTTGTATTGCAGCTAGTACATTGACATGTAGTGCCACCCTATTGTATTGTAGCTGGTACATTGAATGTAGCGCCACCTTGTTGTACTGCAGTGGTCATTGACATGTAGTGCCACCCTGTTGTACTGCAGCTGGTACATTGACATGTAGTGCCACCCTGTTGTATTGCAGCTGGTACATTGACATGTAGTGCCACCCTGTTGTATTGCAGCTGGTACATTGACATGTAGTGCCACCCTGTTGTACTGTAGCTGGTACATTGACATGTAGTGCCACCCTGTGTATTGTAGCTGGTACGTGTAGTGCCACCCTGTTGTATTGCAGCTAGTACATTGACATGTAGTGCCACCCTGTTGTACTGCAGCTGGTACATTGACATGTAGTGCCACCCTGTTGTACTGTAGCTGGTACATTGACATGTAGTGCCACCCTGTTGTTCTGTAGCTGGTACATTGACATGTAGTGCCACCCTGTTGTATTGCAGCTAGTACATTGACATGTAGTGCCACCCTGTTGTATTGCAGCTGGTACATTGACATGTAGTGCCACCCTGTTGTATTGTAGCTGGTACATTGACATGTAGTGCCACCCTGTTGTACTGTAGCTGGTACATTGACATGTAGTGCCACCCTGTTGTATTGTAGCTGGTACATTGACATGTAGTGCCACCTTGTTGTATTGCAAGACATGTAGTGCCACCCTGTTGTATTGCAGCTAGTACATTGACATGTAGTGCCACCCTGTTGTATTGCAGCTGGTACATTGACATGTAGTGCCACGCTGTTGTATTGTAGCTGGTACATTGACATGTAGTGCCTCCCTGTTGTATTGTAGCTAGTACGTGTAGTGCCACCATGTTTTATTGCAGCTAGTACAATTGACATGTAGTGCCACCCTGTTGTATTGCAGCTGGTACATTGACATGTAGTGCCACCCTGTTGTATTGTAGCTGTATATGTAGTGCCACCCTGTTGTATTGCAGCTGGTACATTGACATGTAGTGCCACCCTGTTGTATGCAGCTGGTACATTGACATGTAGTGCCACCCTGTTGTATTGTAGCTAGTATGTGTAGTGCCACCCTGTTGTATTGCAGCTGTACATTGACATGTAGTGCCACCCTGTTGTATTGTAGCTGGTATGACATGTAGTGCCACCCTGTTGTATTGCAGCTGGTACATTGACATGTAGTGCCACCCTGTTGTATTGCAACTGGTACATTGACATGTAGTGCCACCCTGTTGTATTGTAGCTGGTACATTGTGTAGTGCCACCCTGTTGTACTGCAGCTGGTACATTGACATGTAGTGCCACCCTGTTGTATTGTAGCTGGTACATTGACATGTAGTGCCACCCTGTTGTATTGTAGCTGTTGTGTGTGTGTTGTTTGGCTGGTACATTGACATGTAGTGCCACCCTGTTGTATTGCAGCTGGTACATTGACATGTAGTGCCACCCTGTTGTATTGCAGCTGGTACATTGACATGTAGTGCCACCCTGTTGTATTGCAGCTGGTACATTGACATGTAGTGCCACCCTGTTGTATTGTAGCTGGTACATTGACATGTAGTGCCACCCTGTTGTACTGTAGCTGGTACATTGACATGTAGTGCCACCCTGTTGTATTGTAGCTGGTACGTGTAGTGCCACCCTGTTGTATTGCAACTGGTACATTGACATGTAGTGCCACCCTGTTGTATTGCAGCTAGTACATTGACATGTAGTGCCACCCTGTTGTATTGCAGCTGGTACATTGACATGTAGTGCCACCCTGTTGTATTGTAGCTGGTACATTGACATGTAGTGCCACCCTGTTGTACTGTAGCTGGTACATTGACATGTAGTGCCACCCTGTTGTATTGTAGCTGGTACGTGTAGTGCCACCCTGTTGTATTGCAGCTAGTACATTGACATGTAGTGCCACCCTGTTGTATTGTAGCTGGTACATTGACATGTAGTGCCACCTTGTTGTACTGCAGCTGGTACATTGACATGTAGCGCCACCCTGTTGTATTGTAGCTGGTACATTGACATGTAGTGCCACCCTGTTGTATTGCAGCTGGTACATTGACATGTAGCGCCACCCTGTTGTATTGTAGCTGGTACATTGACATGTAGTGCCACCCTGTTGTACTGCAGCTGGTACATTGACATGTAGTGCCACCCTTTTTTATTGTAGCTGGTACATTGACATGTAGTGCCACCCTGTTGTACTGTAGCTGGTACATTGACATGTAGTGCCACCCTGTTGTATTGCAGCTGGTACATTGACATGTAGTGCCACCCTGTTGTATTGCAGCTAGTACATTGACATGTAGTGCCACGCTGTTGTATTGTAGCTGGTACGTGTAGTGCCACCCTGTTGTATTGCAACTGGTACATTGACATGTAGTGCCACCCTGTTGTATTGCAGCTGGTACATTGACATGTAGTGCCACCCTGTTGTATTGCAGCTGGTACATTGACATGTAGTGCCACCCTGTTGTATTTCAGCTGGTACATTGACATGTAGTGCCACCCTGTTGTATTGCAGCTGGTACATTGACATGTAGTGCCACCCTGTTGTATTGTAGCTGGTACATTGACATGTAGTGCCACCCTGTTGTATTGTAGCTGGTACATGTAGTGCCACCTGTTGTATTGCAGTGGTATTGACATGTAGTGCCACCTGTTGTATTGCAGCTGGTACATTGACATGTATTGCCACCCTGTTGTATTGCAGCTGGTACATTGACATGTAGTGCCACCCTGTTGTATTGTAGCTGGTACATGTAGTTCCACCCTGTTGTATTGCAGCTAGTACATTGACATGTAGTGCCACCCTGTTGTACTGCAGCTGGTACATTGACATGTAG
>CM026401.1:22522792-22550059 GCA_014843695.1 Archivesica marissinica
TATATTCTATACAAATGTCATTATATTCTATACAAACATCATTATATTCTATACAAACATCATTATATTCTATACAAACATCATTATAATCTCTACAAACATCATTATATTTTATTCAAACGTCATTATAGTCTATACAAACATCATTATATTCTATACAAACATCATTATAATCTCTACAAACATCATTATATTCTATACAAACATCATACTATTCTATACAAACGTCATTATATTCTATACAAATGTCATTATATTCTATACAAACATCATTATATTCTATACAAATGTCAACAACATTATATTCTCTACAAACATCATTATATTCTATACAAACATCATTATATTCTATACAAACGTCATTATATTCTATACAAACATCATTATAGTCTATACAAACATCATTATAGTCTATACAAACGTCATTATATTCTATACAAACGTCATTATATTCTATACAAACATCATTATAGTCTATACAAACATCATTATAGTCTATACAAACGTCATTATATTCTATACAAACATCATTATTATCTCTACAAACATCATTATATTCTATACAAACGTCATTATATTCTCTACAAACGTCATTATATTCTATTGAAACATCATTATATTCTATTCAAACATCATTATATTCTATACAAACGTCATTATATTCTATTCAAACATCATTATATTCTATACAAACGTCATTATATTCTATACAAACATCATTATATTCTATTCAAACATCATTATATTCTATACAAACATCATTATAATCTCTACAAACATCATTATATTCTATACAAACATCATACTATTCTATACAAACGTCATTATATTCTATTCAAACATCATTATAATCTCTACAAACATCATTATATTCTATACAAACATCATACTATTCTATACAAACATCATTATATTCTATACAAACATCATTATAATCTCTACAAACATCATTATATTCTATACAAACATCATTATAATCTCTACAAACATCATTATATTCTATTCAAACATCATTATAATCTCTACAAACATCATTATATTCTATACAAACATCATACTATTCTATACAAACATCATTATATTCTATACAAACATCATTATATTCTATTCAAACATTATATTCTCTACAAACATCATTATATTCTATACAAACAACATTATATTCTATACAAACATCATTATATTCTATACAAATGTCATTATATTCTATACAAACATCATTATATTCTATACAAACATCATTATATTCTATACAAACATCATTATAATCTCTACAAACATCATTATATTTTATTCAAACGTCACAAACGTCATTATAGTCTATACAAACGTCATTATATTCTATACAAACATCATTATAAACTCTACAAACATCATTATATTCTATACAAACATCATACTATTCTATACAAACGTCATTATATTCTATTCAAACATCATTATAATCTCTACAAACATCATTATATTCTATACAAACGTCATTATATTCTATACAAACATTATTATAATCTCTACAAACATCATTATATTCTATACAAACATCATACTATTCTATACAAACGTCATTATATTCTATACAAACAACATTATATTCTATACAAACATCATTATATTCTATACAAATGTCATTATATTCTATACAAACATCATTATATTCTATACAAACATCATTATATTCTATACAAACATCATTATAATCTCTACAAACATCATTATATTTTATTCAAACGTCAGAAACGTCATTATAGTCTATACAAACGTCATTATATTCTATACAAACATCATTATAATCTCTACAAACATCATTATATTCTATTCAAACATCATTATAATCTCTACAAACATCATTATATTCTATACAAACATCATACTATTCTATACAAACGTCATTATATTCTATACAAACATCATTATAATCTCTACAAACATCATTATATTCTATTCAAACGTCACAAACGTCATTATATTCTATACAAACGTCATTATATTCTATACAAACGTCATTATATTCTTTACAAACCTCATTATATTCTATACAACCATCATTATATTCTATACAAACACCATATTCTATACAAACGTCATTATAATCTCTACAAACATCATTATATTCTATTCAAACGTCACAAACATCATTATATTCTATACAAACATCATTATATTCTATACAAACGTTATTATAATCTATACAAACGTCATTATATTCTATACAAATGTCATTATATTTTATACAAACATCATTATATTCTATTCAAACGTCATTATATTCTATACAAACATCATTATATTCTATACAAACGTCATTATATTCTCTACAAACGTCATTATATTCTATACAAACATCATTATATTCTATACAAACGTCATTATATTCTATACCATCATCATTATATTCTATACAAACATCATTATATTCTATACAAACATCATTATATTCTATTCAAACATCATTATATTCTATACCATCATCATTATATTCTATACTATCATCATTATATTCTATACAAACATCATTATAGTCTATACAAACATCATTATATTCTATACAAACGTCATTATATTCTATACAAACGTCATTATATTCTATACAAATGTCATTATATTCTATACAAACGTCATTATATTCTATACAAACGTTATTATGTTCTATACAAACATCATTATGTTCTATACAAACGTCATTATGTTCTATACAAACGTCATTATATTCTATACAAATGTCATTATATTCTATACAAACTTCATTATATTCTATACAAACGTCATTATATTCTATACAAACGTCATTATATTCTATACAAACGTCATTATATTCTATTCAAACATCATTATATTCTATTCAAACATCATTATATTCTATACAAACGTCATTATATTCTATACAAACATCATTATATTCTATTCAAACATCATTATATTCTATAAAAACATTGTGCCACCCTGTTGTATTGTAGCTGGTACATTGACATGTAGTGCCACCCTGTTGTACTGCAGCTGGTACATTGACATGTAGTGCCACCCTGTTGGATTGTAGCTGGTACATTGACATGTAGTGCCACCCTGTTGTATTGTAGCTAGTACATGTAGTGCCACCCTGTTGTATTGCAGCTAGTACATTGACATGTAGTGCCACCCTGTTGTACTGCAGCTGGTACATTGACATGTAGTGCCACCCTGTTGTACTGTAGCAGGTACATTGACATGTAGTGCCACCCTGTTGTACTGCAGCTGGTACATTGACATGTAGTGCCACCCTGTTGTACTGTAGCTGGTACATTGACATGTAGCGCCACCCTGTTGTTCTGCAGCTGGTACATTGACATGTAGCGCCACCCTGTTGTACTGCAGCTGGTACATTGACATGTAGCGCCACCCTGTTGTACTGCAGCTGGTACATTGACATGTAGTGCCACCCTGTTGTATTGTAGCTGGTACATTGACATGTAGTGCCACCCTGTTGTACTGCAGCTGGTACATTGACATGTAGTGCCACCCTGTTGTATTGTAGCTGGTACATTGACATGTAGTGCCACCCTGTTGTATTGTAGCTGGTACATTGACATGTAGTGCCACCCTGTTGTATTGTAGCTGTATGTATAGTGCCACCCTGTTGTATTGCAGCTAGTACATTGACATGTAGTGCCACCCTGTTGTATTGCAGCTGGTACATTGACATGTAGTGCCACCCTGTTGTATTGTAGCTAGAATGTGTAGTGCCACCCTGTTGTATTGAAGCTAGTACATTGACATGTAGTGCCACCCTGTTGTATTGTAGCTAGAATGTGTAGTGCCACCCTGTTGTATTGCAGCTGGTACATTGACATGTAGTGCCACCCTGTTGTATTGCAACTGGTGCATTGCCATGTAGTGCCACCCTGTTGTATTGTAGCTGGTATGTGTAGTGCCACCCTGTTGTATTGCAGCTAGTACATTGACATGTAGTGCCACCCTGTTGTATTGCAGCTAGTACATTCACATGTAGTGCCACCCTATTGTATTGTAGCTGGTACATTGACATGTAGTGCCACCCTGTTGTATTGTAGCTGGTACATTGACATGTAGTGCCACCCTGTTGTATTGCAGCTGGTACATTGACATGTAGTGCCACCCTGTTGTATTGTAGCTGGTACATTGACATGTAGTGCCACCCTGTTGTATTGCAACTGGTACATTGACATGTAGTGCCACCCTGTTGTATTGTAGCTGGTACATTGACATGTAGTGCCACCCTGTTGTACTGTAGCTGGTACATTGACATGTAGTGCCACCCTGTTGTATTGTAGCTGGTACATTGACATGTAGTGCCACCTTGTTGTATTGCAAGACATATAGTGCCACCCTGTTGTATTGCAGCTAGTACATTGACATGTAGTGCCACCCTGTTGTATTGCAGCTGGTACATTGACATGTAGTGCCACCCTGTTGTATTGTAGCTGGTACATTGACATGTAGTGCCACCCTGTTGTATTGCAGCTGGTACATTGACATGTAGTGCCACCCTGTTGTATTGTAGCTGGTACATTGACATGTAGTGCCACCCTGTTGTATTGCAACTGGTACATTGACATGTAGTGCCACCCTGTTGTATTGTAGCTGGTACATTGACATGTAGTGCCACCCTGTTGTACTGTAGCTGGTACATTGACATGTAGTGCCACCCTGTTGTATTGTAGCTGGTACATTGACATGTAGTGCCACCTTGTTGTATTGCAAGACATATAGTGCCACCCTGTTGTATTGCAGCTAGTACATTGACATGTAGTGCCACCCTGTTGTATTGCAGCTGGTACATTGACATGTAGTGCCACCCTGTTGTATTGTAGCTGGTACATTGACATGTAGTTCCACCCTGTTGTATTGCAGCTGGTACATTGACATGTAGTGCCACCCTTTTGTATTGTAGCTGGTACATTGACATGTAGTGCCACCCTGTTGTATTGCAGCTAGTACATTGACATGTAGCGCCACCCTGTTGTATTGCAGCTGGTACATTGACATGTAGTGCCACCCTGTTGTATTGCAGCTAGTACATTGACATGTAGCGCCACCCTGTTGTATTGTAGCTGGTACATTGACATGTAGTGCCACCCTGTTGTATTGCAGCTAGTACATTGACATGTAGTGCCACCCTGTTGTATTGCAGCTGGTACATTGACATGTAGTGACACCCTGTTGTATTGCAACTGGTGCATTGACATGTAGTGCCACCCTGTTGTACTGTAGCTGGTACATTGACATGTAGTGCCACCCTGTTGTATTGTAGCTGGTACATGTAGTGCCACCCTGTTGTAGTGCAGCTAGTACATTGACATGTAGCGCCACCTTGTTGTACTGCAGCTGGTACATTGACATGTATCGCCACCCTGTTGTACTGCAGCTGGTACATTGACATGTAGCGCCACCCTGTTGTATTGTAGCAGGTACATGTAGTGCCACCCTGTTGTATTGCAGCTAGTACATTGACATGTAGTGCCACCCTGTTGTACTGCAGCTGGTACATTGACATGTAGCGCCACCCTGTTGTACTGCAGCTGGTACATTGACATGTAGTGCCACCCTGTTGTACTGTAGCTGGTACATTGACATGTAGCACCACCCTGTTGTTCTGCAGCTGGTACATTGACATGTAGCACCACCCTGTTGTACTGCAGCTTGTACATTGACATGTAGCGCCACCTTGTTGTATTGCAAGACATGTAGTGCCACCCTGTTGTATTGCAGCTAGTACATTGACATGTAGTGCCACCCTGTTGTATTGCAGCTGGTACATTGACATGTAGTGCCACGCTGTTGTATTGTAGCTGGTACATTGACATGTAGTGCCTCCCTGTTGTATTGTAGCTAGTACGTGTAGTGCCACCATGTTTTATTGCAGCTAGTACACATTGACATGTAGTGCCACCCTGTTGTATTGCAGCTGGTACATTGACATGTAGTGCCACCCTGTTGTATTGTAGCTGGTACATTGACATGTAGTGCCACCCTGTTGTATTGCAGCTGGTACATTGACATGTAGTGCCACCCTGTTGTACTGCAGCTGGTACATTGACATGTAGTGCCACCCTGTTGTATTGCAGCTGGTACATTGACATGTAGTGCCACCCTGTTGTACTGCAGCTGGTACATTGACATGTAGTGCCACCCTGTTGTATTGTAGCTGGTACATTGACATGTAGTGCCACCCTGTTGTATTGCAGCTGGTACATTGACATGTAGTGCCACCCTGTTGTATTGCAGCTGGTACATTGACATGTAGTGCCACCCTGTTGTATTGCAGCTGGTACATTGACATGTAGTGCCACCCTGTTGTACTGCAGCTGGTACATTGACATGTAGTGCCACCCTGTTGTATTGTAGCTAGTACATTGACATGTAGTGCCACCCTGTTGTATTGTAGCTGGTACATTGACATGTAGTGCCACCCTGTTGTATTGCAGCTGGTACATTGACATGTAGTGCCACCCTGTTGTATTGCAGCTAGTACATTGAATTGTAGTGCCGCCCTGTTGTATTGCAGCTGGTACATTGACATGTAGTGCCACCCTGTTGTATTGTAGCTGGTACAT
Source organism: Archivesica marissinica (assembly GCA_014843695.1). NCBI lineage: Eukaryota > Metazoa > Mollusca > Bivalvia > Venerida > Vesicomyidae > Archivesica > Archivesica marissinica. The sequence goes on from CM026401.1 coordinate 22,529,359, forward strand.
TGACATGTAGTGCCTCCCTGTTGTATTGTATCTAGTATGTGTAGTGCCACCCTGTTGTACTGCAGCTGGTACATTGACATGTAGTGCCACCCTGTTGTACTGTAGCTGGTACATTGACATGTAGCGCCACCCTGTTGTTCTGCAGCTGGTACATTGACATGTAGCGCCACCCTGTTGTACTGCAGCTGGTACATTGACATGTAGTGCCACCCTGTTGTATTGTAGCTGGTACATTGACATGTAGTGCCACCCTGTTGTATTGTAGCTGTATGTATAGTGCCACCCTGTTGTATTGCAGCTAGTACATTGACATGTAGTGCCACCCTGTTGTATTGCAGCTGGTACATTGACATGTAGTGCCACCCTGTTGTATTGTAGCTAGAATGTGTAGTGCCACCCTGTTGTATTGCAGCTAGTACATTGACATGTAGTGCCACCCTGTTGTATTGTAGCTAGAATGTGTAGTGCCTCCCTGTTTTATTGCAGCTAGTACATTGACATGTAGTGCCACCCTGTTGTATTGCAGCTTGTACATTGACATGTAGTGCCACCCTGTTGTATTGCAACTGGTACATTGACATGTAGTGCCACCCTGTTGTACTGTAGCTGGTACATTGACATGTAGTGCCACCCTGTTGTTCTGCAGCTGGTACATTGACATGTAGCGCCACCCTGTTGTACTGCAGCTGGTACATTGACATGTAGCGCCACCCTGTTGTATTGCAAGACATGTAGTGCCACCCTGTTGTATTGCAGCTAGTACATTGACATGTAGTGCCACCCTGTTGTATTGCAGCTGGTACATTGACATGTAGTGCCACCCTGTTGTATTGTAGCTGGTACATTGACATGTAGTGCCTCCCTGTTGTATTGTAGCTAGTACGTGTAGTGCCACCCTGTTGTATTGCAGCTAGTACATTGACATGTAGTGCCACCCTGTTGTATTGCAGCTGGTACATTGACATGTAGTGCCACCCTGTTGTATTGTAGCTGGTACATTGACATGTAGTGCCACCCTGTTGTATTGTAGCTGGTACATTGACATGTAGCGCCACCCTGTTGTACTGCAGCTGGTACATTGACATGTAGCGCCACCCTGTTGTACTGCAGCTGGTACATTGACATGTAGTGCCACCCTGTTGTACTGCAGCTGGTACATTGACATGTAGTGCCACCCTGTTGTACTGCAGCTGGTACATTGACATGTAGCGCCACCCTGTTGTACTGCAGCTGGTACATTGACATGTAGTGCCACCCTGTTGTACTGCAGCTGGTACATTGACATGTAGTGCCACCCTGTTGTATTGTAGCTGGTACATTGACATGTAGTGCCACCCTGTTGTATTGCAGCTGGTACATTGACATGTAGTGCCACCCTGTTGTATTGCAGCTGGTACATTGACATGTAGTGCCACCCTGTTGTATTGCAGCTGGTACATTGACATGTAGTGCCACCCTGTTGTACTGCAGCTGGTACATTGACATGTAGTGCCACCCTGTTGTATTGTAGCTGGTACATTGACATGTAGTGCCACCCTGTTGTATTGTAGCTGGTACATTGACATGTAGTGCCACCCTGTTGTATTGCAGCTGGTACATTGACATGTAGTGCCACCCTGTTGTATTGCAGCTAGTACATTGAATTGTAGTGCCGCCCTGTTGTATTGCAGCTGGTACATTGACATGTAGTGCCACCCTGTTGTATTGTAGCTGGTACATTGACATGTAGTGCCTCCCTGTTGTATTGTATCTAGTATGTGTAGTGCCACCCTGTTGTACTGCAGCTGGTACATTGACATGTAGTGCCACCCTGTTGTACTGTAGCTGGTACATTGACATGTAGCGCCACCCTGTTGTTCTGCAGCTGGTACATTGACATGTAGCGCCACCCTGTTGTACTGCAGCTGGTACATTGACATGTAGTGCCACCCTGTTGTATTGTAGCTGGTACATTGACATGTAGTGCCACCCTGTTGTATTGTAGCTGTATGTATAGTGCCACCCTGTTGTATTGCAGCTAGTACATTGGCATGTAGTGCCACCCTGTTGTATTGCAGCTGGTACATTGACATGTAGTGCCACCCTGTTGTATTGTAGCTAGAATGTGTAGTGCCACCCTGTTGTATTGCAGCTAGTACATTGACATGTAGTGCCACCTTGTTGTATTGTAGCTAGAATGTGTAGTGCCACCCTGTTTTATTGCAGCTAGTACATTGACATGTAGTGCCACCCTGTTGTATTGCAGCTTGTACATTGACATGTAGTGCCACCCTGTTGTATTGCAACTGGTGCATTGACATGTAGTGCCACCCTGTTGTATTGTAGCTGGTATGTGTAGTGCCACCCTGTTGTATTGCAGCTAGTACATTGACATGTAGTGCCACCCTATTGTATTGTAGCTGGTACATTGACATGTAGTGCCACCCTGTTGTATTGTAGCTGGTACATTGACATTTAGTGCCACCCTGTTGGATTGCAGCTGGTACATTGACATGTAGTGCCTCCCTGTTGTATTGCAGCTGGTACGTGTAGTGCCACCCTGTTGTATTGCAGCCGGTACATTGACATGTAGCGCCACCCTGTTGTATTGTAGCTGGTACATTGACATGTAGTGCCACCCTGTTGTACTGTAGCTGGTACATTGACATGTAGTGCATCCCTGTTGTATTGTAGGTAGTACGTGTAGTGCCACCCTGTTGTATTGCAGCTAGTACACATTGATATGTAGTGCCACCCTGTTGTATTGCAGCTGGTACATTGACATGTAGTGCCACCCTGTTGTATTATAGCTGGTACATTGACATGTAGTGCCACCCTGTTGTATTGCAACTGGTACATTGATATGTAGTTCCACCCTGTTGTACTGTAGCTGGTACATTGACATGTAGTGCCACCCTGTTGTATTGTAGCTGGTACATTGACATGTAGTGCCACCCTGTTGTATTGCATCTAGTACATTGACATGTAGTGCCACCCTGTTGTATTGCAGCTGGTACATTGACATGTAGTGCCACCCTTTTGTATTGTAGCTGGTACATTGACATGTAGTGCCTCCCTGTTGTACTGTAGCTGGTACATTGACATGTAGTGCCACCCTGTTGTATTGCAGCTGGTACATTGACATGTAGTGCCACCCTGTTGTATTGCAACTGGTACATTGACATGTAGTGCTACCCTGTTGTATTGCAGCTGGTACATTGACATGTAGTGCCACCCTGTTGTACTGCAGCTGGTACATTGACATGTATTGCCATCCTGTTGTATTGTAGCTAGTACATTGACATGTAGTGCCACCCTGTTGTATTGTAGCTGGTACATTGACATGTAGTGCCACCCTGTTGTATTGCAGCTGGTACATTGACATGTAGTGCCACCCTGTTGTATTGTAGCTGGTACATTGACATGTAGTGCCACCCTGTTGTATTGCAACTGGTACATTGACATGTTGTGCCACCCTGTTGTACTGTAGCTGGTACATTGACATGTAGTGCCACCCTGTTGTATTGTAGCTGGTACATGTAGTGCCACCCTGTTGTATTGCAACTGATACATTGACATGTAGTGCCACCCTGTTGTATTGCAGCTAGAACATTGACATGTAGTGCCACCCTGTTGTATCGCAGCTAGTATATTGACATGTAGTGCCACTCTGTTGTATTGCAGCTGGTACATTGACATGTAGTGCCACCCTGTTGTATTGCAACTGGTGCATTGACATGTAGTGCCACCCTGTTGTACTGTAGCTGGTACATTGACATGTAGTGCCACCCTGTTGTATTGTAGCTGGTACGTGTAGTGCCACCCTGTTGTAGTGCAGCTAGTACATTGACATGTAGCGACACCTTGTTGTACTGCAGCTGGTACATTGACGTGTAGCGCCACCCTGTTGTACTGTAGCTGGTACATTGACATGTAGCGCCACCCTGTTGTTCTGCAGCTGGTACATTGACATGTAGTGCCACCCTGTTGTATTGCAGCTGGTACATTGACATGTAGTGCCACCCTGTTGTATTGTAGCTGGTACATTGACATGTAGTGCCACCCTGTTGTATTGCAACTGGTACATTGACATGTAGTGCCACCCTGTTGTACTGTAGCTGGTACATTGACATGTAGTGCCACCCTGTTGTATTGTAGCTGGTACGTGTAGTGCCACCCTGTTGTATTGCAACTGGTACATTGACATGTAGTGCCACCCTGTTGTATTGCAGCTAGTACATTGACATGTAGTGCCACCCTGTTGTATTGCAGCTGGTACATTGACATGTAGTGCCACCCTGTTGTATTGTAGCTGGTACATTGACATGTAGTGCCACCCTGTTGTATTGTAGCTGGTACATTGACATGTAGTGCCACCCTGTTGTATTGCAGCTGGTACATTGACATGTAGTGCCACCCTGTTGTATTGCAGCTGGTACATTGACATGTAGTGCCACCCTGTTGTATTGTAGCTGGTATGTGTAGTGCCACCCTGTTGTATTGCAGCTGGTACATTGACATGTAGTGCCACCCTGTTGTATTGCAGCTGGTACATTGACATGTAGTGCCACCCTGTTGTATTGCAGCTGGTACATTGACATGTAGTGCCACCCTGTTGTATTGCAGCTGGTACATTGACATGTAGTGCCACCCTGTTGTATTGCAGCTAGTACATTGACATGTAGTGCCACCCTGTTGTATTGCAGCTAGTACATTGACATGTAGTGCCACCCTGTTGTATTGCAGCTGGTACATTGACATGTAGTGCCACCCTGTTGTATTGTAGCTGGTACATTGACATGTAGTGCCTCCCTGTTGTATTGTAGCTAGTACGTGTAGTGCCACCCTGTTGTATTGCAGCTAGTACATTGACATGTAGTGCCACCCTGTTGTATTGCAGCTGGTACATTGACATGTAGTGCCACCCTGTTGTATTGCAGCTGGTACATTGACATGTAGTGCCACCCTGTTGTATTGTAGCTGGTACATTGACATGTAGTGCCACCCTGTTGTATTGTAGCTGGTACATTGCTGTAGGCCACCTGTTGTATGCAGACATGTAGTGCCACCCTGTTGTATTGCAGCTAGTACATTGACATGTAGTGCCACCCTGTTGTATTGCAGCTGGTACATTGACATGTAGTGCCACCCTGTTGTATTGTAGCTGGTACATTGACATGTAGTGCCACCCTGTTGTATTGTAGCTAGTACGTGTAGTGCCACCCTGTTGTATTGCAGCTAGTACATTGACATGTAGTGCCACCCTGTTGTATTGCAGCTGGTACATTGACATGTAGTGCCACCCTGTTGTATTGTAGCTGGTACATTGACATGTAGTGCCACCCTGTTGTATTGCAACTGGTACATTGACATGTAGTGCCACCCTGTTGTACTGTAGCTGGTACATTGACATGTAGTGCCACCCTGTTGTATTGTAGCTGGTACGTGTAGTGCCACCCTGTTGTATTGCAACTGGTACATTGACATGTAGTGCCACCCTGTTGTATTGCAGCTAGTACATTGACATGTAGTGCCACCCTGTTGTATCGCAGCTAGTACATTGACATGTAGTGCCACCCTGTTGTATTGCAGCTGGTACATTGACATGTAGTGCCACCCTGTTGTATTGCAACTGGTACATTGACATGTAGTGCCACCCTGTTGTACTGTAGCTGGTACATTGACATGTAGTGCCACCCTGTTGTATTGTAGCTGGTACGTGTAGTGCCACCCTGTTGTAGTGCAGCTAGTACATTGACATGTAGCGACACCTTGTTGTACTGCAGCTGGTACATTGACGTGTAGTGCCACCCTGTTGTACTGTAGCTGGTACATTGACATGTAGCGCCACCCTGTTGTTCTGCAGCTGGTACATTGACATGTAGTGCCACCCTGTTGTATTGCAGCTGGTACATTGACATGTAGTGCCACCCTGTTGTATTGTAGCTGGTACATTGACATGTAGTGCCACCCTGTTGTATTGCAACTGGTACGTGTAGTGCCACCCTGTTGTATTGCAACTGGTACATTGACATGTAGTGCCACCCTGTTGTATTGCAGCTAGTACATTGACATGTAGTGCCACGCTGTTGTATTGTAGCTGGTACATTGACATGTAGTGCCTCCCTGTTGTACTGTAGCTGGTACATTGACATGTAGTGCCACCCAGTTGTATTTCAGCAGGTACATTGACATGTAGTGCCACCCTGTTGTATTGCAGCTAGTACATTGACATGTAGTGCCACCCTGTTGTATTGTAGCTGGTATGTGTAGTGCCACCCTGTTGTATTGCAGCTGGTACATTGACATGTAGTGCCACCCTGTTGTATTGCAGCTGGTACATTGACATGTAGTGCCACCCTGTTGTATTGCAGCTGGTACATTGACATGTAGTGCCACCCTGTTGTATTGCAGCTGGTACATTGACATGTAGTGCCACCCTGTTGTATTGCAGCTAGTACATTGACATGTAGTGCCACCCTGTTGTATTGCAGCTAGTACATTGACATGTAGTGCCACCCTGTTGTATTGCAGCTGGTACATTGACATGTAGTGCCACCCTGTTGTATTGTAGCTGGTACATTGACATGTAGTGCCTCCCTGTTGTATTGTAGCTAGTACGTGTAGTGCCACCCTGTTGTATTGCAGCTAGTACATTGACATGTAGTGCCACCCTGTTGTATTGCAGCTGGTACATTGACATGTAGTGCCACCCTGTTGTATTGTAGCTGGTACATTGACATGTAGTGCCACCCTGTTGTACTGTAGCTGGTACATTGACATGTAGTGCCACCCTGTTGTACTGTAGCTGGTACATTGACATGTAGTGCCACCTTGTTGTATTGCAAGACATGTAGTGCCACCCTGTTGTATTGCAGCTAGTACATTGACATGTAGTGCCACCCTGTTGTATTGCAGCTGGTACATTGACATGTAGTGCCACCCTGTTGTATTGTAGCTGGTACATTGACATGTAGTGCCTCCCTGTTGTATTGTAGCTAGTACGTGTAGTGCCACTATGTTTTATTGCAGCTAGTAACATTGACATGTAGTGCCACCCTGTTGTATTGCAGCTGGTACATTGACATGTAGTGCCACCCTGTTGTATTGTAGCTGGTACATTGACATGTAGTGCCACCCTGTTGTATTGCAACTGGTACATTGACATGTAGTGCCACCCTGTTGTACTGTAGCTGGTACATTGACATGTAGTGCCACCCTGTTGTATTGTAGCTGGTACGTGTAGTGCCACCCTGTTGTATTGCAACTGATACATTGACATGTAGTGCCACCCTGTTGTATTGCAGCTAGTACATTGACATGTAGTGCCACCCTGTTGTATTGCAGCTAGTACATTGACATGTAGTGCCACTCTGTTGTATTGCAGCTGGTACATTGACATGTAGTGCCACCCTGTTGTATTGCAACTGGTGCATTGACATGTAGTGCCACCCTGTTGTACTGTAGCTGGTACATTGACATGTAGTGCCACCCTGTTGTATTGTAGCTAGTACGTATAGTGCCACCCTGTTGTAGTGCAGCTAGTACATTGACATGTAGCGACACCTTGTTGTACTGCAGCTGGTACATTGACGTGTAGCGCCACCCTGTTGTACTGTAGCTGGTACATTGACATGTAGCGCCACCCTGTTGTTCTGCAGCTGGTACATTGACATGTAGTGCCACCCTGTTGTACTATAGCTGTTACATTGACATGTAGCGCCACCCTATTGTTCTGCAGCTGGTACATTGACATGTAGCGCCACCCTGTTGTACAGCAGCTAGTACATTGACATGTAGTGCCACCCTATTGTATTGCAGCTAGTACATTGACATGTAGTGCCACCCTATTGTATTGTAGCTGGTATGTGTAGTGCCACCCTGTTGTATTGCAGCTAGTACATTGACATGTAGTGCCACCCTATTGTATTGTAGCTGGTACATTGACATGTAGTGCCACCCTGTTGTATTGTAGCTGGTACATTGACATTTAGTGCCACCCTGTTGGATTCCAGCTGGTACATTGACATGTAGTGCCTCCCTGTTGTATTGCAGCTGGTACGTGTAGTGCCACCCTGTTGTATTGCAGCCGGTACATTGACATGTAGCGCCACCCTGTTGTATTGTAGCTGGTACATTGACATGTAGTGCCACCCTGTTGTACTGTAGCTGGTACATTGACATGTAGTGCATCCCTGTTGTATTGTAGGTAGTACGTGTAGTGCCACCCTGTTGTATTGCAGCTAGTACACATTGATATGTAGTGCCACCCTGTTGTATTGCAGCTGGTACATTGACATGTAGTGCCACCCTGTTGTATTACAGCTGGTACATTGACATGTAGTGCCACCCTGTTGTATTATAGCTGGTACATTGACATGTAGTGCCACCCTGTTGTATTGTAGCTGGTACATTGACATGTAGTGCCACCCTGTTGTATTGCATCTAGTACATTGACATGTAGTGCCACCCTGTTGTATTGCAACTGGTACATTGATATGTAGTTCCACCCTGTTGTACTGTAGCTGGTACATTGACATGTAGTGCCACCCTGTTGTATTGTAGCTGGTACATTGACATGTAGTGCCACCCTGTTGTATTGCATCTAGTACATTGACATGTAGTGCCACCCTGTTGTATTGCAGCTGGTACATTGACATGTAGTGCCACCCTTTTGTATTGTAGCTGGTACATTGACATGTAGTGCCTCCCTGTTGTACTGTAGCTGGTACATTGACATGTAGTGCCACCCTGTTGTATTTCAGCTGGTACATTGACATGTAGTGCCACCCTGTTGTATTGCAACTGGTACATTGACATGTAGTGCCACCCTGTTGTATTGCAGCTGGTACATTGACATGTAGTGCCACCCTGTTGTACTGCAGCTGGTACATTGACATGTATTGCCATCCTGTTGTATTGTAGCTAGTACATTGACATGTAGTGCCACCCTGTTGTATTGTAGCTGGTACATTGACATGTAGTGCCACCCTGTTGTATTGCAGCTGGTACATTGACATGTAGTGCCACCCTGTTGTATTGTAGCTGGTACATTGACATGTAGTGCCACCCTGTTGTATTGCAACTGGTACATTGACATGTAGTGCCACCCTGTTGTACTGTAGCTGTACTGACATGTAGTGCCACCCTGTTGTATTGTAGCTGGTACATGTGTGCCCTGTTGTATGCCTTATGACATGTAGTGCCACCCTGTTGTATTGCAGCTGAACATTGACATGTAGTGCCACCCTGTTGTATGCAGCTGTAATTGACATGTAGTGCCACCCTGTTGTATGCAGCTGGTACATTGACATGTAGTGCCACCCTGTTGTATTGCAGCTGGTACATTGACATGTAGTGCCACCCTGTTGTACTGTAGCTGGTACATTGACATGTAGTGCCACCCTGTTGTATTGTAGCTGGTACGTGTAGTGCCACCCTGTTGTATGCAGCTAGTACATTGACATGTAGCGCCACCCTGTTGTACTGCAGCTGGTACATTGACATGTAGCGCCACCCTGTTGTACTGTAGCTGGTACATTGACATGTAGCGCCACCCTGTTGTACTGCAGCTGGTACATTGACATGTAGTGCCACCCTGTTGTATTGCAGCTGGTACATTGACATGTAGTGCCACCCTGTTGTATTGTAGCTGGTACATTGACATGTAGTGCCACCCTGTTGTATTGCAGCTGGTACATTGACATGTAGTGCCACCCTGTTGTACTGTAGCTGGTACATTGACATGTAGTGCCACCCTGTTGTATTGTAGCTGTATGTAGTGCCACCCTGTTGTATTGCAACTGGTACATTGACATGTAGTGCCACCCTGTTGTATTGCAGCTGGTACATTGACATGTAGTGCCACCCTGTTGTATTGCAGCTGGTACATTGACATGTAGTGCCACCCTGTTGTATTGTAGCTGGTACATTGACATGTAGTGCCACCCTGTTGTATTGTAGCTGGTACATTGACATGTAGTGCCACCCTGTTGTATTGTAGCTGGTACGTGTAGTGCCACCCTGTTGTATTGCAGCTGGTACATTGACATGTAGTGCCACCCTGTTGTATTGCAGCTGGTACATTGACATGTAGTGCCACCCTGTTGTATTGCAGCTGGTACATTGACATGTAGTGCCACCCTGTTGTATTGCAGCTGGTACATTGACATGTAGTGCCACCCTGTTGTATTGCAGCTGGTACATTGACATGTAGTGCCACCCTGTTGTATTGCAGCTGGTACATTGACATGTAGTGCCACCCTGTTGTATTGCAGCTAGTACATTGACATGTAGTGCCACCCTGTTGTATTGCAGCTGGTACATTGACATGTAGTGCCACCCTGTTGTATTGCAGCTGGTACATTGACATGTAGTGCCACCCTGTTGTATTGTAGCTGGTACATTGACATGTAGTGCCTCCCTGTTGTATTGTAGCTAGTACGTGTAGTGCCACCCTGTTGTATTGCAGCTAGTACATTGACATGTAGTGCCACCCTGTTGTATTGCAGCTGGTACATTGACATGTAGTGCCACCCTGTTGTATTGTAGCTGGTACATTGACATGTAGTGCCACCCTGTTGTACTGTAGCTGGTACATTGACATGTAGTGCCACCCTGTTGTACTGTAGCTGGTACATTGACATGTAGTGCCACCCTGTTGTATTGCAGCTGGTACATTGACATGTAGTGCCACCCTGTTGTATTGTAGCTGGTACATTGACATGTAGTGCCACCCTGTTGTACTGTAGCTGGTACATTGACATGTAGTGCCACCCTGTTGTATTGTAGCTGGTACATTGACATGTAGTACCACCTTGTTGTATTGCAAGACATGTAGTGCCACCCTGTTGTATTGCAGCTAGTACATTGACATGTAGTGCCACCCTGTTGTATTGCAGCTGGTACATTGACATGTAGTGCCACCCTGTTGTATTGTAGCTGGTACATTGACATGTAGTGCCACCCTGTTGTATTGCAGCTGGTACATTGACATGTAGTGCCACCCTGTTGTACTGTAGCTGGTACATTGACATGTAGTGCCACCCTGTTGTATTGTAGCTGGTACGTGTAGTGCCACCCTGTTGTATTGCAACTGTACATTGACATGTAGTGCCACCCTGTTGTATTGCAGCTGGTACATTGACATGTAGTGCCACCCTGTTGTATTGCAGCTGGTACATTGACATGTAGTGCCACCCTGTTGTATTGCAGCTGGTACATTGACATGTAGTGCCACCCTGTTGTATTGCAGCTGGTACATTGACATGTAGTGCCACCCTGTTGTACTGTAGCTGGTACATTGACATGTAGTGCCACCCTGTTGTATTGTAGCTGGTACGTGTAGTGCCACCCTGTTGTATTGCAGCTAGTACATTGACATGTAGCGCCACCCTGTTGTACTGCAGCTGGTACATTGACATGTAGTGCCACCCTGTTGTACTGTAGCTGGTACATTGACATGTAGCGCCACCCTGTTGTTCTGCAGCTGGTACATTGACATGTAGTGCCACCCTGTTGTATTGCAGCTGGTACATTGACATGTAGTGCCACCCTGTTGTATTGTAGCTGGTACATTGACATGTAGTGCCACCCTGTTGTATTGTAGCTGGTACGTGTAGTGCCACCCTGTTGTATTGCAGCTGGTACATTGACATGTAGTGCCACCCTGTTGTATTGCAGCTGGTACATTGACATGTAGTGCCACCCTGTTGTATTGTAGCTGGTACATTGACATGTAGTGCCACCCTGTTGTATTGTAGCTGGTACATTGACATGTAGTGCCACCCTGTTGTATTGCAGCTGGTACATTGACATGTAGTGCCACCCTGTTGTATTGCAGCTGGTACATTGACATGTAGTGCCACCCTGTTGTATTGTAGCTGGTATGTGTAGTGCCACCCTGTTGTATTGCAGCTGGTACATTGACATGTAGTGCCACCCTGTTGTATTGCAGCTGGTACATTGACATGTAGTGCCACCCTGTTGTATTGCAGCTGGTACATTGACATGTAGTGCCACCCTGTTGTATTGCAGCTGGTACATTGACATGTAGTGCCACCCTGTTGTATTGTAGCTAGTACGTGTAGTGCCACCCTGTTGTATTGCAGCTGGTACATTGACATGTAGTGCCACCCTGTTGTATTGCAGCTGGTACATTGACATGTAGTGCCACCCTGTTGTATTGTAGCTGGTACATTGACATGTAGTGCCTCCCTGTTGTATTGTAGCTAGTACGTGTAGTGCCACCCTGTTGTATTGCAGCTAGTACATTGACATGTAGTGCCACCCTGTTGTATTGCAGCTGGTACATTGACATGTAGTGCCACCCTGTTGTATTGTAGCTGGTACATTGACATGTAGTGCCACCCTGTTGTACTGTAGCTGGTACATTGACATGTAGTGCCACCCTGTTGTACTGTAGCTGGTACATTGACATGTAGTGCCACCTTGTTGTATTGCAAGACATGTAGTGCCACCCTGTTGTATTGCAGCTAGTACATTGACATGTAGTGCCACCCTGTTGTATTGCAGCTGGTACATTGACATGTAGTGCCACCCTGTTGTATTGTAGCTGGTACATTGACATGTAGTGCCTCCCTGTTGTATTGTAGCTAGTACGTGTAGTGCCACCCTGTTGTATTGCAGCTAGTACATTGACATGTAGTGCCACCCTGTTGTATTGCAGCTGGTACATTGACATGTAGTGCCACCCTGTTGTATTGTAGCTGGTACATTGACATGTAGTGCCACCCTGTTGTATTGCAACTGGTACATTGACATGTAGTGCCACCCTGTTGTACTGTAGCTGGTACATTGACATGTAGTGCCACCCTGTTGTATTGTAACTGGTACGTGTAGTGCCACCCTGTTGTATTGCAACTGATACATTGACATGTAGTGCCACCCTTTTGTATTGCAGCTAGTACATTGACATGTAGTGCCACCCTGTTGTATCGCAGCTAGTATATTGACATGTAATGCCACTCTGTTGTATTGCAGCTGGTACATTGACATGTAGTGCCACCCTGTTGTATTGCAACTGGTGCATTGACATGTAGTGCCACCCTGTTGTACTGTAGCTGGTACATTGACATGTAGTGCCACCCTGTTGTATTGTAGCTAGTACGTATAGTGCCACCCTGTTGTAGTGCAGCTAGTACATTGACATGTAGCGACACCTTGTTGTACTGCAGCTGGTACATTGACGTGTAGCGCCACCCTGTTGTACTGTAGCTGGTACATTGACATGTAGCGCCACCCTGTTGTTCTGCAGCTGGTACATTGACATGTAGTGCCACCCTGTTGTACTATAGCTGTTACATTGACATGTAGCGCCACCCTATTGTTCTGCAGCTGGTACATTGACATGTAGCGCCACCCTGTTGTACAGCAGCTGGTACATTGACATGTAGTGCCACCCTGTTGTATTGCAGCTAGTACATTGACATGTAGTGCCACCCTATTGTATTGTAGCTGGTATGTGTAGTGCCACCCTGTTGTATTGCAGCTGGTACATTGACATGTAGTGCCACCCTGTTGTATTGTAGCTGGTACATTGACATGTAGTGCCACCCTGTTGTATTGTAGCTGGTACATTGACATTTAGTGCCACCCTGTTGGATTCCAGCTGGTACATTGACATGTAGTGCCTCCCTGTTGTATTGCAGCTGGTACGTGTAGTGCCACCCTGTTGTATTGCAGCTGGTACATTGACATGTAGCGCCACCCTGTTGTATTGTAGCTGGTACATTGACATGTAGTGCCACCCTGTTGTACTGTAGCTGGTACATTGACATGTAGTGCATCCCTGTTGTATTGTAGGTAGTACGTGTAGTGCCACCCTGTTGTATTGCAGCTAGTACATTGATATGTAGTGCCACCCTGTTGTATTGCAGCTGGTACATTGACATGTAGTGCCACCCTGTTGTATTACAGCTGGTACATTGACATGTAGTGCCACCCTGTTGTATTATAGCTGGTACATTGACATGTAGTGCCACCCTGTTGTATTGTAGCTGGTACATTGACATGTAGTGCCACCCTGTTGTATTGCATCTAGTACATTGACATGTAGTGCCACCCTGTTGTATTGCAACTGGTACATTGATATGTAGTTCCACCCTGTTGTACTGTAGCTGGTACATTGACATGTAGTGCCACCCTGTTGTATTGTAGCTGGTACATTGACATGTAGTGCCACCCTGTTGTATTGCATCTAGTACATTGACATGTAGTGCCACCCTGTTGTATTGCAGCTGGTACATTGACATGTAGTGCCACCCTTTTGTATTGTAGCTGGTACATTGACATGTAGTGCCACCCTGTTGTACTGTAGCTGGTACATTGACATGTAGTGCCACCCTGTTGTATTGCAGCTGGTACATTGACATGTAGTGCCACCCTGTTGTATTGCAGCTGGTACATTGACATGTAGTGCCACCCTGTTGTATTGCAGCTGGTACATTGACATGTAGTGCCACCCTGTTGTACTGCAGCTGGTACATTGACATGTAGTGCCACCCTGTTGTATTGTAGCTGGTACATTGACATGTAGTGCCACCCTGTTGTATTGTAGCTGGTACATTGACATGTAGTGCCACCCTGTTGTATTGCAGCTGGTACATTGACATGTAGTGCCACCCTGTTGTATTGTAGCTGAGTTAGTGCCACCCTGTTGTATTGCAGCTAGTACATTGACATGTAGTGCCACCCTGTTGTATTGCAGCTGGTACATTGACATGTAGTGCCACCCTGTTGTATTGTAGCTGGTACATTGACATGTAGTGCCACCCTGTTGTATTGCAACTGGTACATTGACATGTAGTGCCACCCTGTTGTACTGTAGCTGGTACATTGACATGTAGTGCCACCCTGTTGTATTGTAGCTGGTACGTGTAGTGCCACCCTGTTGTATTGCAACTGGTACATTGACATGTAGTGCCACCCTGTTGTATTGCAGCTAGTACATTGACATGTAGTGCCACCCTGTTGTATTGCAGCTAGTACATTGACATGTAGTGCCACCCTGTTGTATTGCAGCTGGTACATTGACATGTAGTGCCACCCTGTTGTATTGCAACTGGTGCATTGACATGTAGTGCCACCCTGTTGTACTGTAGCTGGTACATTGACATGTAGTGCCACCCTGTTGTATTGTAGCTGGTACGTGTAGTGCCACCCTGTTGTAGTGCAGCTAGTACATTGACATGTAGCGCCACCTTGTTGTACTGCAGCTGGTACATTGACATGTAGTGCCACCCTGTTGTACTGTAGCTGGTACATTGACATGTAGCGCCACCCTGTTGTTCTGCAGCTGGTACATTGACATGTAGTGCCACCCTGTTGTATTGCAGCTGGTACATTGACATGTAGTGCCACCCTGTTGTATTGTAGCTGGTACATTGACATGTAGTGCCACCCTGTTGTATTGCAACTGGTACGTGTAGTGCCACCCTGTTGTATTGCAACTGGTACATTGACATGTAGTGCCACCCTGTTGTATTGCAGCTAGTACATTGACATGTAGTGCCACCCTGTTGTATTGTAGCTGGTACATTGACATGTAGTGCCACCCTGTTGTACTGTAGCTGGTACATTGACATGTAGTGCCACCCTGTTGTATTTCAGCAGGTACATTGACATGTAGTGCCACCCTGTTGTATTGCAGCTAGTACATTGACATGTAGTGCCACCCTGTTGTATTGTAGCTGGTATGTGTAGTGCCACCCTGTTGTATTGCAGCTGGTACATTGACATGTAGTGCCACCCTGTTGTATTGCAGCTGGTACATTGACATGTAGTGCCACCCTGTTGTATTGCAGCTGGTACATTGACATGTAGTGCCACCCTGTTGTATTGCAGCTGGTACATTGACATGTAGTGCCACCCTGTTGTATGCGCTAGTACATTGACATAGTGCCACCCTGTTGTATTGCAGCTAGTACATTGACATGTAGTGCCACCCTGTTGTATTGCAGCTGGTACATTGCCATGTAGTGCCACCCTGTTGTATTGTAGCTGGTACATTGACATGTAGTGCCTCCCTGTTGTATTGTAGCTAGTACGTGTAGTGCCACCCTGTTGTATTGCAGCTAGTAGATTGACATGTAGTGCCACCCTGTTGTATTGCAGCTGGTACATTGACATGTAGTGCCACCCTGTTGTATTGTAGCTGGTTCATTGACATGTAGTGCCACCCTGTTGTACTGTAGCTGGTACATTGACATGTAGTGCCACCCTGTTGTACTGTAGCTGGTACATTGACATGTAGTGCCACCTTGTTGTATTGCAAGACATGTAGTGCCACCCTGTTGTATTGCAGCTAGTACATTGACATGTAGTGCCACCCTGTTGTATTGCAGCTGGTACATTGACATGTAGTGCCACGCTGTTGTATTTTAGCTGGTACATTGACATGTAGTGCCTCCCTGTTGTATTGTAGCTAGTACGTGTAGTGCCACTATGTTTTATTGCAGCTAGTACACATTGACATGTAGTGCCACCCTGTTGTATTGCAGCTGGTACATTGACATGTAGTGCCACCCTGTTGTATTGTAGCTGGTACATTGACATGTAGTGCCACCCTGTTGTATTGCAACTGGTACATTGACATGTTGTGCCACCCTGTTGTACTGTAGCTGGTACATTGACATGTAGTGCCACCCTGTTGTATTGTAACTGGTACGTGTAGTGCCACCCTGTTGTATTGCAACTGATACATTGACATGTAGTGCCACCCTTTTGTATTGCAGCTAGTACATTGACATGTAGTGCCACCCTGTTGTATCGCAGCTAGTATATTGACATGTAATGCCACTCTGTTGTATTGCAGCTGGTACATTGACATGTAGTGCCACCCTGTTGTATTGCAACTGGTGCATTGACATGTAGTGCCACCCTGTTGTACTGTAGCTGGTACATTGACATGTAGTGCCACCCTGTTGTATTGTAGCTAGTACGTATAGTGCCACCCTGTTGTAGTGCAGCTAGTACATTGACATGTAGCGACACCTTGTTGTACTGCAGCTGGTACATTGACGTGTAGCGCCACCCTGTTGTACTGTAGCTGGTACATTGACATGTAGCGCCACCCTGTTGTTCTGCAGCTGGTACATTGACATGTAGTGCCACCCTGTTGTACTATAGCTGTTACATTGACATGTAGCGCCACCCTATTGTTCTGCAGCTGGTACATTGACATGTAGCGCCACCCTGTTGTACAGCAGCTGGTACATTGACATGTAGTGCCACCCTGTTGTATTGCAGCTAGTACATTGACATGTAGTGCCACCCTGTTGTATTGTAGCTGGTATGTGTAGTGCCACCCTGTTGTATTGCAGCTAGTACATTGACATGTAGTGCCACCCTATTGTATTGTAGCTGGTACATTGACATGTAGTGCCACCCTGTTGTATTGCAGCTGGTACATTGACATGTAGTGCCACCCTGTTGTATTGCAGCTGGTACATTGACATGTAGTGCCACCCTGTTGTATTGTAGCTGGTACGTGTAGTGCCACCCTGTTGTATTGCAGCTGGTACATTGACATGTAGTGCCACCCTGTTGTATTGTAGCTGGTACATTGACATGTAGTGCCACCCTGTTGTATTGTAGCTGGTACATTGACATGTAGTGCCACCCTGTTGTATTGAGCTGTACGTGTAGTGCCACCCTGTTGTATTGCAGCTGGTACATTGACATGTAGTGCCACCCTGTTGTATTGCAGCTGGTACATTGACATGTAGTGCCACCCTGTTGTATTGCAGCTGGTACATTGACATGTAGTGCCACCCTGTTGTATTGCAGCTGGTACATTGACATGTAGTGCCACCCTGTTGTATTGTAGCTGGTACATTGACATGTAGTGCCACCCTGTTGTATTGCAGCTAGTACATTGACATGTAGTGCCACCCTGTTGTATTGCAGCTGGTACATTGACATGTAGTGCCACCCTGTTGTACTGTAGCTGGTACATTGACATGTAGTGCCACCCTGTTGTATTGTAGCTGGTACATTGACATGTAGTGCCACCCTGTTGTATTGCAGCTAGTACATTGACATGTAGTGCCACCCTGTTGTATTGCAGCTGGTACATTGACATGTAGTGCCACCCTGTTGTATTGTAGCTGGTACATTGACATGTAGTGCCACCCTGTTGTACTGCAGCTGGTACATTGACATGTAGTGCCACCCTGTTGTATTGTAGCTGGTACGCTGTAGTGCCACCCTGTTGTATTGCAACTGGTACATTGACATGTAGTGCCACCCTGTTGTATTGCAGCTGGTACATTGACATGTAGTGCCACCCTGTTGTATTGCACTGGTACATTGACATGTAGTGCCACCCTGTTGTATTGTAGCTGGTACATTGACATGTAGTGCCACCCTGTTGTATTGTAGCTGGTACGTGTAGTGCCACCCTGTTGTATTGCAGCTAGTACATTGACATGTAGTGCCACCCTGTTGTATTGCAGCTGGTACATTGACATGTAGTGCCACCCTGTTGTATTGCAGCTGGTACATTGACATGTAGTGCCACCCTGTTGTATTGCAGCTGGTACATTGACATGTAGTGCCACCCTGTTGTATTGTAGCTGGTACATGTAGTGCCACCCTGTTGTATGCACTAGTACATTGACATGTAGTGCCACCCTGTTGTATTGCAGCTGACATTGACATGTAGTGCCCCCTGTTGTAGCAGCTAGTAACAATGTAGTGCCACCCTGTTAGTGCAGCTAGTACATTGACATGTAGCGACCACCCTGTTGTACTGCAGTGGTACATTGACATGTACGCCACCCGTTGTACTGTACTGGTACATTGACATGTAGCGCCACCTTGTTGTACTGCAGCTGGTACATTGACGTGTAGCGCCACCCTGTTGTACTGTAGCTGGTACATTGACATGTAGCGCCACCCTGTTGTTCTGCAGCTGGTACATTGACATGTAGTGCCACCCTGTTGTATTGCAGCTGGTACATTGACATGTAGTGCCACCCTGTTGTATTGTAGCTGGTACATTGACATGTAGTGCCACCCTGTTGTATTGCAACTGGTACGTGTAGTGCCACCCTGTTGTATTGCAACTGGTACATTGACATGTAGTGCCACCCTGTTGTATTGCAGCTAGTACATTGACATGTAGTGCCACGCTGTTGTATTGCAGCTGGTACATTGACATGTAGTGCCACCCTTTTGTATTGTAGCTGGTACATTGACATGTAGTGCCTCCCTGTTGTACTGTAGCTGGTACATTGACATGTAGTGCCACCCAGTTGTATTTCAGCAGGTACATTGACATGTAGTGCCACCCTGTTGTATTGCAGCTAGTACATTGACATGTAGTGCCACCCTGTTGTATTGTAGCTGGTATGTGTAGTGCCACCCTGTTGTATTGCAGCTGGTACATTGACATGTAGTGCCACCCTGTTGTATTGCAGCTGGTACATTGACATGTAGTGCCACCCTGTTGTATTGCAGCTGGTACATTGACATGTAGTGCCACCCTGTTGTATTGCAGCTGGTACATTGACATGTAGTGCCACCCTGTTGTATTGCAGCTAGTACATTGACATGTAGTGCCACCCTGTTGTATTGCAGCTAGTACATTGACATGTAGTGCCACCCTGTTGTATTGCAGCTGGTACATTGACATGTAGTGCCACCCTGTTGTATTGTAGCTGGTACATTGACATGTAGTGCCTCCCTGTTGTATTGTACTAGTATGTGTAGTGCCACCCTGTTGTATTGCAGCTGGTACATTGACATGTATTCCACCCTGTTGTATTGCAGCTGGTACATTGACATGTAGTGCCCCCTGTTGTATTGCAGCTGGTACATTGACATGTAGTGCCACCCTGTTGTACTGCAGCTGGTACATTGACATGTAGTGCCACCCTGTTTGTATTGTGCAGTACATGTAGTGCCACCCTTTGTATTGCAGCTAGTACATTGACATGTAGTGCCACCCTGTTGTATTGCAGCTGGTACATTGACATATAGTGCCACCCTGTTTATTGCACTAGTACATGACATGTAGTGCCACCCTGTTGTATTGCAGCTGGTACATTGACATGTAGTGCCACCCTGTTGTATTGCAGCTGGTACATTGACATGTAGTGCCACCCTGTTGTATTGTAGCTGGTACATTGACATGTAGTGCCACCCTGTTGTATTGTAGCTGGTACATTGACATGTAGTGCCACCCTGTTGTATTGCAGCTAGTACATTGACATGTAGTGCCACCCTGTTGTATTGTAGCTGGTACATGTAGTGCCACCCTGTTGTATTGCAACTGGTACATTGACATGTAGTGCCACCCTGTTGTATTGCAGCTGGTACATTGACATGTAGTGCCACCCTGTTGTATTGCAGCTAGTACATTGACATGTAGTGCCACCCTGTTGTATTGCAGCTGGTACATTGACATGTAGTGCCACCCTGTTGTATTGCAACTGGTGCATTGACATGTAGTGCCACCCTGTTGTACTGTAGCTGGTACATTGACATGTAGTGCCACCCTGTTGTATTGTAGCTGGTACGTGTAGTGCCACCCTGTTGTAGTGCAGCTAGTACATTGACATGTAGCGCCACCTTGTTGTACTGCAGCTGGTACATTGACGTGTAGCGCCACCCTGTTGTACTGTAGCTGGTACATTGACATGTAGCGCCACCCTGTTGTTCTGCAGCTGGTACATTGACATGTAGTGCCACCCTGTTG
>CM026401.1:22551059-22577908 GCA_014843695.1 Archivesica marissinica
CCCTGTTGTATTGCAGCTGGTACATTGACATGTAGTGCCACCCTGTTGTATTGCAGCTGGTACATTGACATGTAGTGCCACCCTGTTGTATTGCAGCTGGTACATTGACATGTAGTGCCACCCTGTTGTATTGTAGCTAGTACGTGTAGTGCCACCCTGTTGTATTGCAGCTAGTACATTGACATGTAGTGCCACCCTGTTGTATTGCAGCTGGTACATTGACATGTA
This sequence comes from Archivesica marissinica, assembly GCA_014843695.1. NCBI lineage: Eukaryota > Metazoa > Mollusca > Bivalvia > Venerida > Vesicomyidae > Archivesica > Archivesica marissinica. The sequence goes on from CM026401.1 coordinate 22,551,288, forward strand.
GTGCCACCCTGTTGTATTGCAACTGGTACATTGACATGTAGTGCCTCCCTGTTGTATTGTAGCTAGTACGTGTAGTGCCACCCTGTTGTATTGCAGCTGGTACATTGACATGTAGTGCCACCCTGTTGTATTGTAGCTGGTACATTGACATGTAGTGCCACCCTGTTGTATTGCAGCTGGTACATTGACATGTAGTGCCACCCTGTTGTATTGCAGCTGGTACATTGACATGTAGTGCCACCCTGTTGTATTGTAGCTGGTACATTGACATGTAGTGCCACCCTGTTGTATTGCAGCTGGTACATTGACATGTAGTGCCACCCTGTTGTATTGCAGCTGGTACATTGACATGTAGTGCCACCCTGTTGTATTGCAGCTGGTACATTGACATGTAGTGCCACCCTGTTGTATTGTAGCTGGTACATTGACATGTAGTGCCACCCTGTTGTATTGCAGCTGGTACATTGACATGTAGTGCCACCCTGTTGTATTGCAGCTGGTACATTGACATGTAGTGCCACCCTGTTGTACTGTAGCTGGTACATTGACATGTAGTGCCACCCTGTTGTATTGTAGCTGGTACGTGTAGTGCCACCCTGTTGTATTGCAGCTAGTACATTGACATGTAGTGCCACCCTGTTGTATTGTAGCTGGTACATTGACATGTAGCGCCACCTGTATGCCACCTTGTTGTACTGCAGCTGGTACATTGACATGTAGTGCCACCCTGTTGTACTGCAGCTGGTACATTGACATGTAGCGCCACCCTGTTGTACTGCAGCTGGTACATTGACATGTAGTGCCACCCTGTTGTATTGTAGCTGGTACATTGACATGTAGTGCCACCCTGTTGTATTGCAGCTGGTACATTGACATGTAGTGCCACCCTGTTGTACTGCAGCTGGTACATTGACATGTAGTGCCACCCTGTTGTATTGCAGCTGGTACATTGACATGTAGTGCCACCCTGTTGTATTGTAGCTGGTACATTGACATGTAGTGCCACCCTGTTGTATTGTAGCTGGTACATTGACATGTAGTGCCACCCTGTTGTATTGTAGCTAGTACGGTAGTGCCACCCTGTTGTATTGCAGCTAGTACATTGACATGTAGTGCCACCCTGTTGTACTGTAGCTGGTACATTGACATGTAGTGCCACCCTGTTGTATTGTAGCTGGTACGTGTAGTGCCACCCTGTTGTATTGCAGCTAGTACATTGACATGTAGTGCCACCCTGTTGTATTGTAGCTGGTACATTGACATGTAGTGCCACCCTGTTGTACTGCAGCTGGTACATTGACATGTAGTGCCACCCTGTTGTATTGCAGCTGGTACATTGACATGTAGTGCCACCCTGTTGTATTGCAGCTGGTACATTGACATATGTAGTGCCACCCTGTTGTATTGCAGCTGGTACATTGACATGTAGTGCCACCCTGTTGTATTGCAGCTGGTACATTGACATGTAGTGCCACCCTGTTGTATTGTAGCTGGTACATTGACATGTAGTGCCACCCTGTTGTATTGTAGCTGGTACATTGACATGTAGTGCCACCCTGTTGTATTGCAGCTGGTACATTGACATGTAGTGCCACCCTGTTGTACTGTAGCTGGTACATTGACATGTAGTGCCACACTGTTGTATTGTAGCTGGTACGTGTAGTGCCACCCTGTTGTATTGCAGCTAGTACATTGACATGTAGTGCCACCCTATTGTATTGTAGCTGGTACATTGACATGTAGCGCCACCTTGTTGTACTGCCACCTTGTTGTACTGCAGCTGGTACATTGACATGTAGTGCCACCCTGTTGTACTGCAGCTGGTACATTGACATGTAGCGCCACCCTGTTGTACTGCAGCTGGTACATTGACATGTAGTGCCACCCTGTTGTACTGTAGCTGGTACATTGACATGTAGCGCCACCCTGTTGTTCTGCAGCTGGTACATTGACATGTAGCGCCACCCTGTTGTACTGCAGCTGGTACATTGACATGTAGCGCCACCCTGTTGTACTGCAGCTGGTACATTGACATGTAGCACCACCCTGTTGTATTGTAGCTGGTACATTGACATGTAGTGCCACCCTGTTGTACAGCAGCTGATACATTGACATGTAGTGCCACCCTTTTGTATTGTAGCTGGTACATTGACATGTAGTGCCACCCTGTTGTACTGTAGCTGGTACATTGACATGTAGTGCCACCCTGTTGTATTGCAGCTAGTACATTGACATGTAGTGCCACCCTGTTGTATTGTAGCTGGTACATTGACATGTAGTGCCTCCCTGTTGTATTGTAGCTAGTACGTGTAGTGCCACCCTGTTGTATTGCAGCTAGTACATTGACATGTAGTGCCACCCTGTTGTATTGTAGCTGGTACATTGACATGTAGTGCCACCTTGTTGTATTGCAAGACATGTAGTGCCACCCTGTTGTATTGCAGCTAGTACATTGACATGTAGTGCCACCCTGTTGTATTGCAGCTGGTACATTGACATGTAGTGCCACCCTGTTGTATTGTAGCTGGTACATTGACATGTAGTGCCACCCTGTTGTATTGTAGCTGGTACGTGTAGTGCCACCCTGTTGTATTGCAGCTGGTACATTGACATGTAGTGCCACCCTGTTGTATTGCAGCTGGTACATTGACATGTAGTGCCACCCTGTTGTATTGCAGCTGGTACATTGACATGTAGTGCCACCCTGTTGTACTGTAGCTGGTACATTGACATGTAGTGCCACCCTGTTGTATTGTAGCTGGTATGTGTAGTGCCACCCTGTTGTATTGCAACTGGTACATTGACATGTAGTGCCACCCTGTTGTATTGCAGCTAGTACATTGACATGTAGTGCCACCCTGTTGTATTGCAGCTGGTACATTGACATGTAGTGCCACCCTGTTGTATTGTAGCTGGTACATTGACATGTAGTGCCACCCTGTTGTATTGTAGCTAGTACGTGTAGTGCCACCCTGTTGTATTGCAGCTAGTACATTGACATGTAGTGCCACCCTGTTGTATTGTAGCTGGTACATTGACATGTAGTGCCACCCTGTTGTATTGCAACTGGTACATTGACATGTAGTGCCACCCTGTTGTATTGTAGCTTATACATTGACATGTAGTGCCACCCTGTTGTACTGCAGCTGGTACATTGACATGTAGCGCCACCCTGTTGTATTGTAGCTGGTAAATTGACATGTAGTGCCACCCTGTTGTATTGTAGCTTGTATGTGTAGTGCCACCCTGTTGTATTGTAGCTGGTACATTGACATGTAGTGCCACCCTGTTGTACTGCAACTGGTACATTGATATGTAGTGCCACCCTGTTGTATTGTAGCTGGTACATTGACATGTATTGCCACCCTGTTGTATTGTAGCTGGTACATTGACATGTAGTGCCACCCTGTTGTATTGTAGCTGGTACATTGACATGTAGTGCCACCCTGTTGTATTGCAGCTGGTACATTGACATGTAGTGCCACCCTGTTGTACTGTAGCTGGTACATTGACATGTAGTGCCACCCTGTTGTATTGTAGCTGGTACATTGACATGTAGTGCCACCCTGTTGTATTGCAACTGGTATATTGACATGTAGTACCACCCTGTTGTATTGTAGCTTGTATGTGTAGTGCCACCCTGTTGTATTGTAGCTGGTACATTGACATGTAGTGCCACCCTGTTGTATTGCAACTGGTGCATTGACATGTAGTGCCACCCTATTGTACTGTAGCTGGTACATTGACAACGTAGTGGCACCCTGTTGTATTGCAACTGGTACATTGACATGTAGTGCCACCCTATTGTACTGTAGCTGGTACATTGACATGTAGTGCCACCCTGTTGTATTGCCGCTGGTACATTGACATGTAGTGCCACCATATTGTACTGTAGCTGGTACATTGACAACGTAGTGCCACCCTGTTGTATTGTAGCTGGTACGTGTAGTGCCACCCTGTTGTATTGCAGCTAGTACATTGACATGTAGTGCCACCCTATTGTATTGTAGCTGGTACATTGACATGTAGCGCCACCCTGTTGTACTGCAGCTGGTACATTGACATGTAGTGCCACCCTGTTGTACTGCAGCTGGTACATTGACATGTAGCGCCACCCTGTTGTACTGCAGCTGGTACATTGACATGTAGTGCCACCCTGTTGTACTGTAGCTGGTACATTGACATGTAGTGCCACCCTGTTGTACTGCAGCTGGTACATTGACATGTAGTGCCACCCTGTTGTATTGTAGCTGTATGTGTAGTGCCACCCTGTTGTATTGCAGCTAGTACATTGACATGTAGTGCCACCCTGTTGTATTGCAGCTGGTACATTGACATGTAGTGCCACCCTGTTGTATGTAGCTGGACATTGACATGTAGTGCCACCTGTTGTACTGCAGCTAGTACATTGACATGTAGTGCCACCTGTTGTACTGTAGCTGGTACATTGACATGTAGTGCCACCCTGTTGTATTGTAGCTGGTACATGTAGTGCCACCCTGTTGTAGTGCAGCTAGTACATTGACATGTAGTGCCACCCTATTGTATTGTAGCTGGTACATTGACATGTAGCGCCACCTTGTTGTACTGCAGCTGGTACATTGACATGTAGTGCCACCCTGTTGTACTGCAGCTGGTACATTGACATGTAGCGCCACCCTGTTGTACTGCAGCTGGTACATTGACATGTAGTGCCACCCTGTTGTACTGCAGCTGGTACATTGACATGTAGCGCCACCCTGTTGTATTGTAGCTGGTACATTGACATGTAGTGCACCCTGTTGTACTGCAGCTGGTACATTGACATGTAGCGCCACCCTGTTGTACTGTAGCTGGTACATTGACATGTAGTGCCACCCTGTTGTACTGCAGCTGGTACATTGACATGTAGTGCCACCCTGTTGTATTGTAGCTGGTACATTGACATGTAGTGCCTCCCTGATGTATTGTAGCTAGTACGTGTAGTGCCACCCTGTTGTATTTCAGCTTGTACATTGACATGTAGTGCCACCCTGTTGTATTGCAGCTGGTACATTGACATGTAGTGCCACCCTGTTGTATTGTAGCTGATACATTGACATGTAGTGCTACCCTGTTGTATTGCAACTGGTACATTGACATGTAGTGCCACCCTGTTGTACTGTAGCTGGTACATTGACATGTAGTGCCACCCTGTTGTATTGTAGCTGGTACGTGTAGTGCCACCCTGTTGTATTGCAACTGGTACATTGACATGTAGTGCCACCCTGTTGTATTGCAGCTGGTACATTGACATGTAGTGCCACCCTGTTGTATTGCAGCTGGTACATTGACATGTAGTGCCACCCTGTTGTATTGCAGCTGGTACATTGACATGTAGTGCCACCCTGTTGTATTGTAGCTGGTACATTGACATATAGTGCCACCCTGTTGTATTGTAGCTAGTACGTGTAGTGCCACCCTGTTGTATTGCAGCTAGTACATTGACATGTAGTGCCACCCTGTTGTACTGCAGCTGGTACATTGACATGTAGCGCCACCCTGTTGTATTGTAGCTGGAACATTGACATGTAGTGCTGGTACATTGACATGTAGTGCCTCCCTGTTGTATTGTAGCTAGTATGTGTAGTGCCACCCTGTTGTATTGCAGCTAGTACATTGACATGTAGTGCCACCCTGTTGTATTGCAGCTGGTACATTGACATGTAGTGCCACCCTGTTGTATTGTAGCTGGTACATTGACATGTAGTGCCACCCTGTTGTATTGCTACTGGTAAATTGACATGTAGTGCCACCCTGTTGTACTGTAGCTGGTACATTGACATGTAGTGCCACCCTGTTGTATTGCAGCTGGTACATTGACATGTAGTGCCACCCTGTTGTATTGCAGCTGGTACATTGACATGTAGTGCCACCCTGTTGTACTGTAGCTGGTACATTGACATGTAGTGCCACCCTGTTGTATTGTAGCTGGTATGTGTAGTGCCACCCTGTTGTATTGCAACTGGTACATTGACATGTAGTGCCACCCTGTTGTATTGCAGCTAGTACATTGACATGTAGTGCCACCCTGTTGTATTGTAGCTGGTACATTGACATGTAGTGCCACCCTGTTGTACTGCAGCTGGTACATTGACATGTAGTGCCACCCTGTTGTACTGTAGCTGGTACATTGACATGTAGTGCCACCCTGTTGTACTGCAGCTGGTACATTGACATGTAGTGCCACCCTGTTGTATTGTAGCTGGTACATTGACATGTAGTGCCTCCCTGTTGTATTGTAGCTAGTACGTGTAGTGCCACCCTGTTGTATTGCAGCTAGTACATTGACATGTAGTGCCACCCTGTTGTATTGCAGCTGGTACATTGACATGTAGTGCCACCCTGTTGTATTGTAGCTGGTACATTGACATGTAGTGCCACCCTGTTGTACTGCAGCTGGTACATTGACATGTAGTGCCACCCTGTTGTACTGTAGCTGGTACATTGACATGTAGTGCCACCCTGTTGTATTGTAGCTGGTCATTGACATGTAGTGCCACCCTGTTGTATTGTAGCTGGTACATTGACATGTAGTGCCACCCTGTTGTATTGCAGCTGGTACATTGACATGTAGTGCCACCCTGTTGTATTGTAGCTGGTACATTGACATGTAGTGCCACCCTGTTGTATTGCAAGACATGTAGTGCCACCCTGTTGTATTGCAGCTGGTACATTGACATGTAGTGCCACCCTGTTGTATTGCAGCTGGTACATTGACATGTAGTGCCACCCTGTTGTATTGTAGCTGGTACATTGACATGTAGTGCCACCCTGTTGTATTGTAGCTAGTACGTGTAGTGCCACCCTGTTGTATTGCAGCTAGTACATTGACATGTAGTGCCACCCTGTTGTACTGCAGCTGGTACATTGACATGTAGTGCCACCCTGTTGTATTGTAGCTGGACATTGACATGTAGCTGGTACATTGACATGTAGTGCCTCCCTGTTGTATTGTAGCTAGTATGTGTAGTGCCACCCTGTTGTATTGCAGCTGGTACATTGACATGTAGTGCCACCCTGTTGTATTGCAGCTGGTACATTGACATGTAGTGCCACCCTATTGTACTGTAGCTGGTACATTGACATGTAGTGCCACCCTGTTGTATTGTAGCTGGTACGTGTAGTGCCACCCTGTTGTATTGCAGCTAGTACATTGACATGTAATGCCACCCTATTGTATTGTAGCTGGTACATTGACATGTAGCGCCACCTTGTTGTACTGCAGCTGGTACATTGACATGTAGTGCCACCCTGTTGTACTGCAGCTGGTACATTGACATGTAGCGCCACCCTGTTGTACTGCAGCTGGTACATTGACATGTAGTGCCACCCTGTTGTACTGTAGCTGGTACATTGACATGTAGTGCCACCCTGTTGTTCTGCACCTGGTACATTGACATGTAGTGCCACCCTGTTGTATTGTAGCTGTATGTGTAGTGCCACCCTGTTGTATTGCAGCTAGTACATTGACATGTAGTGCCACCCTGTTGTATTGCAGCTGGTACATTGACATGTAGCGCCACCCTGTTGTATTGTAGCTGGTACATTGACATGTAGTGCCATCCTGTTGTACTGCAGCTAGTACATTGACATGTAGTGCCACCCTGTTGTACTGTAGCTGGTACATTGACATGTAGTGCCACCCTGTTGTATTGTAGCTGGTACGTGTAGTGCCACCCTGTTGTAGTGCAGCTAGTACATTGACATGTAGTGCCACCCTATTGTATTGTAGCTGGTACATTGACATGTAGCGCCACCTTGTTGTACTGCAGCTGGTACATTGACATGTAGTGCCACCCTGTTGTACTGCAGCTGGTACATTGACATGTAGCGCCACCCTGTTGTACTGCAGCTGGTACATTGACATGTAGTGCCACCCTGTTGTACTGCAGCTGGTACATTGACATGTAGCGCCACCCTGTTGTATTGCAGCTGGTACATTGACATGTAGTGCCATCCTGTTGTACTGCAGCTGGTACATTGACATGTAGCGCCACCCTGTTGTATTGTAGCTGGTACATTGACATGTAGTGCCACCCTGTTGTACTGCAGCTGGTACATTGACATGTAGTGCCACCCTGTTGTATTGTAGCTGGTACATTGACATGTAGTGCCACCCTGTTGTATTGTAGCTAGTACGTGTAGTGCCACCCTGTTGTATTTCAGCTTGTACATTGACATGTAGTGCCACCCTGTTGTATTGCAGCTGGTACATTGACATGTAGTGCCACCCTGTTGTATTGTAGCTGGTACATTGACATGTAGTGCCACCCTGTTGTATTGCAGCTGGTACATTGACATGTAGTGCCACCCTGTTGTATTGTAGCTGGTACATTGACATGTAGTGCCACCCTGTTGTATTGTAGCTGGTACGTGTAGTGCCACCCTGTTGTATTGCAGCTGGTACATTGACATGTAGTGCCACCCTGTTGTATTGCAGCTAGTACATTGACATGTAGTGCCACCCTGTTGTATTGCAGCTGGTACATTGACATGTAGTGCCACCCTGTTGTATTGTAGCTGGTACATTGACATGTAGTGCCACCCTGTTGTATTGTAGCTGGTACATTGACATGTAGTGCCACCCTGTTGTATTGCAGCTGGTACATTGACATGTAGTGTCACCCTGTTGTATTGTAGCTGGTACATTGACATATAGTGCCACCCTGTTGTATTGTAGCTAGTACGTGTAGTGCCACCCTGTTGTATTGCAGCTAGTACATTGACATGTAGTGCCACCCTGTTGTACTGCAGCTGGTACATTGACATGTAGCGCCACCCTGTTGTATTGTAGCTGGAACATTGACATGTAGTGCTGGTACATTGACATGTAGTGCCTCCCTGTTGTATTGTAGCTAGTATGTGTAGTGCCACCCTGTTGTATTGCAGCTAGTACATTGACATGTAGTGCCACCCTGTTGTATTGCAGCTGGTACATTGACATGTAGTGCCACCCTGTTGTATTGTAGCTGGTACATTGACATGTAGTGCCACCCTGTTGTATTGCTACTGGTACATTGACATGTAGTGCCACCCTGTTGTACTGTAGCTGGTACATTGACATGTAGTGCCACCCTGTTGTATTGCAGCTGGTACATTGACATGTAGTGCCACCCTGTTGTATTGCAGCTGGTACATTGACATGTAGTGCCACCCTGTTGTACTGTAGCTGGTACATTGACATGTAGTGCCACCCTGTTGTATTGTAGCTGGTATGTGTAGTGCCACCCTGTTGTATTGCAACTGGTACATTGACATGTAGTGCCACCCTGTTGTATTGCAGCTAGTACATTGACATGTAGTGCCACCCTGTTGTATTACAGCTGGTACATTGACATGTAGTGCCACCCGGTTGTATTGTAGCTGGTACATTGACATGTAGTGCCACCCTGTTGTATTGTAGCTAGTACGTGTAGTGCCACCCTGTTGTATTGCAGCTAGTACATTGACATGTAGTGCCACCCTGTTGTATTGTAGCTGGTACATTGACATGTAGTGCCACCCTGTTGTATTGCAACTGGTATATTGACATGTAGTGCCACCCTGTTGTATTGTAGCTTATACATTGACATGTAGTGTCACCCTGTTGTACTGCAGCTGGTACATTGACATGTAGCGCCACCCTATTGTATTGTAGCTGGTAAATTGACATGTAGTGCCACCCTGTTGTATTGTAGCTTGTATGTGTAGTGCCACCCTGTTGTATTGTAGCTGGTACATTGACATGTAGTGCCACCCTGTTGTACTGCAACTGGTACATTGATATGTAGTGCCACCCTGTTGTATTGTAGCTGGTACATTGACATGTATTGCCACCCTGTTGTATTGTAGCTGGTACATTGACATGTAGTGCCACCCTGTTGTATTGTAGCTGGTACATTGACATGTAGTGCCACCCTGTTGTATTGCAGCTGGTACATTGACATGTAGTGCCACCCTGTTGTACTGTAGCTGGTACATTGACATGTAGTGCCACCCTGTTGTATTGTAGCTGGTACATTGACATGTAGTGCCACCCTGTTGTATTGCAACTGGTATATTGACATGTAGTACCACCCTGTTGTATTGTAGCTTGTATGTGTAGTGCCACCCTGTTGTATTGTAGCTGGTACATTGACATGTAGTGCCACCCTGTTGTATTGCAACTGGTGCATTGACATGTAGTGCCACCCTATTGTACTGTAGCTGGTACATTGACAACGTAGTGGCACCCTGTTGTATTGCAACTGGTACATTGACATGTAGTGCCACCCTATTGTACTGTAGCTGGTACATTGACATGTAGTGCCACCCTGTTGTATTGCCGCTGGTACATTGACATGTAGTGCCACCATATTGTACTGTAGCTGGTACATTGACAACGTAGTGCCACCCTGTTGTATTGCAACTGGTACATTGACATGTAGTGCCACCCTATTGTACTGTAGCTGGTACATTGACATGTAGTGCCACCCTGTTGTATTGTAGCTGGTACGTGTAGTGCCACCCTGTTGTATTGCAGCTAGTACATTGACATGTAATGCCACCCTATTGTACTGTAGCTGGTACATTGACATGTAGTGCCACCCTGTTGTACTGCAGCTGGTACATTGACATGTAGTGCCACCCTGTTGTATTGTAGCTGTATGTGTAGTGCCACCCTGTTGTATTGCAGCTAGTACATTGACATGTAGTGCCACCCTGTTGTATTGCAGCTGGTACATTGACATGTAGCGCCACCCTGTTGTATTGTAGCTGGTACATTGACATGTAGTGCCACCCTGTTGTACTGCAGCTGGTACATTGACATGTAGCGCCACCCTGTTGTATTGTAGCTGGTACATTGACATGTAGTGCCACCCTGTTGTACTGCAGCTGGTACATTGACATGTAGTGCCACCCTGTTGTATTGTAGCTGGTACATTGACATGTAGTGCCTCCCTGATGTATTGTAGCTAGTACGTGTAGTGCCACCCTGTTGTATTTCAGCTTGTACATTGACATGTAGTGCCACCCTGTTGTATTGCAGCTGGTACATTGACATGTAGTGCCACCCTGTTGTATTGTAGCTGGTACATTGACATGTAGTGCCACCCTGTTGTATTGCAGCTGGTACATTGACATGTAGTGCCACCCTGTTGTACTGTAGCTGGTACATTGACATGTAGTGCCACCCTGTTGTATTGTAGCTGGTACGTGTAGTGCCACCCTGTTGTATTGCAACTGGTACATTGACATGTAGTGCCACCCTGTTGTATTGCAGCTAGTACATTGACATGTAGTGCCACCCTGTTGTATTGCAGCTGGTACATTGACATGTAGTGCCACCCTGTTGTATTGTAGCTGGTACATTGACATGTAGTGCCACCCTGTTGTATTGTAGCTGGTACATTGACATGTAGTGCCACCCTGTTGTATTGCAGCTGGTACATTGACATGTAGTGCCACCCTGTTGTATTGTAGCTGGTACATTGACATGTAGTGCCACCCTGTTGTATTGTAGCTAGTACGTGTAGTGCCACCCTGTTGTATTGCAGCTAGTACATTGACATGTAGTGCCACCCTGTTGTACTGCAGCTGGTACATTGACATGTAGCGCCACCCTGTTGTATTGTAGCTGGAACATTGACATGTAGTGCTGGTACATTGACATGTAGTGCCTCCCTGTTGTATTGTAGCTAGTATGTGTAGTGCCACCCTGTTGTATTGCAGCTAGTACATTGACATGTAGTGCCACCCTGTTGTATTGCAGCTGGTACATTGACATGTAGTGCCACCCTGTTGTATTGTAGCTGGTACATTGACATGTAGTGCCACCCTGTTGTATTGCTACTGGTACATTGACATGTAGTGCCACCCTGTTGTACTGTAGCTGGTACATTGACATGTAGTGCCACCCTGTTGTATTGCAGCTGGTACATTGACATGTAGTGCCACCCTGTTGTATTGCAGCTGGTACATTGACATGTAGTGCCACCCTGTTGTACTGTAGCTGGTACATTGACATGTAGTGCCACCCTGTTGTATTGTAGCTGGTATGTGTAGTGCCACCCTGTTGTATTGCAACTGGTACATTGACATGTAGTGCCACCCTGTTGTATTGCAGCTAGTACATTGACATGTAGTGCCACCCTGTTGTATTACAGCTGGTACATTGACATGTAGTGCCACCCGGTTGTATTGTAGCTGGTACATTGACATGTAGTGCCACCCTGTTGTATTGTAGCTAGTACGTGTAGTGCCACCCTGTTGTATTGCAGCTAGTACATTGACATGTAGTGCCACCCTGTTGTATTGTAGCTGGTACATTGACATGTAGTGCCACCCTGTTGTATTGCAACTGGTATATTGACATGTAGTGCCACCCTGTTGTATTGTAGCTTGTACATTGACATGTAGTGCCACCCTGTTGTACTGCAGCTGGTACATTGACATGTAGCGCCACCCTGTTGTATTGTAGCTGGTAAATTGACATGTAGTGCCACCCTGTTGTATTGTAGCTTGTATGTGTAGTGCCACCCTGTTGTATTGTAGCTGGTACATTGACATGTAGTGCCACCCTGTTGTACTGCAACTGGTACATTGATATGTAGTGCCACCCTGTTGTATTGTAGCTGGTACATTGACATGTATTGCCACCCTGTTGTATTGTAGCTGGTACATTGACATGTAGTGCCACCCTGTTGTATTGTAGCTGGTACATTGACATGTAGTGCCACCCTGTTGTATTGCAGCTGGTACATTGACATGTAGTGCCACCCTGTTGTACTGTAGCTGGTACATTGACATGTAGTGCCACCCTTTTGTATTGCAACTGGTATATTGACATGTAGTACCACCCTGTTGTATTGTAGCTTGTATGTGTAGTGCCACCCTGTTGTATTGTAGCTGGTACATTGACATGTAGTGCCACCCTGTTGTATTGCAACTGGTGCATTGACATGTAGTGCCACCCTATTGTACTGTAGCTGGTACATTGACAACGTAGTGGCACCCTGTTGTATTGCAACTGGTACATTGACATGTAGTGCCACCCTATTGTACTGTAGCTGGTACATTGACATGTAGTGCCACCCTGTTGTATTGCCGCTGGTACATTGACATGTAGTGCCACCATATTGTACTGTAGCTGGTACATTGACAACGTAGTGCCACCCTGTTGTATTGCAACTGGTACATTGACATGTAGTGCCACCCTATTGTACTGTAGCTGGTACATTGACATGTAGTGCCACCCTGTTGTATTGTAGCTGGTACGTGTAGTGCCACCCTGTTGTATTGCAGCTAGTACATTGACATGTAATGCCACCCTATTGTATTGTAGCTGGTACATTGACATGTAGCGCCACCTTGTTGTACTGCAGCTGGTACATTGACATGTAGTGCCACCCTGTTGTACTGCAACTGGTACATTGACATGTAGCGCCACCCTGTTGTACTGCAGCTGGTACATTGACATGTAGTGCCACCCTGTTGTACTGTAGCTGGTACATTGACATGTAGTGCCACCCTGTTGTTCTGCAGCTGGTACATTGACATGTAATGCCACCCTGTTGTATTGTAGCTGTATGTGTAGTGCCACCCTGTTGTATTGCAGCTAGTACATTGACATGTAGTGCCACCATGTTGTATTGCAGCTGGTACATTGACATGTAGTGCCACCATGTTGTATTGTAGCTGGTACATTGACATGTAGTGCCACCCTGTTGTATTGTAGCTAGTACGTGTAGTGCCACCCTGTTGTATTTCAGCTAGTACATTGACATGTCGTGCCACCCTGTTGTACTGCAGCTGGTACATTGACATGTAGTGCCACCCTGTTGTACTGCAGCTGGTACATTGACATGTAGTGCCACCCTGTTGTATTGTAGCTGGTACATTGAAATGTAGTGCCACCCTGTTGTATTGTAGCTTGTACATTGACATGTAGTGCCACCCTGTTGTATTGCAGCTAGTACATTGACATGTAGTGCCACCCTGTTGTATTGCAGCTAGTACATTGACATGTAGTGCCACCCTGTTGTACTGCAGCTGGTACATTGACATGTAGTGCCACCCTGTTGTATTGTAGCTGGTACATTGACATGTAGTGCCACCCTTTTGTATTGTAGCTTGTACATTGACATGTAGTGCCACCCTGTTGTATTGCAGCTAGTACATTGACATGTAGTGCCACCCTGTTGTATTGCAGCTAGTACATTGACATGTAGTGCCACCCTGTTGTATTGTAGCTGGTACATTGACATGTAGCGCAACCCTGTTGTATTGTAGCTTGTACATTGACATGTAGTGCCACCCTGTTGTATTGCAACTGGTGCATTGACATGTAGTGCCACCCTGTTGTACTGTAGCTGGTACATTGACATGTAGTGCCACCCTGTTGTATTGTAGCTGGTACGTGTAGTGCCACCCTGTTGTAATGCAGCTAGTACATTGACATGTAGTGCCACCCTATTGTATTGTAGCTGGTACATTGACATGTAGCGCCACCTTGTTGTACTGCAGCTGGTGCATTGACATGTAGTGCCACCCTGTTGTACTGCAGCTGGTACATTGACATGTAGCGCCACCCTGTTGTACTGCAGCTGGTACATTGACATGTAGTGCCACCCTGTTGTACTGCAGCTGGTACATTGACATGTAGCGCCACCTTGTTGTACTGCAGCTGGTACATTGACATGTAGTGCCACCCTGTTGTACTGCAGCTGGTACATTGACATGTAGTGCCACCCTGTTGTACTGCAGCTGGTACATTGACATGTAGTGCCACCCTGTTGTATTGCAGCTGGTACATTGACATGTAGTGCCACCCTGTTGTATTGCAGCTAGAACATTGACATGTAGTGCCACCCTGTTGTATTGCAGCTGGTACATTGACATGTAGTGCCACCATGTTGCATTGTAGCTGGTACATTGACATGTAGTGCCTCCCTGTTGTATTGTAGCTAGTACGTGTAATGCCACCCTGTTGTATTGCAGCTAGTACATTGACATGTAGTGCCTCCCTGTTGTATTGCAGCTGTTACATTGACATGTAGTGCCACCCTGTTGTATTGTAGCTGGTACATTGACATGTAGTGCCACCCTGTTGTATTGCAACTGGTAAATTGACATGTAGTGCCACCCTGTTGTACTGTAGCTGGTACATTGACATGTAGTGCCACCCTGTTGTATTTTAGCTGGTATGTGTAGTGCCACCCTGTTGTATTGCAACTGGTACATTGACATGTAGTGCCACCCTGTTGTATTGCAGCTAGTACATTAACATGTAGTGCCACCCTGTTGTATTACAGCTGGTACATTGACATGTAGTGCCACCCTGTTGTATTGTAGCTGGTACATTGACATGTAGTGCCACCCTGTTGTATTGTAGCTAGTACGTGTAGTGCCACCCTTTGTATTGCAGCTAGTACATTGACATGTAGTGCCACCCTGTTGTATTGTAGCTGGTACGTGTAGTGCCACCCTGTTGTATTGCAGCTAGTACATTGACATGTAGTGCCACCCTGTTGTATTGTAGCTGGTACGTGTAGTGCCACCCTGTTGTATTGCAGCTAGTACATTGACATGTAGTGCCACCCTGTTGTATTGTAGCTGGTACTTGTAGTGCCACCCTGTTGTATTGCAGCTAGTACATTGACATGTAGTGCCACCCTGTTGTATTGCAGCTGGTACATTGACATGTAGTGCCACCCTGTTGTATTGTAGCTAGTACATTGACATGTAGTGCCACCCTGTTGTATTGCAGCTGGTACATTGACATGTAGTGCCACCCTGTTGTATTGTAGCTGGTACATTGACATGTAGTGCCACCCTGTTGTATTGCAGCTGGTACATTGACATGTAGTGCCACCCTGTTGTATTGTAGCTGGTACATTGACATGTAGTGCCACCCTGTTGTATTGCAGCTGGTACATTGACATGTAGTGCCACCCTGTTGTATTGCAGCTGGTACATTGACATGTAGTGCCACCCTGTTGTATTGTAGCTGGTACATTGACATGTAGTGCCACCCTGTTGTATTGTAGCTAGTACGTGTAGTGCCACCCTGTTGTATTGCAGCTGGTACATTGACATGTAGTGCCACCCTGTTGTACTGCAGCTGGTACATTGACATGTAGTGCCACCCTGTTGTATTGCAGCTGGTACATTGACATGTAGTGCCACCCTGTTGTATTGCAGCTGGTACATTGACATGTAGTGCCACCCTGTTGTATTGCAGCTGGTACATTGACATGTAGTGCCACCCTGTTGTATTGCAGCTGGTACATTGACATGTAGTGCCACCCTGTTGTACTGTAGCTGGTACATTGACATGTAGTGCCACCCTGTTGTATTGTAGCTGGTACGTGTAGTGCCACCCTGTTGTATTGCAGCTGGTACATTGACATGTAGTGCCACCCTGTTGTATTGCAGCTGGTACATTGACATGTAGTGCCACCCTGTTGTATTGTAGCTGGTACATTGACATGTAGTGCCACCCTGTTGTATTGTAGCTGGTACATTGACATGTAGTGCCACCCTGTTGTATTGCAACTGGTACATTGACATGTAGTGCCACCCTGTTGTACTGTAGCTGGTACGTGTAGTGCCACCCTGTTGTATTGCAGCTAGTACATTGACATGTAGTGCCACCCTGTTGTATTGTAGCTGGTACATTGACATGTAGCGCCACCTTGTTGTACTGCAGCTGGTACATTGACATGTAGCGCCACCCTGTTGTACTGCAGCTGGTACATTGACATGTAGCGCCACCCTGTTGTATTGTAGCTGGTACATTGACATGTAGTGCCACCCTGTTGTACTGCAGCTGGTACATTGACATGTAGTGCCACCCTGTTGTATTGAGCTGGTACGTGTAGTGCCACCCTGTTGTATTGTAGCTGGTACATTGACATGTAGTGCCACCCTGTTGTACTGCAGCTGGTACATTGACATGTAGTGCCACCCTGTTGTATTGTAGCTGGTACATTGACATGTAGTGCCACCCTGTTGTATTGCAGCTGGTACATTGACATGTAGTGCCACCCTGTTGTATTGCAGCTGGTACATTGACATGTAGTGCCACCCTGTTGTATTGCAGCTGGTACATTGACATGTAGTGCCACCCTGTTGTATTGTAGCTGGTACATTGACATGTAGTGCCACCCTGTTGTATTGTAGCTAGTACGTGTAGTGCCACCCTGTTGTATTGCAGCTAGTACATTGACATGTAGTGCCACCCTGTTGTATTGCAGCTGGTACATTGACATGTAGTGCCACCCTGTTGTATTGTAGCTGGTACATTGACATGTAGTGCCACCCTGTTGTATTGCAGCTGGTACATTGACATGTAGTGCCACCCTGTTGTATTGTAGCTGGTACATTGACATGTAGTGCCACCCTGTTGTATTGTAGCTGGTACGTGTAGTGCCACCCTGTTGTATTGCAGCTGTACATTGACATGTAGTGCCACCCTGTTGTATTGCAGCTGGTACATTGACATGTAGTGCCACCCTGTTGTATTGTAGCTGGTACATTGACATGTAGTGCCACCCTGTTGTATTGCAGCTGGTACATTGACATGTAGTGCCACCCTGTTGTACTGTAGCTGGTACATTGACATGTAGTGCCACCCTGTTGTATTGTAGCTGGTATGTGTAGTGCCACCCTGTTGTATTGCAGCTGGTACATTGACATGTAGTGCCACCCTGTTGTATTGTAGCTGGTACATTGACATGTAGTGCCACCCTGTTGTATTGCAGCTGGTACATTGACATGTAGTGCCACCCTGTTGTATTGCAGCTGGTACATTGACATGTAGTGCCACCCTGTTGTATTGCAGCTGGTACATTGACATGTAGTGCCACCCTGTTGTATTGTAGCTGGTACATTGTAGTGCCACCCTGTTGTATTGCAGCTGGTACATTGACATGTAGTGCCACCCTGTTGTATTGTAGCTGGTACGTGTAGTGCCACCCTGTTGTATTGCAGCTAGTACATTGACATGTAGTGCCACCCTGTTGTATTGTAGCTGGTACGTGTAGTGCCACCCTGTTGTATTGCAGCTAGTACATTGACATGTAGTGCCACCCTGTTGTATTGTAGCTGGTACTTGTAGTGCCACCCTGTTGTATTGCAGCTAGTACATTGACATGTAGTGCCACCCTGTTGTATTGCAGCTAGTACATTGACATGTAGCGCCACCCTGTTGTATTGTAGCTAGTACATTGACATGTAGTGCCACCCTGTTGTATTGCAGCTGGTACATTGACATGTAGTGCCACCCTGTTGTATTGTAGCTGGTACATTGACATGTAGTGCCACCCTGTTGTATTGCAGCTGGTACATTGACATGTAGTGCCACCCTGTTGTATTGTAGCTGGTACATTGACATGTAGTGCCACCCTGTTGTATTGCAGCTGGTACATTGACATGTAGTGCCACCCTGTTGTATTGCAGCTAGTACATTGACATGTAGTGCCACCCTGTTGTATTGCAGCTAGTACATTGACATGTAGTGCCACCCTGTTGTATTGTAGCTGGAACATTGACATGTAGTGCCACCCTGTTGTACTGCAGCTGGTACATTGACATGTAGTGCCACCCTGTTGTACTGCAGCTGGTACATTGACATGTAGTGCCACCCTGTTGTACTGCAGCTAGTACATTGACATGTAGTGCCACCCTGTTGTATTGCAGCTGGTACATTGACATGTAGTGCCACCCTGTTGTATTGTAGCTGGTACATTGACATGTAGTGCCTCCCTGTTGTATTGTAGCTAGTACGTGTAGTGCCACCCTGTTGTATTGCAGCTAGTACATTGACATGTAGTGCCACCCTGTTGTATTGCAGCTGGTACATTGACATGTAGTGCCACCCTGTTGTATTGTAGCTGGTACATTGACATGTAGTGCCACCCTGTTGTATTGTAGCTGGTACATTGACATGTAGTGCCACCCTGTTGTATTGCAACTGGTAAATTGACATGTAGTGCCACCCTGTTGTACTGTAGCTGGTACATTGACATGTAGTGCCACCCTTTTGTATTGTAGCTTGTACATTGACATGTAGTGCCACCCTGTTGTATTGTAGCTGGTACATTGACATGTAGTGCCACCCTGTTGTATTGTAGCTAGTACATTGACATGTAGTGCCACCCTGTTGTATTGCAGCTGGTACATTGACATGTAGTGCCACCCTGTTATATTGCAGGTAGTACATTGACATGTAGTGCCACCCTGTTGTATTGTAGCTGGTACATTGACATGTAGTGCCACCCTGTTGTATTGCAGCTGGTACATTGACATGTAGTGCCACCCTGTTGTATTGCAGCTGGTACATTGACATGTAGTGCCACCCTGTTGTATTGCAGCTGGTACATTGACATGTAGTGCCACCCTGTTGTATTGTAGCTGGTACATTGACATGTAGTGCCACCCTGTTGTATTGCAGCTGGTACATTGACATGTAGTGCCACCCTGTTGTATTGTAGCTGGTACATTGACATGTAGTGCCACCCTGTTGTATTGCAGCTGGTACATTGACATGTAGTGCCACCCTGTTGTATTGCAGCTGGTACATTGACATGTAGTGCCACCCTGTTGTATTGTAGCTGGTACATTGACATGTAGTGCCACCCTGTTGTATTGTAGCTGGTACATTGACATGTAGTGCCACCCTGTTGTATTGCAAGACATGTAGTGCCACCCTGTTGTATTGCAGCTAGTACATTGACATGTAGTGCCACCCTGTTGTATTGTAGCTGGTACATTGACATGTAGTGCCACCCTGTTGTATTGCAGCTGGTACATTGACATGTAGTGCCACCCTGTTGTATTGCAGCTAGTACATTGACATGTAGTGCCACCCTGTTGTATTGCAGCTGGTACATTGACATGTAGTGCCACCCTGTTGTATTGTAGCTGGTACATTGACATGTAGTGCCACCCTGTTGTATTGCAGCTGGTACATTGACATGTAGTGCCACCCTGTTGTATTGCAGCTGGTACATTGACATGTAGTGCCACCCTGTTGTATTGTAGCTGGTACATTGACATGTAGTGCCACCCTGTTGTATTGTAGCTGGTACATTGACATGTAGTGCCACCCTGTTGTATTGCAGCTAGTACATTGACATGTAGTGCCACCCTGTTGTATTGCAGCTGGTACATTGACATGTAGTGCCACCCTGTTGTATTGTAGCTGGTACATTGACATGTAGTGCCACCCTGTTGTATTGTAGCTTGTACATTGACATGTAGTGCCACCCTGTTGTATTGCAACTGGTACATTGACATGTAGTGCCACCCTGTTGTACTGTAGCTGGTACATTGACATGTAGTGCCACCCTGTTGTATTGTAGCTGGTACGTGTAGTGCCACCCTGTTGTATTGCAGCTGGTACATTGACATGTAGTGCCACCCTGTTGTACTGCAGCTGGTACATTGACATGTAGTGCCACCCTGTTGTATTGCAGCTAGTACATTGACATGTAGTGCCACCCTGTTGTATTGTAGCTGGTACGTGTAGTGCCACCCTGTTATATTGCAGCTAATACATTGACATGTAGTGCCACCCTGTTGTATTGTAGCTGGTACGTGTAGTGCCACCCTGTTGTATTGCAGCTAGTACATTGACATGTAGTGCCACCCTGTTGTATTGTAGCTGGTACGTGTAGTGCCACCCTGTTGTACTGTAGCTGGTACATTGACATGTAGTGCCACCCTGTTGTATTGTAGCTGGTATGTGTAGTGCCACCCTGTTGTATTGCAGCTAGTACATTGACATGTAGTGCCACCCTGTTGTATTGTAGCTGGTACATTGACATGTAGTGCCACCCTGTTGTATTGCAGCTAGTACATTGACATGTAGTGCCACCCTGTTGTATTGTAGCTGGTACGTGTAGTGCCACCCTGTTGTACTGTAGCTGGTACATTGACATGTAGTGCCACCCTGTTGTATTGTAGCTGGTATGTGTAGTGCCACCCTGTTGTATTGCAGCTAGTACATTGACATGTAGTGCCACCCTGTTGTACTGTAGCTGGTACATTGACATGTAGTGCCACCCTGTTGTATTGTAGCTGGTACGTGTAGTGCCAGCCTGTTGTATTGCAGCTGGTACATTGACATGTAGTGCCACCCTGTTGTACTGCAGCTGGTACATTGACATGTAGTGCCACCCTGTTGTATTGTAGCTGGTACGTGTAGTGCCACCCTGTTATATTGCAGCTAATACATTGACATGTAGTGCCACCCTGTTGTATTGTAGCTGGTACGTGTAGTGCCACCCTGTTGTATTGCAGCTAGTACATTGACATGTAGTGCCACCCTGTTGTATTGTAGCTGGTACGTGTAGTGCCACCCTGTTGTACTGTAGCTGGTACATTGACATGTAGTGCCACCCTGTTGTATTGTAGCTGGTATGTGTAGTGCCACCCTGTTGTATTGCAGCTAGTACATTGACATGTAGTGCCACCCTGTTGTATTGTAGCTGGTACATTGACATGTAGTGCCACCCTGTTGTATTGCAGCTAGTACATTGACATGTAGCGCCACCCTGTTGTATTGTAGCTAGTACATTGACATGTAGTGCCACCCTGTTGTATTGTAGCTGGTACATTGACATGTAGTGCCACCCTGGTGTATTGCAGCTGGTACATTGACATGTAGCGCCACCCTGTTGTATTGCAGCTTGTACGTGTAGCGCCACCCTGTTGTATTGCAGCTATTAGACCAGGCTACATACATATGCCCGGTCTTATTGGTCACCGGCTCACAATGCATAGTTAGATTAAACATTATTTATTTTAGTATTTTTACATGTAATCAAGAAGTGAACAATTTACATATAATTTGGCAGCAGTAGACTGAATGAGGTTGGAATGGAAGAAAACCCATAGTTTTACATTGCCTAGTTGCTCTCCAGTACCAAAGATACTCGCAATATAGATTTCAACTGTTCAATGGAGCATATCCTCAAGTATATTGCATGGTATTTGTTTGCTATTCAGGTCTCATTATATCTACACCAACGGGTAGCACTGCATATGCCGTTGCTGCAGGTGCATCAATGATCCATCCAAATGTTCCTGCCATCATGATCACACCCATCTGTCCTCACTCACTGTCATTCAGACCAATTGTTGTACCTGCTGGCGTCGAACTAAAGGTAACCACACTTCCTTATAATCTCTACTACCAGTTAGCTTAAAGTTGCAGTTTATTAAATGAGTTATCCACCTGTAATTATATCAGTTATCCACCTGTAATTATGTCAGTTACCCACCTGTAATTATATCAGTTACCCACCTGTAATTATATGAGTTTGCCAACATGTTAAATGAGTTCATCCAGATCACATCACATCACATGCTTATCACAGCAGAAGTTGCTTTTGCAAACAGCATAGAGCCATGTGATCAAGCTCTATGCTACTCGGATAGTGGAGCTCATGCACTTGCCTGAAGCGGCTGATCTGGATGTTTTTTACACATTCGTTCTAATATATTCGGTATTTGAAAGCGACATTACATCGCAAAAAGCAAATAAAATGCATTTTGTTCACGTATAAATGCATTGCTACAACAAATTCTGCTCAATACATTCGAACACTAACATTGAATCAATAAACAGTGTTCTACACACTTCAAAAGTGGAAGTAGGATTTCATATAACGGTCATACACGCTCCTGAATTGACATTCTTTGTCATTGTAGTCAATACTAAACATGCGATACTTTCGTTTAGAGATAATTTAACTAAGATTAGTCAATAAATAAATATGCATAGGCACACATGTGAGATATAATGGTAAATATGTAACATAATTCATGTTATTCCGGATACACTCATTGTATTACGCATGAATGTCGACCCTATTTACATTATTTTGTTATGTCAACAAACCGCTACGACGTTTGTTTATTTGTTGAAATACTCAGTTTTTGATGCAAATATTTGGAAAAACATTATACCATATAAGAGGAAATTACATTCTGCAGACATTTGCATTTTCACCGATGTAGTGTCACTTTAAGGGTTAATACATTAGTTTATTTGCAATGTTTGCTGTACGTAGCAACATGTACAATCATTGTGTGGCCTGACTACACATTAAATGTTTCTTCAATTTTCACTAAATTGTGGGCGATATTTTAGATCCATGTTGGCATATTTATTTATTTGATCATGTTGTCCTGTATGCATTAGATTATGTTTTATGGCATGTTTATGTTTAGATCATGTTTATGATCATGTTGACATGTTGTAGATAATGTTGTCACCAGATGCTCGTAATTCTGCAATGGTATCCTTTGATGGCCGAAACAGACAAGAAATCAAACAAGGGGACAGGTATTTGCATATGGTTGATAGTGATGTCTGTATCTCAGTATGGTAGATAGTGATGTCTGTATATCAGTATGGTAGATAGAGCATATAGTCAATAGTGATGTCTGTATATCAGTATGGTAGATAGAGCATATAGTCAATAGTGATGTCTGTATATCAGTATGGTAGATAGAGCATATAGTCAATAGTGATGTCTGTATCTCAGTATGGTAGATAGAGCATATAGTCAATAGTGATGTCTGTATATCAGTATGGTAGATAGAGCATATAGTCAATAGTGATGTCTGTATATCAGTATGATAGATAGAGCATATAGTCAATAGTGATGTCTGTATATCAGTATGGTAGATAGAGCATATAGTCAATAGTGATGTCTGTATATCAGTATGGTATATAGAGCATATAGTCAATAGTGATGTCTGTATCTCAGTATGGTATATAGAGCATATAGTCAATAGTGATGTCTGTATATCAGTATGGTAGATAGAGCATATAGTCAATAGTGATGTCTGTATCTCAGTATGGTAGATAGAGCATATGGTATATAGTGATGTCTGTATCTCAGTATGGTAGATAGTGATGTCTGTATATCAGTATGGTAGATAGAGCATATAGTCAATAGTGATGTCTGTATATCAGTATGGTAGATAGAGCATATAGTCAATAGTGATGTCTGTATATCAGTATGGTAGATAGAGCATATAGTCAATAGTGATGTCTGTATATCAGTATGGTAGATAGAGCATATAGTCAATAGTGATGTCTGTGTATCAGTATGGTAGATAGAGCATATAGTCAATAGTGATGTCTGTATATCAGTATGGTAGATAGAGCATATAGTCAATAGTGATGTCTGTATCTCAGTATGGTAGATAGAGCATATAGTCAATAGTGATGTCTGTATATCAGTATGGTAGATAGAGCATATGGTATATAGTGATGTCTGTATCTCAGTATGGTAGATAGAGCATATAGTCAATAGTGATGTCTGTATATCAGTATGGTAGATAGTGATGTCTGTCTATCAGTATGGTAGATAGAGCATATAGTCAATAGTGATGTCTGTATATCAGTATGGTAGATAGAGCATATAGTCAATAGTGATGTCTGTATCTCAGTATGTTAGATAGAGCATATGGTATATAGTGATGTCTGTATCTCAGTATGGTAGATAGTGATGTCTGTATATCAGTATGGTAGATAGAGCATATAGTCAATAGTGATGTCTGTATATCAGTATGGTAGATAGAGCATATAGTCAATAGTGATGTCTGTATATCAGTATGGTAGATAGAGCATATGGTAGATAGTGATGTCTGTATATCAGTATGGTAGATAGAGCATATGGTAGATAGTGATGTCTGTATCTCAGTATGGTAGATAGTGATGTCTGTATATCAGTATGGTAGATAGAGCATATGATTGATAGTGATGTCTGTATATCAGTATGGTAGATAGAGCATATGATTGATAGTGATGTCTGTATCTCAGTATGGTATATAGAGCATATAGTCAATAGTGATGTCTGTATATCAGTATGGTAGATAGAGCATATGATTGATAGTGATGTCTGTATCTCAGTATGGTATATAGAGCATATAGTCAATAGTGATGTCTGTATCTCAGTATGGTAGATAGAGCATATGGTAGATAGTGATGTCTGTATATCAGTATGGTAGATAGAGCATATGGTTGATACTTCACACATCGTTACTAAAATCAAATTTTCTAAAATATTAAAGTTGGATAAATTAATGCAAAGTGTGATCGTTCAATTAGGGCAACATACATACAGACAACAATGTATAATCATACATACAGACAGACAACAATGTATAATCACATCATACAGACAGACAACAATGTATAATCACATCATACAGACAGACAACAATGTATAATCACATCATACAGACAGACAACAATGTATAATCATACATACAGACAGACAACAATGTATAATCATACATACATACAGACAACAATGTATAATCATACATACAGACAGACAACAATGTATAATCATACATACAGACAGACAACAATGTATAATCACATCATACATACAGACAACAATGTATAATCATACATACATACAGACAACAATGTATAATCATACATACATACAGACAACAATGTATAATAATACATACATACAGACAACAATGTATAATCACATCATACATACAGACAACAATGTATAATCACATCATACATACAGACAACGATGTATAATCATACATACAGACAACAATGTATAATCACATCATACATACAGACAACAATGTATAATCACATCATACAGACAGACAACAATGTATAATCACATCATACATACAGACAACAATGTATAATCATACATACAGACAACAATGTATAATCATACATACAGACAACAATGTATAATCATACATACAGACAACAATGTATAATCATACATACAGACAACAATGTATAATCATACATACAGACAGACAACAATGTATAATCATACATACAGACAACAATGTATAATCACATCATACAGACAGACAACAATGTATAATCACATCATACATACAGACAACAATGTATAATCACATCATACATACAGACAACAATGTATAATCACATCATACATACAGACAACAATGTATAATCACATCATACAGACAGACAACAATGTATAATCATACATACATACAGACAACAATGTATAATCATACATACAGACAACAATGTATAATCACATCATACATACAGACAACAATGTATAATCATACATACATACAGACAACAATGTATAATCATACATTCAATAAAGACAACAATGTATAATCATACATACAGACAGACAACAATGTATAATCACATCATAATACAGACAACAATGTATAATCATACATACATACAGACAACAATGTATAATCACATCATACATACAGACAACAATGTATAATCATACATACATACAGACAACAATGTATAATCTACATACATACATACATACATACATACATACATACATACATACATACCTACATACATACATACATACATACCTACATACATACATACATACATACATACATACATACATACATACATACATACATACATACATACATACATACATACATACATACATACATACATACATACATACATACATACATACATACATACATACATACATACATACATACATACATACATACATACATACATACATACATACATACATACATACATACATACATACATACATACATACATACATACATACATACATACATACATACATACATAC
>CM026401.1:22578908-22603292 GCA_014843695.1 Archivesica marissinica
TACATGCATACATGCATACATGCATACATGCATACATGCATACATGCATACATGCATACATGCATACATGCATGCATGCATACATGCATACATGCATACATGCATGGGTATATATAGGTACGGTGTATACATGCATACATGCATACATGCATACATGCATACATGCATGGGTATATATAGGTACGGTGTATACATGCATACATGCATACATGCATACATGCATACATGCATACATGCATACATGCATACATGCATACATGCATGCATGCATACATGCATACATGCATACATGCATGGGTATATATAGGTACGGTGTATACATGCATACATGCATACATGCATACATGCATACATGCATGGGTATATATAGGTACGGTGTATACATGCATACATGCATACATGCATACATGCATACATGCATACATGCATACATGCATACATGCATACATGCATACATGCATACATGCATACATGCATACATACATACATACATACATACATACATACATACATACATACATACATACATACATACATACATACATACATACATACATACATGCATACATACATACATACATACATACATACATGCATGCATGCATACATACATACATACATACATACATACATACATACATACATACATACATACATACATACATACATACATACATACATACATACATACATACATACATACATACATACATACATACATACATTAATCGGACTGAAAACGTTACATTTGTTTTATGTACTTTTGGACAGACGAAGCAACCAAGACGTATCTTCTGGTGATAATCTAGTCTCCGAATATTAACATTCCCCGTAAGGATTTGGCTATCAGAAATTTACTTATTATTCTGCACCCGGTCTAGCTTTGATTACCATTTTAAAGCATCTCCATTCTGTTAGTATGATGTTGATGTGTACGTTGTTTTTTTTAAGGTTTATTCAGTTCATTATTTACAAATATTTACAAAATAATACACACATGTATTAACACAATAATCATACATTCAAAAGCAATGTACATTATAATAATGCATAGATAGATAGATATATATGAATTGAATTAAGATTTCAAAATATTTTCAATTTTCCTAAGGAACAAAGTATTTTTGTTACGTTTAGAATATTCATTCATAATTGTTATTTCACTTTTCATTATTTTCATTATATCAACATATTTCCGTCTGTTTTCACTGATAATATAAGACTTTTATATAGAAAACCCAATTATGGTGAACAACAAATTGATATCTCGATATTCAAAATAGTCTATCTTGTAACACAATTGCAGATAGTCTATTAAATTCTAATTTATTCCACATTGTCTGAGTATATGCATAATTGTTTGCCAAAAAAGGTACCACGCTGTTGCAAGATATGAAAAAAATGTTCATATGTATCAACATGGTTACATAAAAAACATGTTGGAGAATTTGTTAATTTCCATTTGAATAAATGTTCTCTTGTTGGTAAGATATTGTTAATAAGTTTGTATTTATATTGCTTGTATCTGTTATCTATGCTGCTTTGAAATGTTGTGTAAACGTGTGACCACGTTAAATTATGTCATAATTTAAATTATTGAAATAATTTGAGAAATTGTTTCCACTCAGTATCATTTCTAGATAATTTGCAACATGCACATTGCACAAGCCGAGGTCACAATTATGCTACTAAAGACTGACTGACTATTACGTTTATTTAAAGTCGCCACCGCATACATGCATTTGGGTGACTGAACTACTAAAGATGCTATTAAAGATGGCACCATTTAAATGCACATGCTCATAGCTGTAGAAATGTAGCACATGGTTCGCAACAACAAATACATATAAGCTTAAGTATGTGGAGTTCCATACATTCACCATTTACCTTATAAATGTTACGGCTCACTACATCCTTTCCAGTAAATGGCATCACCAAATCTCCTACACAGATTTATTTAACATTACAGGTCCAATTTTAGATTTGAATTTCGTTCATATGCAATTGACATTGCAACGAAAGCAGAATAGTCTAAATTGTGTGGTATGGGG
This sequence comes from Archivesica marissinica, assembly GCA_014843695.1. Taxonomy (NCBI): domain Eukaryota; kingdom Metazoa; phylum Mollusca; class Bivalvia; order Venerida; family Vesicomyidae; genus Archivesica; species Archivesica marissinica. The sequence continues at coordinate 22,580,960 of CM026401.1, forward strand.
CTCAAGCTCGTCGCAACTACCACACGATGAATGCCTATATATATATGTACAGTGACAGACGATTAAAAAAGCCCAGAGGAAGAAGCCAGCTATTCTGAAGCCTTCTTCGGAAGGCTAGGAAACTAGAAGAAACACAGAACACAACTGAATGTGACATCAAGCCCACCACTCATCATGTTTCTCATACGCGGTCTGTAGCCCATGCACGTACATGTAACACTAAACGTGACATAGACTTCAACAAGCCTAGCTGATGATAGAAAACTACTGCCGGTTTTTGATGGGCCTGTTGCACTGAATGGCATAACAATTCTGCAGCTAAAGGGTGATCAAGAAAACTTCTGTCTTTTTAGAAAGTCCTTCATTGATAACGAACACAACCATTTTATCAGAACAGGTAAAATCCGGCGAAACATCACACTCACGCCTGATATGGCACCTATTGAGAAACTGGTGGAACCAGTAAAACCGTTCAGTTCTTTTGACATAATTTACCCTTCCTTCCTGAACAATTTGAAAACCTACAGAAAGTTCTGAGAAAAGCACACTAAAGGAAATAATAGATATTTAGGATAATTAAATTAAAGTTTAATTTATCCTAAATCCTGCAGTTGAAATGAAAATAATCACGTCCCGACACGTATATTCATTTTCGAATGCAATCTAAGTGACAGTCTTTGTTTTCTTTATATATATATATATATATACGTTATTTAGCTAGCAGCGAATACAAAATAAGCTTGAACAATTTATAATAATCACTCGGGTTAGCGCGGATGAAAGCCTATTTGTGGCCAATCATGTGGGAGGAAACCGAAGTATCCACAGAAAATACACCTGTCTGATCTGGCGACCACCGTACCATCTCTCACGAGAATGAAATAGCATTTGTATTGAGTAGCGCGTGTACTAACCACTGCGCTAATCGGAGAGTCAATTTAAATCGACACTATATCAGAGAAAATGCAAATTTCTACAGAATGTATTGTCCTATTATGTGGTATAATTTTGTTCCAAATATTTGCCTCCAAAACTGAGTATTCCACCTAATAAACAAACGTCATATACGTGGTTTGTTGACATAACAAAATAATGTAAATATGGTCGACATTCATGCGTAATGCAACTCGTGTATCCCGAATAACATGATTTATGGTACAGATTTATCGTTATATCTCACATGTGTGCCTGTGCATATTTATTGGTAGACTAATCTTAGTTAAATTATCTCTAAGCGACATTATCCCGCGTTTAGTATTGACTCCGATGACAAACACACGGCAATTCAGGAGCATGTATGACCGTTATATGAAATACTACTGTCAATTTTGAAAGTTTATAGACCACAAAAAACACTGTTTATTGATTCAATGTTAGTGTTCGAATGTATTCGGAAGAATTTGTAGTAGTAATGCATATAATAATAATAATATGTACGTGAAAAATGCATTGTGTTTGCTTTTTGCGATGTAATTCCCCTTAATCGGGTGGAAGTATTGATTTGCCAATTTTGAGTCAGCTGCTTAACATGGAAGTCACACAGTGGCCACTTTGCATGTGTCCGTAGTTGTCGTTGACGATCCTGATATGGCTCAACCTCGCTATCCCACTGATCCTATGATTACAGGATCGCTCTCACATTAACAATACTTGGAATACCAACGTGACTACCTGAACGTGTTTTAAATTATTCTTCAATTCTTTCTTTATCTTTTTATGGTACAATCTTTATTTTAGCTATTTTTGTCGACAGTCCACATATGGTCCATTGTACCAAATACCCTTTAATGCTGATCATAGGCAGCCGACTGCATAGACACGCCCATGCAACTCTGACATATATACATGTACGCGGTCAACCCGTACCCTAGTCAAGTCGACCATGTACGGGTTGACCGCGCACATGCATATATGTCAGAGTTGCATGGGGCGTGTCTATGCAATCGACTGCCTATGATACTGACATGACTAGCTGTTGGTTTCACAGGAGAAGCGTTGTACCTATATATAGTATACATAAAGGAAATCTACCATATTTATAGCTATTTTTAAAAAATAATAATTAACAATTACATATGTAAACATATAATATAAATTACAGTTATTTTACAATAATCTATAGACACTACATACTAATATATACATGTAATATATATACAAATGCATTTATTAATTTTTAGATAGAGAGAAGGAATTAGGATTGAAAGTAATATAGCAGGAGAAGAGATGGAAAACTTCCGATCCAGAATACAAACATCTTTTTTTTCAATATCAGTTACTAATACGATTGATGTTATATGCATGTGATTTTACTTCTATCAGCTATTTTTGTGGACTGTCACCAGTTCATGTCCGCAGGTTTCACATTGCCTTAACATATAAAACATATATACATGTATACATGTGTTCCAGTAATGACAAACCCCTTGCGGGGACCTATACATGTTTTCCGGGCCACGCTTAGGCGACCTAAGCAGTTAACCAGTACTAAGCAATGTGTGTGAGGTGCCTTGCTAAATGACACAACGTAAGTGCCCTGACCGAGTATCGAACCCTGGGACCTTCTCTTCCAAATCTGACACTCTACCACTGAACCACGGACGCCACAAGTACTATATAGCCTCATGGGTTGCTCAGTATTGACGTATTTTCATTTGAGAGTACTGTACTGGTATTATTATCGACATGAAAGCCCATACATTGGGTATCCAACCAACCAACCCCAATGTAGACAACTGTTCTTGACAATATTAATTATTTGTCTAATATATGGGTCATGTCGTTACTAAAGTAGGCCTGGGAACAGGCGTTGATATATATGTGTTGCCTGGTCAGTGATATAAATATATGCTTAACACCGAGACCATTACTTGAGCTGTATTGCGTTTCTGATAATATCAAGGTGTCATTTTGCGAGAAGTAAAAAAAGTGAAAAATCGACAGACTGGAACCCAGGCTAAAGTATGAATCTGGAGGTACGCATTCACCAACACATAACCGGAGAATACATTCCTTATGCCAAAAAACAACAACAAACAAATTAGGCAACAATCAGTAGGCATATCAGTAGATCATTATTTGCGAATTTCATGTAAGTTCAATGGTACTAGTTCAACGTTGATATAATTATTGCAATACTTTAAATGTGATAGTACTAATAAAGTGCATAATTGAAAGCTAGAGAGACTTATCGATACGTCGTAAAACCAGTAGCCACGTCAATGACATGTCTAACTGTAAGTGTATTCGGATAATACATACCTAAGTAGCATTTTCGGATACATAGTGCAAACGTGTCGGACTACTCTGGTGTTTCTTACTCCGTTTTCAGGTGGTTACTAATTTATTATCATGAGTCAAGATCCTCCAATGCTCAGCGGTTCGCATTATGATAATAAACTGAACAAGGCTACAGTCTTACATCGCACACTGACTGGTTATAGCATGGTGGACTGACGATCACTTGCCTGCATGGTCATGGTACACTGGTGCCCAGCTATAAGCAATGAGGACTGACGATCATTTGACCACATTGTCATGGTACACCGGTGCCCAGCTATAAGCAATGAGGACTGACGATCATTTGACCACATTGTCATACTCATAGTACACCGGTGCCCAGCTATAAGCAATGAGGACTGACGATCATTTGACCACATTGTCATGGTACACCGGTGCCCAGCTGTAAGCATTGAGGACTAATAATCACTTGCCTATCACCACTGCGTAATAAGTACTTTTAGCTGGTGAAGCTACCCATCTGGTGTGTGGATGGTTGGTGGTTCTCCTCAGGTTACCTGATGCAATGCACTTCTTCGTAGTCTTACACTAATTCCTAAAGCCGGAGAGAACTACTGAACATACTGGTGAAGCTAACTCCCCGAAACACACAAAGACTCGTAACATATTCAGACACTCTTATTAGTAATGTATATTTATTAGTGTGTTTGTGTTACGTTTATTTATGGTCACTACCGGTTGCCCATATGAGCGACGCCTCCTGAAGGGATTAGTCGTTTCAGATTTGTGGAGGATAGTGCAATGATACAGACAGAGACCCATTCCAGTACATAGTATTAGGCAGAAATATCATCAAAATGGGAGTCTAAAAAAATAAGTCCAGCCCCAGAGCGGGACCCGAATGATGACGGAAATTGCCGCACGGACTCGATGTGAGAACGGCGAACTGACGTGATCGAAATGCGGCAGAAACTGGGAAAGCCTCTCCAAAAAGGAATGGGAACAATATTAGCCTATTATAGGGTCCAGTTCTTGTCATTGTTTTACAGCTGCATATATATGTTAACAAACCTAGTGAGGTCTCGGAGAAAGAGAAAAAAAACAACAAAAAAACAAAAACAAAACTGTTATCAGCCATTTTTTTAACTGGCCGTCGGTAGCCGTCGCCAATATAATTGACCGTCTTATTAGGTGATAGGCCGTCGAAAAGACGGCCCGACGGCTCTCTGCCTAATACTGTGTTCCAGTATATTTATTAAAAATGTTTAGTTTATACAAAGTTATTTTAGCTCGATTGCGAAACAAGTTTTTACTACTTATATTAATCACTCTCGAGACCTCATTCCTGATGGAATCCATCGCCACGAGGGAGAGAGAAGAGGCAACATGGAATTTAAATGCCTTGCCTAAGGGCACACTCGTAACAGCTCCAGCGTGGGGCTCGAACTCAAAATGAGAGTGAATGTTTGAGTCCTTATATTCAAGTGATCTGCTCGTGCACACATGGACCTCTTCTTTCAATAGACATAGCTCTAGGCACAGTTCATTCATAATTCTGCCAAAGTATCCTGGGTATATACCAATTACCACTGTCATAAGCAATAACCTGTGTATTTGTGTTTCAAAATGAAATAAAGTTCACTCGCAATTAACCCTTTCCTTCATAGAGATTTAGGTTAATATACTATTATATCTCCATACAAATGACAGCCATTTAACCCTTTCCTTCATAGAGATTTAGGTTAATATACTATTATATCTCCATACAAACGACAGCCATTTAACCCTTTCCTTCATAGAGATTTAGGTTAATATACTATTATATCTCCATACAAACACCAGCCATTTAGCTATCATGCAGTGGATAAGTAGTCGCCATATCTATCCCACCTCCATAGATATTACTGGGACTACATAGAGATTTTGGTTAATATACTATTATATCTCCATACAAACACCAGCCATTTAGCTATCATGCAGTGGATAAGTAGTCGCCATATCTATCCCACCTCCATAGATATTACTGGGACTACATAGAGATTTTGGTTAATATACTATTATATCTCCATACAAACACCAGCCATTTAGCTATCATGCAGTGGATAAGTAGTCGCCATATCAATCCCACCTCCATAGATATTACTGGGACTACATAGAGATTCTGGACTTTATTATGAGCTTTGGTTTGGCTACTACACTGTCAATGTATGTCGTATTGGTAATGGCGTCAAATGGTGTTTCTATGAGGGAAAGGGTTAAACATAATGATATTTATTTTATTGTATGTAGTACCACTGTATACTGTACCAAAGTACATGTATTGACAGGGAAGAGGCCAAACTTGGAGGTGAAATGTGAAAGTGAGACCATTTTATGTCTCCTCATGATGCCTGGCATTTTTGTGTAACTTCCTGGAAATGGTACCGCAACTACAAACTGCTACAGTAAACTGTAGAACTGTCACTAGATCACACATACAGCATTGTCCCTTTTGTGATATATTGGCGTCACAAATTTATCTAAATCTACAGTAGACTAGATTGGTAAAATATTGTCCTTGGCCAATTTGTCTCAATCTACAGTAGACTAGATTGGTGAAATATTGTCCTCGTAAATTTGTCTAAATCTACAGTAGACTAGATTGGTGAAATATTGGCCTCACAAATTTATCTAAATCTACAGTAGACTAGATTTGTGAAATATTGTCCTCGTAAATTTGTCTCAATCTACAGTAGACTAGATTTGTGAAATATTGTCCTCGCCAATTTGTCTCAATCTACAGTAGACTAAATTGGTGAAATATTGTCCTCGTAAATTTCTCCCAATCTACAATAAACTAGGTTTGTGAAATATTGTCCTCGCCAATTTGTCTCAATCTACAGTAGACTAAATTGGTGAAATATTGTCCTTGCAAATTTGTCTAAATCTACAGTAGACTAGATTGGTGAAATATTGTCCTCGTAAATTTGTCTAAATCTACAGTAGACTAAATTGGTGAAATATTGTCCTTGCAAATTTGTCTAAATCTACAGTAAACTAGGTTTGTGAAATATTGTTTTCATAAATGTATCTAGTTCTCCAGTATACAGTATAGTAATGTATCTAGTTCTCCAGTATACAGTATAGTAATGTATCTAGTTCTCCAGTATACAGTATAGTAATGTATCTAGTTCTCCAGTATACAGTATAGTAATGTATCTAGTTCTCCAGTATACAGTATAGTAATGTATCTAGTTCTCCAGTATACAGTATAGTAATGTATCTAGTTCTCCAGTATACAGTATAGTAATGTATCTAGTTCTCCAGTATACAGTATAGTAATGTATCTAGTTCTCCAGTATACAGTATAGTAATGTATCTAGTTCTCCAGTATACAGTATAGTAATGTATCTAGTTCTCCAGTATACAGTATAGTAATGTATCTAGTTCTCCAGTATACAGTAATGTTGGTTCTCCAGTATACAGTAATGTTGATTCTCCAGTATACAGTATACAGTAATGTTGATTCTCCAGTATACAGTATACAGTAATGTTGATTCTCCAGTATACAGTATACAGTAATGTTGATTAATATACTATTATATCTCCATACAAACACCAGCCATTTAGCTATCATGCAGTGGATAAGTAGTCGCCATATCTATCCCACCTCCATAGATATTACTGGGACTACATAGAGATTTTGGTTAATATACTATTATATCTCCATACAAACACCAGCCATTTAGCTATCATGCAGTGGATAAGTAGTCGCCATATCAATCCCACCTCCATAGATATTACTGGGACTACATAGAGATTCTGGACTTTATTATGAGCTTTGGTTTGGCTACTACACTGTCAATGTATGTCGTATTGGTAATGGCGTCAAATGGTGTTTCTATGAGGGAAAGGGTTAAACATAATGATATTTATTTTATTGTATGTAGTACCACTGTATACTGTACCAAAGTACATGTATTGACAGGGAAGAGGCCAAACTTGGAGGTGAAATGTGAAAGTGAGACCATTTTATGTCTCCTCATGATGCCTGGCATTTTTGTGTAACTTCCTGGAAATGGTACCGCAACTACAAACTGCTACAGTAAACTGTAGAACTGTCACTAGATCACACATACAGCATTGTCCCTTTTGTGATATATTGGCGTCACAAATTTATCTAAATCTACAGTAGACTAGATTGGTAAAATATTGTCCTTGGCCAATTTGTCTCAATCTACAGTAGACTAGATTGGTGAAATATTGTCCTCGTAAATTTGTCTAAATCTACAGTAGACTAGATTGGTGAAATATTGGCCTCACAAATTTATCTAAATCTACAGTAGACTAGATTTGTGAAATATTGTCCTCGTAAATTTGTCTCAATCTACAGTAGACTAGATTTGTGAAATATTGTCCTCGCCAATTTGTCTCAATCTACAGTAGACTAAATTGGTGAAATATTGTCCTCGTAAATTTCTCCCAATCTACAATAAACTAGGTTTGTGAAATATTGTCCTCGCCAATTTGTCTCAATCTACAGTAGACTAAATTGGTGAAATATTGTCCTTGCAAATTTGTCTAAATCTACAGTAGACTAGATTGGTGAAATATTGTCCTCGTAAATTTGTCTAAATCTACAGTAGACTAAATTGGTGAAATATTGTCCTTGCAAATTTGTCTAAATCTACAGTAAACTAGGTTTGTGAAATATTGTTTTCATAAATGTATCTAGTTCTCCAGTATACAGTATAGTAATGTATCTAGTTCTCCAGTATACAGTATAGTAATGTATCTAGTTCTCCAGTATACAGTATAGTAATGTATCTAGTTCTCCAGTATACAGTATAGTAATGTATCTAGTTCTCCAGTATACAGTATAGTAATGTATCTAGTTCTCCAGTATACAGTATAGTAATGTATCTAGTTCTCCAGTATACAGTATAGTAATGTATCTAGTTCTCCAGTATACAGTATAGTAATGTATCTAGTTCTCCAGTATACAGTATAGTAATGTATCTAGTTCTCCAGTATACAGTATAGTAATGTATCTAGTTCTCCAGTATACAGTATAGTAATGTATCTAGTTCTCCAGTATACAGTAATGTTGATTCTCCAGTATACAGTAATGTTGATTCTCCAGTATACAGTATACAGTAATGTTGATTCTCCAGTATACAGTATACAGTAATGTTGATTCTCCAGTATACAGTATACAGTAATGTTGATTAATATACTATTATATCTCCATACAAACACCAGCCATTTAGCTATCATGCAGTGGATAAGTAGTCGCCATATCTATCCCACCTCCATAGATATTACTGGGACTACATAGAGATTTTGGTTAATATACTATTATATCTCCATACAAACACCAGCCATTTAGCTATCATGCAGTGGATAAGTAGTCGCCATATCTATCCCACCTCCATAGATATTACTGGGACTACATAGAGATTTTGGTTAATATACTATTATATCTATCTGTATACAGTATACAGTAATGTTGATTCTCCAGTATACAGTATACAGTATACAGTAATGTTGATTCTCCAGTATACAGTAATGTTGATTCTCCGGTATACAGTATACAGTAATGTTGATTCTCCAGTATACAGTATACAGTAATGTTGATTCTCCAGTATACAGTATACAGTAATGTTGATTCTCCGGTATACAGTATACAGTAATGTTGATTCTCCAGTATACAGTAATGTTGATTCTCCGGTATACAGTATACAGTAATGTTGATTCTCCGGTATACAGTATACAGTAATGTTGATTCTCCGGTATACAGTAATGTTGATTCTCCGGTATACAGTATACAGTAATGTTGATTCTCCAGTATACAGTAATGTTGATTCTCCAGTATACAGTATACAGTAATGTTGATTCTCCGGTATACAGTAATGTTGATTCTCCGGTATACAGTATACAGTAATGTTGATTCTCCAGTATACAGTATACAGTAATGTTGATTCTCCAGTATACAGTATACAGTAATGTTGATTCTCCGGTATACAGTATACAGTAATGTTGATTCTCCAGTATACAGTAATGTTGATTCTCCAGTATACAGTAATGTTGATTCTCCAGTATACAGTATACAGTAATGTTGATTCTCCAGTATACAGTATAAGTAATGTTGATTCTCCGGTATACAGTATACAGTAATGTTGATTCTCCAGTATACAGTATATAGTAATGTTGATTCTCCGGTATACAGTATACAGTAATGTTGATTCTCCAGTATACAGTATACAGTAATGTTGATTCTCCAGTATACAGTATACAGTAATGTTGATTCTCCAGTATACAGTAATGTTGATTCTCCAGTATACAGTATACAGTAATGTTGATTCTCCAGTATTCAGTAATGTTGATTCTCCAGTATACAGTATACAGTAATGTTGATTCTCCGGTATACAGTATACAGTAATGTTGATTCTCCAGTATACAGTATACAGTAATGTTGATTCTCCAGTATACAGTATACAGTAATGTTGATTCTCCAGTATACAGTATACAGTAATGTTGATTCTCCGGTATACAGTATACAGTAATGTTGATTCTCCAGTATACAGTAATGTTGATTCTCCAGTATACAGTATACAGTAATGTTGATTCTCCGGTATACAGTATACAGTAATGTTGATTCTCCAGTATACAGTAATGTTGATTCTCCAGTATACAGTATACAGTAATGTTGATTCTCCGGTATACAGTATACAGTAATGTTGATTCTCCAGTATACAGTAATGTTGATTCTCCGGTATACAGTATACAGTAATGTTGATTCTCCGGTATACAGTATACAGTAATGTTGATTCTCCAGTATACAGTATACAGTAATGTTGATTCTCCAGTATACAGTATACAGTAATGTTGATTCTCCAGTATACAGTATACAGTAATGTTGATTCTCCAGTATACAGTAATGTTGATTCTCCGGTATACAGTATACAGTAATGTTGATTATACAGTATACAGTAATGTTGATTCTCCAGTATACAGTATACAGTAATGTTGATTCTCCAGTATACAGTAATGTTGATTCTCCGGTATACAGTATACAGTAATGTTGATTCTCCAGTATACAGTAATGTTGATTCTCCGGTATACAGTATACAGTAATGTTGATTCTCCGGTATACAGTATACAGTAATGTTGATTCTCCAGTATACAGTATACAGTAATGTTGATTCTCCAGTATACAGTAATGTTGATTCTCCGGTATACAGTATACAGTAATGTTGATTCTCCGGTATACAGTATACAGTAATGTTGATTCTCCGGTATACAGTATATAGTAATGTTGATTCTCCAGTATACAGTATACAGTAATGTTGATTCTCCAGTATACAGTATACAGTAATGTTGATTCTCCAGTATACAGTATACAGTAATGTTGATTGGCATGTAGAGCATACAAAGAAAATCAATCGGGACAAACTGATGAATTTGATATAAATGTACTTAATTTGCTCTTAACAGGAACCTTCTGACTTACTCAATTAACAAAAATGGTCGATTAGAAAGCAGATAATTGTAAGGAAGTGGATTTGTCCACCAGCTGTTGCCATGAAGACTTTCGAGAAATTGTCCAGTCATAGTTACGACAGTGTCGAAATAACGATGGATAACAGCAAACTCGTGCCGGCATCAAAGTCTATCATCATTAACCGCGATGAGGAGGAGAACGTGGGACTGATGAACACGCGGGCGATCATATTTCTCGTTCTGTGGTACTTCTTCAGTTTCTGTACCCTGTTTTTGAACAAGTACATTCTGTCGACGCTGAAGGGTGATCCGACGCTGCTGGGTAAGCATGTTTGTTTGAATCACATTTACACCATACATACAGCCACTGCGCATTGAAGTTGAGACAAGTTGATCTGGAAATGTATATTGATCGTGTTAGTTGGAATCCTTTGTTTTTACCGTTGTTGCATGACCAGATGTTACGATAGGATGAATTATCAATCATGTTAAATAATTAATTAAATATTGATAGAAAATCTTTACAGTAGAGTATGCTCGTTGATGTATCGAGGTATAATAAGTTAATGATAATAAGATGAGAAAACGGATGAAAATTGATAGGATGTTGTGCAAAAGGAAACTACGATGAAAAGAAACCAATTAAATTGGCCTATCCTCCTTAAAGAGTATTCGTGGTGCAGTAACTGATCAATGCCACTCATTACGATATTATTATAATGGAGAGGTTGTGGGTTTGAGCCCCGTCGGAACCACGGTTGTGTTGGCTTTCTTAAGCAAGACACTTAAATCCACACTCCCTCGTGGCGATGGATAATCCAACAGGAATGAGGTGTCGAGGGTGATTTTCACTAATCTGTATAAGCTGTATGTGTGTGTTCTTATATGCAAGTTTTATTACACATTTGGGCTCTGCTAAGCAGCCATCTGTGCTAAGCAGCCATCTGTGTAACATCAATCTCTGCTAAGCAGCCATCTGTGTAACATCCATCTGTGCTAAGCAGCCATCTGTGCTAACAGCCATCTCTGCTAAGCAGCCACCTGTGCTAACAGCCATCTCTGCTAAGCAGCCACCTGTGCTAACAGCCATCTCTGCTAAGCAGCCACCTGTGCTAACAGCCATCTCTGCTAAGCAGCCACCTTTGCTAAGCAGCGATCTGTGCTAACAGCCATCTCTGCTAAGCAGCCACCTGTGCTAACAGCCATCTCTGCTAAGCAGCCATCTGTACTAAGCAGCCACTGTGATTACATTGGTTGGCTGATTAGTACAGTGGCACATTCGCTTCTCATCAATACAACCAGGGTTCAATCCATTACTGTGGTTGCCAGATCGGACAGGTGGGTTTTCTCCCGTACAAACGACGACATATACGCTTTCATCCGCGCCAATGGGAGTCGTTAATACAAGTTGTTGATATGCATTTCGTAAGTTGTAAGTAGGGAGAAAAACTATATACGTTTTCTTTCGTTCTAATCCCTTTCAGTCTACTGCTGTTAAATTATATGTAAAATGTTCCATTTCTTGATTACATGTAAAAATACTGAAATAAATAATGTTAGTGGTTAAGGCGTCTGATATGGCTGATTTGTGAGCCGCCGGCTAGTGAAATAATTGTTACCGATCAGCCTGGCTATCAAGGATAAGATTAGGGGAGTACTGATGATGTTCATAAGGGATGTTTCATAAGTCAGAAATGACTGGTTCAGTAGGGGCGACATTATAATAAACAAACACGTACTTGTGTTAATCACTACTGTAATCTAACGTTGTTTTCAGGGGCAATGCAGATGGTGATGACGACTACCCTGGGATTTCTACAGATGTATTTACCTCTCGGCTTTTATAAAGTGGTAAACAGGGAAGGGAAACCTCCAAACTTCTGGAGAAACATGGTCATTGTTGGGTCCATGAGGTGAGCATGTCCACATATATGTATGTAATTGCTAAACGCTAACCAGTATGCATTGATCACCGGATAAGGACTATGTATGTAATTGCTAAACGCTAACCAGTATGCATTGATCACCGGATAAGGACTATGCATGTAATTGCTAAACGCTAACCAGTATGCATTGATCACCGGATAAGGACTATGCATGTAATTGCTAAACAATAACCAGTATGCATTGATCACCGGATAAGGACTATGCATGTAATTGCTAAACAATAACCAGTATGCATTGATCACCAGATAAGGACTATGTATGTAATTGCTAAACAATAACCAGTATGCATTGATCACCAGATAAGGACTATGCATGTAATTGCTAAATAATAACCAGTATGCATTGATCACCAGATTAGGGCTATGTATGTAATTGTAACCCATAACCAGTATTCATTGGTCACCAGATTAGGGCTATGTATGTAATTGTAACCAATAACCAGTATCCATTGGTCACCAGATTAGGGCTATGTATGTAATTGTAACTGATAACCAGTATCCATTGGTCACCAGATTAGGGCTATGTATGTAATTGTAACCAATAACCAGTATCCATTGGTCACCAGATTAGGGCTATGTATGTAATTGTAACTGATAACCAGTATCCATTGGTCACCAGATTAGGGCTAGGTTTTAATGGTAGGGTTAATGGTTACATGTAGGTACCAGATGTACATTTCAGTGTTCATCTACAGTCAAACCTGTCTTAAGCAGCCAGCCAATGGAGTCAGAGAAAGTGGCTGCATAGCACAGGTGGCTGCTTAATAGAGGTCAAATATATAATAAATTGATTGATTGGGAATCTGGAAACTGGCTGCTTAATACAGGTTGGCTGCTTAATGGAGGTGACCACTAACACAGGTTTGACTGTAATACAGGTTGGCTGCCTAATGGAGGTGACCACTAACACAGGTTTGACTGTATGTCAGAATGTTTGGGAGAAGTGAGAAACTGAGCGATTGCACCCATAAATGGTATTATTTAATCAAGGGAGAAGTCTAATGTAATCAAGGGAGAAGTTTAATGTAATCAAGGGAGAAGTTTAATGTGCTCAATGGAGAAGCTTCGTGTATTCAAGGAATAAGTTTTATTACCATCAAGGGAGAAGTTTAATGTAATCAAGGAAGAAGTTTAATACCATCAAGGGAGAAGTTTAATGTATTCAAGGGGGAATTTAATGTAGTCAAGGGAGAAGTTTAATGTAACCAAGGGAGAAGTTTAATGTATTCAAGGGAGAAGTTTAATACCATCAAGGGAGAAGTTTAATGTATTCAAGGAATAAGTTTTAATACCATCAAGGGAGAAATTTAATGTAATCAAGGGAGAAGTTTAATGTAGTCAAGGGAGAAGTTTAATGTAATCAAGGGAGATGATTAATGTAATCAAGGGAGAAGTTTAAGGTATTCAAGGGAGAAGCTTGGTGTATTCAAGGAATAAGTTTTTATACCATCAAGGGAGAAGTTTACTGTACATGTATTCAAGGGAGAAATTGAATGCGCTCAATGGAGAAGCTTAGTGTATTCAAGGAATAAGTTTTAATAATCAAGGGATATGTGTAATGTATTCAAGGGCGAAGTGTAATCATAATGTATTCAAGGGGGGAGAAGTTTACTGTACCTGTATTCAAGGGAGAAGTTGACATTTTGTTTTTTTGATCGGTATTGATTCCGTATGAACGACGGTCATCCAGAGCTCAAAACAGTGGACTGTCCGATTAGCACAGTGGTTAGCACACTCGCTTCTCACCAATGCAACTCAGGTTCGATCCTCGGACCAGGAAGTATGTTAGATGGTACGGTTGTCGCCAGATCGGACAGGTGGGTTTTCTCCGAGTTCCCCAAATCCGACTGTAGCTTAAACTCTTATTTATTCCACTTTTCAGGTTTTCGACGGTTGTGTTAGGCCTTGTTGCTCTGAAGTATGTGGCTGTGTCTTAAGCAGCCAGCCAAGGGAGTCAGAGAAAGTGGCTGCATAGCACAGGTGGCTGCTTAATAGAGGTCAAATATATAATAAATTGATTGATTGGGAATCTGGAAACTGGCTGCTTAATACAGGTTGGCTGCTTAATGGAGGTGACCACTAACACAGGTTTGACTGTAATACAGGTTGGCTGCCTAATGGAGGTGACCACTAACACAGGTTTGACTGTATGTCAGAATGTTTGGGAGAAGTGAGAAACTGAGCGATTGCACCCATAAATGGTATTATTTAATCAAGGGAGAAGTCTAATGTAATCAAGGGAGAAGTTTAATGTAATCAAGGGAGAAGTTTAATGTGCTCAATGGAGAAGCTTCGTGTATTCAAGGAATAAGTTTTATTACCATCAAGGGAGAAGTTTAATGTAATCAAGGAAGAAGTTTAATACCATCAAGGGAGAAGTTTAATGTATTCAAGGGGGAATTTAATGTAGTCAAGGGAGAAGTTTAATGTAACCAAGGGAGAAGTTTAATGTATTCAAGGGAGAAGTTTAATACCATCAAGGGAGAAGTTTAATGTATTCAAGGAATAAGTTTTAATACCATCAAGGGAGAAATTTAATGTAATCAAGGGAGAAGTTTAATGTAGTCAAGGGAGAAGTTTAATGTAATCAAGGGAGATGATTAATGTAATCAAGGGAGAAGTTTAAGGTATTCAAGGGAGAAGCTTGGTGTATTCAAGGAATAAGTTTTTATACCATCAAGGGAGAAGTTTACTGTACATGTATTCAAGGGAGAAATTGAATGCGCTCAATGGAGAAGCTTAGTGTATTCAAGGAATAAGTTTTAATAATCAAGGGATATGTGTAATGTATTCAAGGGCGAAGTGTAATCATAATGTATTCAAGGGGGGAGAAGTTTACTGTACCTGTATTCAAGGGAGAAGTTGACATTTTGTTTTTTTGATCGGTATTGATTCCGTATGAACGACGGTCATCCAGAGCTCAAAACAGTGGACTGTCCGATTAGCACAGTGGTTAGCACACTCGCTTCTCACCAATGCAACTCAGGTTCGATCCTCGGACCAGGAAGTATGTTAGATGGTACGGTTGTCGCCAGATCGGACAGGTGGGTTTTCTCCGAGTTCCCCAAATCCGACTGTAGCTTAAACTCTTATTTATTCCACTTTTCAGGTTTTCGACGGTTGTGTTAGGCCTTGTTGCTCTGAAGTATGTGGCTGTGTCTTTCACTGAAACCATAAAAAGTTCAGCTCCAATTTTCACCGTTGGAATCTCCTATATGATGTTGCGGGAATACACCGGACCGTTGACGGTCATGTCCTTAGTACCCATTATGCTCGGTCTCGGGCTCTGCTCAACCTACGAACTTAGTTTTAATATTCAGGGATTTTCAGCGGCATTAGCGACAAATATAACCGAATGGTAAGTCTGGAACGATATTCTCCTGCATAGATCCTAAAACAATTGTTGTGAAATTATTCAATAGGAGATATTCGTGTCCATTATTATTTGTGGAAGTCGTGATAGCGCAGTGGATGCGCGTTCGCTTCAGGTGCGAAAGGTCCGGAGTTCGAGCCCCGCTGGAGCCATTACGATTGTGCCCTTAGGCAAGTCATTTAAATTCCACATTGCCTCTTCTCTCTCCTTCATGGCGATGGATTCCATCAGGAATGAGGTCTCGAGAGTGATTAATATAATCTATTTAGAAATAGATTACGATGTTTATAAATAGAAACTGGAAATTGAAAACCAATTTTGTAAATAAAGGGAGGTCATTTTGGACCACTCATTCATTTATTATTGTCCGCCTCCGTGGTCGAGTGGTTAAGGTCGCTGACTTGTATAACACTGTAACCTATCATCACTGATGGTCACGAGTTCGAGCCCCGCTCAGACCGTGTCTCATTTATATGAAAAAGTTGGCAGTTTCTTACGGAGGTTGGTGCACCCAGGTACTGGTTAACCGTTGGAGCCTGCCCAGGAAAGGTGTTGTTAGGTAAACTGCCCGCCGGCGATATAGCCCAAAATGGTGCTGATGCAGGCGTAAAACCCGAAATATAACATATAATCGTTCATTTATTGGTGCTTTTGTAAATAAAGGGAGGTAATTTTTGATCACTAGTTACTTTATTGGGGATTTTGTAAATAAGGGGGGGGGTAATTTTGGACCGCTTGTTATTTCATTGGTGATTTTGTAAATAAAGGGGTGTAATTGTTGGACCACTGTTTAATTTATTGAGGATTTTGTAAATATAGAGGCAGTATAGGGACAGTATTTCATTTATTTGATTTTGTTATTTGTTGAATAAAGGGAGGTCATTTTACAAATAATTAATTCACAAAAACTGCAATTATGAGCTTAAGTTCTGCAGATCTCCAGACGAGAATGTTATTTTATGGAGGTTAGAGCAAAATACAGAAGACACTTCAATTTCAGAAGCATTCCTTGTTCTCTTGCATGTCCAGTGTATAGCAGCGATACACGCTACCTCTGTTTATAATCCCATCATCGAACCTGCGATACCTGGAATTGCTGTCACACTGGACCCATTCAATATTTGCAAATCAACTGCTCATTAGCATAATATTTTGATGCCCAGCATGTTTTTATTTAGTGCATGATGGGACTTTAAAGAGAGGTCAGTTGTATACGTACGCGTAGAAGTCATTATGAACAGAAACACATCACTGATATACCACCATATATACGCTGTGATATACCACCATATATACACTGTGATATACCACCATATATACACTGTGATATACCACCATATATACACTGTGATATACCACCATATATACACTGTGATATACCACCATATATACACTGTGATATACCACCATATATACACTGTGATATACCACCATATATACACTGTGATATACCACCATATATACACTGTGATATACCACCATATATACGCTGTGATATACCACCATATATACACTGTGATATACCACCATATATACACTGTGATATACCACCATATATACACTGTGATATACCATATATACGCTGTGATATACCACCATATATACACTGTGATATACCACCATATATACGCTGTGATATACCACCATATATACACTGTGATATACCACCATATATACGCTGTGATATACCACCATATATACACTGTGATATACCACCATATATACACTGTGATATACCACCATATATACGCTGTGATATACCATATATACACTGTGATATACCACCATATATACACTGTGATATACCACCATATATACGCTGTGATATACCACCATATATACACTGTGATATACCACCATATATACGCTGTGATATACCACCATATATACGCTGTGATATACCACCATATATACGCTGTGATATACCACCATATATACACTGTGATATACCATATATACACTGTGATATACCACCATATATACACTGTGATATACCATATATACACTGTGATATACCACCATATATACACTGTGATATACCACCATATATACACTGTGATATACCATATATACACTGTGATATACCACCATATATACACTGTGATATACCACCATATATACACTGTGATATACCACCATATATACACTGTGATATACCACCATATATACACTGTGATATACCACCATATATACACTGTGATATACCACCATATATACACTGTGATATACCACCATATATACACTGTGATATACCACCATATATACACTGTGATATACCACCATATATACACTGTGATATACCATATATACACTGTGATATACCACCATATATACACTGTGATATACCACCATATATACACTGTGATATACCATATATACACTGTGATATACCACCATATATACACTGTGATATACCACCATATATACACTGTGATATACCACCATATATACACTGTGATATACCACCATATATACACTGTGATATACCATATATACACTGTGATATACCACCATATATACGCTGTGATATACCACCATATATACACTGTGATATACCACCATATATACACTGTGATATACCACCATATATACGCTGTGATATACCACCATATATACGCTGTGATATACCACCATATATACACTGTGATATACCACCATATATACACTGTGATATACCACCATATATACACTGTGATATACCACCATATATACACTGTGATATACCACCATATATACACTGTGATATACCATATATACACTGTGATATACCACCATATATACACTGTGATATACCACCATATATACACTGTGATATACCACCATATATACGCTGTGATATACCACCATATATACACTGTGATATACCACCATATATACACTGTGATATACCACCATATATACACTGTGATATACCACCATATATACGCTGTGATATACCACCATATATACACTGTGATATACCACCATATATACACTGTGATATACCACCATATATACACTGTGATATACCACCATATATACACTGTGATATACCACCATATATACACTGTGATATACCACCATATATACACTGTGATATACCACCATATATACACTGTGATATACCACCATATATACACTGTGATATACCACCATATATACGCTGTGATATACCACCATATATACACTGTGATATACCACCATATATACACTGTGATATACCACCATATATACACTGTGATATACCACCATATATACACTGTGATATACCACCATATATACACTGTGATATACCACCATATATACACTGTGATATACCACCATATATACACTGTGATATACCACCATATATACACTGTGATATACCACCATATATACACTGTGATATACCACCATATATACACTGTGATATACCACCATATATACGCTGTGATATACCACCATATATACACTGTGATATACCACCATATATACGCTGTGATATACCACCATATATACACTGTGATATACCACCATATATACGCTGTGATATACCACCATATATACACTGTGATATACCACCATATATACACTGTGATATACCACCATATATACGCTGTGATATACCACCATATATACGCTGTGATATACCACCATATATACGCTGTGATATACCACCATATATACGCTGTGATATACCATATATACACTGTGATATACCACCATATATACACTGTGATATACCATATATACACTGTGATATACCACCATATATACACTGTGATATACCACCATATATACACTGTGATATACCATATATACACTGTGATATACCACCATATATACACTGTGATATACCACCATATATACACTGTGATATACCACCATATATACACTGTGATATACCACCATATATACGCTGTGATATACCACCATATACACTGTGATATACCATATATACACTGTGATATACCACCATATATACGCTGTGATATACCACCATATATACACTGTGATATACCACCATATATACACTGTGATATACCACCATATATACGCTGTGATATACCACCATATATACACTGTGATATACCACCATATATACACTGATATACCACCATATATACACTGTGATATACCACCATATATACACTGTGATATACCACCATATATACACTGTGATATACCATATATACGCTGTGATATACCACCATATATACACTGTGATATACCACCATATATACGCTGTGATATACCACCATATATACGCTGTGATATACCACCATATATACACTGTGATATACCACCATATATACACTGTGATATACCACCATATATACACTGTGATATACCACCATATATACACTGTGATATACCACCATATATACACTGTGATATACCACCATATATACACTGTGATATACCACCATATATACGCTGTGATATACCACCATATATACACTGTGATATACCACCATATATACACTGTGATATACCACCATATATACACTGTGATATACCACCATATATACACTGTGATATACCACCATATATACACTGTGATATACCACCATATATACGCTGTGATATACCACCATATATACACTGTGATATACCACCATATATACACTGTGATATACCACCATATATACACTGTGATATACCACCATATATACGCTGTGATATACCACCATATATACACTGTGATATACCACCATATATACACTGTGATATACCACCATATATACGCTGTGATATACCACCATATATACACTGTGATATACCACCATATACACTGTGATATACCACATATATACACTGTGATATACCACCATATATACACTGTGATATACCACCATATATACACTGTGATATACCACCATATATACACTGTGATATACCACCATATATACACTGTGATATACCACCATATATACACTGTGATATACCACCATATATACACTGTGATATACCTACCATATATACACTGTGATATACCACCATATATAACTGTGATATACCACCATATATACACTGTGATATACCACCATATATACACTGTGATATACCACCATATATACACTGTGATATACCACCATATATACACTGTGATATACCACCATATATACACTGTGATATACCACCATATATACGCTGTGATATACCACCATATATACACTGTGATATACCACCATATATACACTGTGATATACCACCATATATACACTGTGATATACCACCATATATACACTGTGATATACCACCATATATACACTGTGATATACCACCATATATACACTGTGATATACCACCATATATACACTGTGATATACCACCATATATACACTGTGATATACCACCATATATACACTGTGATATACCACCATATATACACTGTGATATCACCATATATACACTGTGATATACCACCATATATACCTGTGATATACCATATATACACTGTGATATACCACCATATATACACTGTGATATACCATATATACACTGTGATATACCACCATATATACTGTGTTCTATATACCTGATATACCATATATACACTGTGATATACCACCATATATACACTGTGATATACCACCATATATACACTGTGATATACCACCATATATACACTGTGATATACCACCATATATACACTGTGATATACCACCATATATACACTGTGATATACCACCATATATACACTGTGATATACCACCATATATACGCTGTGATATACCACCATATATACACTGTGATATACCACCATATATACGCTGTGATATACCACCATATATACACTGTGATATACCATATATACACTGTGATATACCACCATATATACACTGTGATATACCACCATATATACACTGTGATATACCACCATATATACGCTGTGATATACCACCATATATACACTGTGATATACCACCATATATACACTGTGATATACCACCATATATACACTGTGATATACCACCATATATACACTGTGATATACCACCATATATACACTGTGATATACCACCATATATACACTGTGATATACCACCATATATACACTGTGATATACCATATATACGCTGTGATATACCACCATATATACACTGTGATATACCACCATATATACACTGTGATATACCACCATATATACACTGTGATATACCACCATATATACACTGTGATATACCACCATATATACACTGTGATATACCACCATATATACACTGTGATATACCACCATATATACACTGTGATATACCACCATATATACACTGTGATATACCACCATATATACACTGTGATATACCACCATATATACACTGTGATATAC
>CM026401.1:22604292-22703645 GCA_014843695.1 Archivesica marissinica
ATATACACTGTGATATACCACCATATATACGCTGTGATATACCACCATATATACACTGTGATATACCACCATATATACACTGTGATATACCACCATATATACGCTGTGATATACCACCATATATACGCTGTGATATAACACCATATATACACTGTGATATACCACCATATATACACTGTGATATACCACCATATATACACTGTGATATACCATATATACACTGTGATATACCACCATATATACACTGTGATATACCACCATATATACACTGTGATATACCATATATACACTGTGATATACCACCATATATACACTGTGATATACCACCATATATACACTGTGATATACCACCATATATACACTGTGATATACCACCATATATACACTGTGATATACCACCATATATACACTGTGATATACCATATATACTGTGATATACCACCATATATACGCTGTGATATACCACCATATATATGCTGTGATATACCACCATATATACACTGTGATATACCACCATATATACACTGTGATATACCACCATATATACGCTGTGATATACCACCATATATACACTGTGATATACCACCATATATACACTGTGATATACCACCATATATACACTGTGATATACCACCATATATACACTGTGATATACCATATATATCCTGTGATATACCACCATATATACACTGTGATATACCACCATATATACACTGTGATATACCACCATATATACACTGTGATATACCACCATATATACACTGTGATATACCACCATATATACACTGTGATATACCACCATATATACACTGTGATATACCACCATATATACACTGTGATATACCACCATATATACACTGTGATATACCACCATATATACACTGTGATATACCACCATATATACACTGTGATATACCACCATATATACACTGTGATATACCACCATATATACACTGTGATATACCACCATATATACACTGTGATATACCACCATATATACGCTGTGATATACCACCATATATACACTGTGATATACCACCATATATACACTGTGATATACCACCATATATACGCTGTGATATACCACCATATATACGCTGTGATATACCACCATATATACGCTGTGATATACCACCATATATACACTGTGATATACCACCATATATACGCTGTGATATACCACCATATATACACTGTGATATACCACCATATATACGCTGTGATATACCACCATATATACACTGTGATATACCACCATATATACGCTGTGATATACCACCATATATACACTGTGATATACCATATATACACTGTGATATACCACCATATATACACTGTGATATACCATATATACACTGTGATATACCACTATATATACACTGTGATATACCACCATATATACACTGTGATATACCATATATACACTGTGATATACCACCATATATACACTGTGATATACCATATATACACTGTGATATACCACCATATATACACTGTGATATACCATATATACACTGTGATATACCACATATATACACTGTGATATACCACCATATATACACTGTGATATACCATATATACACTGTGATATACCACCATATATACACTGTGATATACCATATATACACTGTGATATACCACCATATATACACTGTGATATACCACCATATATACACTGTGATATACCACCATATATACACTGTGATATACCACCATATATACACTGTGATATACCACCATATATACACTGTGATATACCACCATATATACACTGTGATATACCACCATATATACACTGTGATATACCACCATATATACACTGTGATATACCACCATATATACGCTGTGATATACCACCATATATACACTGTGATATACCACCATATATACACTGTGATATACCACCATATATACACTGTGATATACCACCATATATACACTGTGATATACCACCATATATACACTGTGATATACCACCATATATACACTGTGATATACCATATATACACTGTGATATACCACCATATATACACTGTGATATACCATATATACACTGTGATATACCACCATATATACACTGTGATATACCATATATACACTGTGATATACCACCATATATACACTGTGATATACCACCATATATACACTGTGATATACCACCATATATACGCTGTGATATACCACCATATATACACTGTGATATACCACCATATATACACTGTGATATACCACCATATATACACTGTGATATACCATATATACACTGTGATATACCACCATATATACACTGTGATATACCATATATACACTGTGATATACCATATATACACTGTGATATACCACCATATATACACTGTGATATACCATATATACACTGTGATATACCACCATATATACACTGTGATATACCATATATACACTGTGATATACCACCATATATACACTGTGATATACCACCATATATACACTGTGATATACCATATATACACTGTGATATACCACCATATATACACTGTGATATACCACCATTATACACTGTGATATACCATATATACACTGTGATATACCACTATATATACACTGTGATATACCACCATATATACACTGTGATATACCACCATATATACACTGTGATATACCACCATATATACACTGTGATATACCACCATATATACACTGTGATATACCACCATATATACACTGTGATATACCACCATATATACACTGTGATATACCACCATATATACGCTGTGATATACCACCATATATACACTGTGATATACCATATATACACTGTGATATACCATATATACACTGTGATATACCACCATATATACACTGTGATATACCATATATACACTGTGATATACCACCATATATACACTGTGATATACCATATATACACTGTGATATACCACTATATATACACTGTGATATACCACCATATATACACTGTGATATACCATATATACACTGTGATATACCACCATATATACACTGTGATATAACACCATATATAGCCGTCGCTCCATGCTGTAATCTATTCCCAGAGATATTGATTATGGAGTATGTAGTATATGTAGTGTGCCTATTGCTTATCAGCAGTATGAAGATATAATGAGTAATTGGTCCCTACACTTGGGGAATAAAGCGTTAAACTTGTACTGTACTGTATAATAGTTCCTTTTTTGCAGTTTACAGAACGTGTACTCAAAAATGCTTATAAGTGGAGAAAAATACAGATATACGTAAGTTGTAATTTTAAAAATCAATTGTTAAACAGGGATCAGTCTAGAGGGTGATGTGGGTGAAATATTCGCCCTAGGGACCTTGACTTCGCCCTCTGGGGGCCCCCAAATATTTTTTTACAATTTTCATACACAATTTTGTCCAGCAAGATACACTGGCCTATTATAAAGCACTCCTATTCAAATGTTGTATTTAATGGTCACACTGTGCATTTTAACCATATTTTGTTGATATTTCTTAAATAACACCATTTAAAGTACGCGATCGTTCGCTTTCCCACTTCTATCATAAATTATGACCTAGAATGAGCCCTGGTTAAAATATTATTATGTCTTTGCCATCAAAGGTGTATTCCATATGTGTTGACCGCAAAAGTTTGAAATACTATCCATAAGGCATATCTGTCTAACCACAGGTGCTTGAAATAATATCCATAAGGCATATCTGTCTAACCACAGGGACTTGAAATAATATCCATAAGGCATATCTGTCTAACCACAGGGGCTTGAAATAGTATCCATAAGGCATATCTGTCTAACCACAGGGGCTTGAAATAGTATCCATAAGGCATATCTGTCTAACCACAGGGACTTGAAATAGTATCCATAAGGCATATCTGTCTAACCACAGGTGCTTGAAATAGTATCCATAAGGCATATCTGTCTAGCCACAGGGGCTTGAAATAGTATCCATAAGGCATATCTGTCTAACCACAGGGGCTTGAAATAGTATCCATAAGGCATATCTGTCTAGCCACAGGGGCTTGAAATAATATCCATAAGGCATATCTGTCTAACCACAGGGGCTTGAAATAGTATCCATAAGGCATATCTGTCTAACCACAGGGGCTTGAAATAGTATCCATAACATACATCTGTCCAACCGTTTGGAATCAAACGGTCCCGGGTTCGACACTTGGTCAGGCCACATATGTAGTGTCTGTCATTGAGCAAGGCACCTCACACACAATGTTTAGTACTGGTTAACTGCCTTTTTTTTCATTTTGAGGCCCCTAGCTGGTAACCCCTTTTATTTCCAGTTATAGACATATAGTGTACACCATACATATAAGTGATATGGTTATATATATATATATACATACATATAGTACATTAAGAAAAAAATATATTAAACTTTTATATTCTAATCGACCAAGTATGTTCAAATTATTGCAAATATTTCAATGTGACAATTCCCCAGAGCTGGTTAACTTTAGTAAATATATTCATGAAGCTTTATCCCTTCGTAATTCACTTGTTTAGGATATTATATGAGTTACTAGTTGAATACTCCCTTACACTCCTACAGTCATGATCATGTTTTGCATATTCTAAAATCCATCATGACATTGTCATTATTTTTCCATGTATGTCCATAATCATTACATCATTTGTCCATCCTCCTCATGATTGCATAAACATTATATCATAATATTGTACTATATATATTGTAAATATGTTTAAATGTTACAGACGAGAAACTGTAAAGTTTAAGTCTTAATAAAGCATTCTTCTTCTTCTTCCTAATATATTGACATGAATAGTTAATACATTCACATATTTGATGCAAGGTTATTTCTTTTACAGAATTATTTTGATAACTTGTCTATGTTATGCATATTCGCATTTTATGTATATAATAGGTAAAACCGTATTGTTTTGTTTCGGAGAGTGATGTAGAAATGGGGAAAAGAGAGAACTAAAATGGGGGGGGGGGGGGGCGTTGGTTAACCGCTTAGGTCGGCTAAGGCTAAACGTGCCCAGGAAGACATGTCTAGGTCCCCGCAAGTTGTTTGACATTAATGGAGCATACATACATTCTGTGTATTTTCAGGCCTGCAGAGTTGCAGTTTTTCACGAGTATGTCATCTGTGCTAGTGCAGATACCCGCGTGTTTTTTCATGATAGATTTTCCCTACGCCAAGAATACATTGGACATCACTATGTTAACTGCCTTAATCCTGAATGGTGTCTTCTTTCATTTTCAAAGTATATCAGCTTACGTGCTCATGGAATATATATCTCCGGTCACACACAGGTGCGTATTGTTTATGTCATTTCATCTCGAAGGGCAGGTAAGATTGGGTGTGTTTCATGTCCTTTGGTTTCGTAGAGCGATGGCGACATTCATAGGATTTCAACTTCAAAGTTAATGCATTCACAATATTTGTAACTACAGTCAAACCTGTCTTAAGCAGCCAGCCAAGGGAATCGCAGTTGCCTCTGAGATGTTGCTGATTGGTTAAAGTTATTGTTTGACGTCACAAATAGCACGCGTTTCTATTTCGTTATCAGTAGTACGGTGCATTAGTATTTGAATTGAAATGAAACCGTAAATAAGTAAAATCTGCCTTAAGCAGCCAGCCAAGGGTATCACAGAAAGTGGCTGCTTAGCACAGGTGGCTGCTTAATAGAGGTAAAATGTATAATAAAACAACATATTGGAAATCTGGAATCTGGCTGCTTAATACAGGTTGGCTGCTTAATGGAGGTGACCACTAACACAGGTTTGACTGTATTTTACATTGGTTGCCATGTTTGGTATTATTTGTCATTGGGTCTCCGGTGTCACCAGGTGCATCTCTTTGAATCTATAAGAAGATATAGGGTGGGTACATTTCATTTCCTTTTGTCCCCACCTCTCCGGTGTCAATGTATGTTGCATTGATAATGGCGTCAATAGGTGCTTCTATAAGGGAAAGGGTTAACAGAATAATGATGGTGTTCATAATTGATTGTTTTATTATTACAATGTGTTTTATAATAGAATCATTTTATCAAATTATTATACATGATGGTTATATTAGAATCTGTGAATATAATTATTTTGTTCATTTCTTGATAACATAAATAGCCATGTTATCGAAGCTGAATGACCACATTTACGCTTTCATCCGCACCAACGAGTGATGAATATAAGTTGTTAGAACTTGCTTCGCAATCGTTGTAAAATAAATAAAGTTTAAACTTTGCCTAAGCTGTTGGTGCTAAACCCAAATGATATAGTAGAATATTGTAATATAAACTTGTCGTATGTTTTGTAATATAAACTTGTCGTATGTTTTGTAATATAAACTTATCGTATGTTTTGTAATATAAACTTATCGTATGTTTTGTAATATAAACTTGTCGTATGTTTTGTAATATAAACTTATCGTATGTTTTGTAATATAAACTTGTTGTATGTTTTGTAATATAAACTTGTCGTATGTTTTGTAATATAAACTTGTCGTATGTTTTGTAATATAAACTTGTCGTATGTTTTATAATATAAACTTGTCGTATGTTTTATAATATAAACTTGTCGTATGTTTTGTAATATAAACTTATCGTATGTTTTGTAATATAAACTTGTCGTATGTTTTATAATATAAACTTGTCGTATGATTTACTTTCAGTGTGGCAAATACAGTTAAGAGAGCATTCTTAATCTGGTTGTCTGTGATAGTGTTTGGAAATCCAATAACGTTTCTCGGCGGGCTCGGAACGATCACAGTCACTATCGGCGTGTTGTGCTATACTAAAGCAAAACAGTATGATGGTGCGCGACTGCACTTAAAACTCACGTCAGAAGACGAAATACGAGTGAAAAATGCAAACTCACGACATGCAAAGATTATGATTGGAACAAATGGGAAAAATAAAGTTTGATAATTACCAGGGATGGCAACTAGTGATTGTTTGAACGTCCGAATATTCGAATGTTAAAATCATAATCGAAAATAATAAAAGTACGGTAATAACTGGCATTTTTACGAAAAACATAAAATTCTGATACATTTCAGTTAAATCATTGTAGTGGTTTGCATGCTAGCGGCAGATAAAATCACCTTTGCAAACAGCATAGAGCCAGATCAGACGGCACAGAACGTGCCGTCTGATCAGGCTCTATGCTGTTTGCTATTCGGATAGTGGAGCTAAAACACTTGGTTGAATAGCAAACAACATAGATCCTGATCAGACGAGGCGTTACGCCGCGGCTGATCTGGATCTATGTTGTTTGCAAAAGTAATTTTATTTACTCAGCAGGCAAATAGTTAATTAACTATCGATTAATATTCAAACAGAAAAGAATGGCCTCTTTGCAGTCCGGGGGGGGGGGGTCAAAAATGTGTCTCGATTATGGCTCCAATAAACAAATGTAGATGCTGACACGTTACTGGGTTTTCTCTTGTTTCCTCCCACACGAATGAGCACATTTACGCTTTAATTCGCGCCAACGAGAGTGATTAATACAAGTTGTTAAATTTTGTTTCTCAATCGTTGTGACACTTGCTGTTTGCATCCATAGTGGTTGGAAATGCTGAAAGCTGACCCCCTCATGAATGGTCAATATTTATTAATATCAGGCCAACAAAAGACCCTCATTTTTCAGGGTTCATTCTAGGTCAGGGTTCATTCTAGGTCAGAATTTTTGGGAGAAGTGAGAAAGCGCGTGATCGCCTCCTTAAATGGTGTTCTTTAATATACTTCTGCAAAATAGGGTTAAAATGCACAGTACAACCATTAAATACACATTTGAATAGAAGGAGTGCTTTATAATGGGCCAGTGTATCTTACTAGACAAAATTTTGTTTGAAAATCGTAAAAACCAAAAAATAATTATTTTTTTTTACAGAGGGCGAAGTCAGGGTCCCTAGGGCGACAATTTCGCCCTCTTGAATGATCCCTGATTTTTAGATGGTTAACAGTAGATGTCCCGGCTATATAATTCTACCAAGCCAATTTAGCCAAGCCACCGTTTTCAATCGAAAATGGTGTTACGTAGCAGTGCAGCAAAACAGATATATAGAAAATGAGAGTTCGAAACTTCAGGATATTAGCTAATATTCATTCCGGAAGTTCATTCGAATATTCAAATTATCATTCGTTGCTATCCCTATTAATTACCATACTGATCATAAGATTTAAATATAGTGGTTGTTATAAATTTGTAATGTGTAGGTTATAGCAATCGTTTCTATAATTAACGGTGATTTTAATTGATTTTTTATAGAATGTATACCAGGATACAGGACTTGTGTGAGATTAGTTAATTTAATCCTTTGGTTAAACCCTCTCCTTCATAGAGATTTAGGTTAATATACTATTATATCTCCATACAAACGACAGCCATTTAGTTATCATGCAGTGGATATGTAGTCGCCATATCTATCCCGCCTCCATAGATATTACTGGGACTACATAGAGATTTAGGTTAATATACTATTATATCTCCATACAAACGACAACCATTTAGCTATCCTGCAGTGGATAAGTAGTCGCCATATCTATCCCACATCCATAGATATTACTGGGACTACATAGAGATTTAGGTTAATATACTATTATATATCCATACAAATGACAACCATTTAGCTATCCTGCAGTGGATAAGTAGTCGCCATATCTATCCCACATCCATAGATATTACTGGGACTACATAGAGATTTAGGTTAATATACTATTATATCTCCATACAAATGACAACCATTTAGCTATCATGCAGTGGATCAGTAGTCGCCATATCGATCCCACCGCCATAGATATTACTGGGACTACATAGAGATTTAGGTTAATATACTATTATATCTCCATACAAACGACAGCCATTTAGCTATCATGAAGTGGATAAGTAGTCACCATATCTATCTCACCTCCATAGATAATTATTACTGGGACAACATTAGATTCAAGCCTTCATTATGAACGTTGGTTTGGCTACTACATTGTCAATGTATGTCGTATTGGTAATGGTGTCAAGAGGTACTTCTATGATGGAAAGGGTTTATGAACATTGGTTTGGCTACTACATTGTCAATGTATGTCGTATTGGTAATGGTGTCAAGAGGTGCTTCTATGATGGAAAGGGTTTAACAGTATTTATTGCAAGACATAAATCACATATAACATACAACGACATACATAATGTAAAGGATAACGACATACATAATGTAAAGGATAACGACATACATAATGTAAAGGATAACGACATACATAATGTAAAGGATAACGACATACATAGTGTAAAGGATAACGACATGCATAGTGTAAAGGATAACGACATACATAGTGTAAAGGATAACGACATACATAGTGTAAAGGATAACGACATACATAATGTAAAGGATAACGACATACATAATGTAAAGGATAACGACATACATAATGTAAAGGATAACGACATACATAATGTAAAGGATAACGACATACATAATGTAAAGGATAACGACATACATAGTGTAAAAGATAACGACATACATAATGTAAAGGATAACGACATACATAGTGTAAAGGATAACGACATACATAATGTAAAGGATAACGACATACATAATGTAAAGGATAACGACATACATAATGTAAAAGATAACGACATACATAGTGTAAAAGATAACGACATACATAATGTAAAGGATAACGACATACATAGTGTAAAGGATAACGACATACATAATGTAAAGGATAACGACATACATAATGTAAAAGATAACGACATGCATAATGTAAAAGATAACGACATACATAATGTAAAGGATAACGACATACATAATGTAAAAGATAACGACATACATAGTGTAAAGGATAACAACATACATAATGTAAAAGATAACGACATACATAATGTAAAGGATAACGACATACATAATGTAAAGGATCAAGTAGAAAGCTAAAACTAGCTTTTGTAAAAACGTTTTCCTTTTTTCCTTTACTTCACATATAAGCCATACAACAACTTTATCACTTCCCACAATATCCCACCGTTCCACGCCGTTATCTATCCCCATAGATATTGATTATTGAGTCCGCAGTATGGACATAAAGTGAGTAATTGCCATCTTCTGGCGTTGTTCCTATGGGCAACCGTTAGTGACGATAAATAAACATAAAAACACAAACACTACTGTTGGGTTAGGTAAAATATAAAAAGAATAAACGAGACCGCCTCCGTAGTCGAGTGGTTACTGTCGCTGACTTGTATACCACTGTGACCTATCACATCCGTGGTCAAGTGGTTACGGTCGCTGACTTGTATACCACTATGACCTATCACCTCCATGGTCGAGTGGTTAAGATCGCTGACTTGTATACCACTGTGACCTATCACCTCCATGGTCGAGTGGTTACTGTCGCTGACTTGTATACCACTGTGACCTATCACCTCTGTGGTCGAGTGGTTACGGTCGCTGACTTGTATACCACTGTGACCTATCACTTCCGTGGTCGAGTGGTTACTGTCGCTGACTTGTATACCACTGTGACCTATCTCATCCGTGGTCGAGTGGTTAAGATCGCTGACTTGTATACCACTGTGACCTATCACTTCCGTGGTCGAGTGGTTACTGTCGCTGACTTGTATACCACTGTGACCTATCTCATCCGTGGTCGAGTGGTTAAGATCGCTGACTTGTATACCACTGTGACCTATCACCTCCGTGGTCGAGTGGTTAAGATCGCTGACTTGTATAACACTGTGACCTATCACCTCCGTGGTCGAGTGGTTACTGTCGCTGACTTGTATAACACTGTGACATATCACCTCCGTGGTCGAGTGGTTAAGATCGCTGACTTGTATAACACTGTGACATATCACCTCCGTGGTCGAGTGGTTAAGATCGCTGACTTGTATACCACTGTGACCTATCACCTCCGTGGTCGAGTGGTTAAGATCGCTGACTTGTATACCACTGTGACCTATCACCTCCGTGGTCGAGTGGTTAAGATCGCTGACTTGTATAAACACTGTGACCTATCACCTCCGTGGTCGAGTGGTTAAGATCGCTGACTTGTATAACACTGTGACCTATCACCTCCGTGGTCGAGTGGTTAAGATCGCTGACTTGTATAACACTGTGACCTATCACCTCCGTGGTCGAGTGGTTAAGATCGCTGACTTGTATACCACTGTGACCTATCACCTCCGTGGTCGAGTGGTTAAGATCGCTGACTTGTATACCACTGTGACCTATCACCTCCGTGGTCGAGTGGTTAAGATCGCTGACTTGTATAACACTGTGACCTATCATCAGGGCTCAAGCTAGACTAACATGTAAATTTGGGATACGTCACTTCTCCCTCCAGATGATATTGGGAGAAGTGAGAAAATTTAGGGAGAAGTGGGGAGACTTTTCAACGACTGCAAATAGTGAAACAGTATATGGTCACTACCATCAATGATAGACACAGGTTCAAGCCCCGCTCAGACCGTGTGTCTTTATATGAAAATGTTGGCAGTGTCTTACGGAGGTTGGTGCACCAAGTACTGGTTAACCGCTGGAGACTGCCCAGGACAGGTGTTGTTAGGTAAACTGACCGTTGCTCAAATGGGTAACCAGTAGCGACGTTAAATAAACTTAAATAATAAAATAACGATCCACCCCCCCCCCAGTATGTATGCCCACAATTAATATGATGTAAGATTATTCCACAATTAATATGATGTAAGATTATTCCACAATTAATATGATGTAAGATTATTCCACAATTAGCCATTTATTCCACAATTAGCCATTTATTCCACAATTAGCCATTTATTCCACAATTAGCCATTTATTCCACAATTGGCCATTTATTCCACAATTGGCCATTTATTCCACAATTGGCCATTTATTCCACAATTGGCCATTTATTCCACAATTGGCCATTTATTCCACAATTAGCCATTTATTCCACAACAGTATAGGTCAAATACTCATTTTATCTCCATACTGCTGATAAACAATAGGCATGATACTGTACTACATACTCAATATCTATGGCAACATACTCAATATCTATGGCAACATACTCTATATCTATGGCAACATACTCTATATATATGGGAACATACTCTATATCTATGGCAACATACTCAATATCTATGGGAACATACTCTATATCTATGGCAACATACTCTATATCTTTGGGAACATACTCTATATCTATGGCAACATACTCTATATCTATGGCAACATACTCAATATCTATGGCAACATACTCTATATCTATGGCAACATACTCTATATCTTTGGGAACATACTCTATATCTATGGCAACATACTCTATATCTTTGGGAACATACTCAATATCTTTGGGAACATACTCTATATCTTTGGCAACATACTCTATATCTTTGGGAACATACTCAATATCTTTGGCAACATACTCTATATCTTTGGCAACATACTCTATATCTATGGGAACATACTCTATATCTATGGCAACATACTCTATATCTATGGCAACATACTCTATATCTATGGGACCATACTCTATATCAATGGCAACATACTCTATATCTATGGCAACATACTCTATATATATGGCAACATACTCTATATCTATGGCAACATACTCTATATCTATGGCAACATACTCTATATCTATGGCAACATTCTCTATATCTTTGGGAACATACTCAATATCTTTGGGAACATACTCTATATCTTTGGCAACATACTCTATATCTTTGGGAACATACTCAATATCTTTGGCAACATTCTCTATATCTTTGGCAACATACTCTATATCTATGGGAACATACTCTATATCTATGGGAACATACTCTATATCAATGGCAACATACTCTATATCTATGGCAACATACTCTATATCTATGGCAACATACTCTATATCTATGGCAACATACTCTATATCTATGGCAATACTCTATATCAATGGCAACATACTCTATATCTATGGCAACATACTCTATATCTATGGCAACATACTCTATATCTATGGCAACATACTCTATATCTTTGGCAACATACTCTATATCTATGGCAACATACTCTATATCTATGGCAACATACTCTATATCTATGGCAACATACTCTATATATATATGGCAACATACTCTATATCTTTGGGAATAGATAATGATGTAGAACAGTGCCTATATGTGGGGAGTGATGTATGGCATCTATATGGAGTGACGTGTTAAAGTCAAAGAGTGCAAGAACGGATTAAAGTCTTGGGAAGAACTTAGTCTGTTGTCGCATCGACGACTTATTCATCATTTTAATCTGTCCCGAAAATCAACATTATAAACTATGAATTAGGATTTAAAATTATTATTGTATATATTTTTATAAAATGGTGCATTTCGAGGACTGATTCTATGTTAATTATGAGTAAATTGATGGAGGTATGTTATATATACCTGGTAGTCCCACATTATTTTTGTTGGAAGGTGAGACATTTATTAGCGGTCGGTCACCATGCCGATGCACTTATTTTATGTTTGTTGTTTATTGGGGGGTGAACTTGGTACTTATTGAGGGATATCAGTTGTGCGACGCCCACAATTTTGTGATATTCAGTGGTGCGACGCCCACAATTTTGTGACCTTGTTCTTGATTCTGTTTGGGCTTTAATATGTGTTTTGGTCTTTGGAGGGTTTTTATATAATAAATGAATGATTTCTTTATTGACGGTCATGCTTATTAGTGCAGGTGACCTCTGTTCTTTTGTGACCTCTGCTCCCCTGTGACCTCTGTGACCTCTGCTCCCCTGTGACCTCTGCGACCTGCTCCTCTGTGACCTCTGCTCACAGTGATCTCTTTCACATGCTGACCTTTTCTCAAGGTTAGCTACTGGTATAGGTGTGTCATCCAAAATCCCAATACAATTTCTCTAAATGAAATCTCCTCTGAAAAATCACTTATCAATTTTGATGAAACTTTGTTGATCAATTTTGATGAAACTTTGGTGATTAATTTTGATGAAACTTTGGTGTGGAGTTTCGGTAAAAAAACATTGCAGCCATCTTCAAACTATATTCAACTTTTCCTGGACAAATTTGGTGCAACTTTGTGAGGCGCATCTGTTAATTAGATATATCTAAAATTATTCTGATTCAAGATGGCCGTTACCTCCGTGGTCAAGTGGTTACGGTCGCTGAATTGTATACCACTGTAACCTATCATCACTGATGGTCACTGGTTCGTATCTTGTTATACGAAAAAGTTGGCAGTTTCTTATGGAGGTTGGTGCACCAAGTACTGGTTAACCTGGAGCCTGCCTAGGAAAGTTGGTGTTAGTTTAAACAATATTTTACTTCAATGAATATACATAGTATAATGATCACAATAAGAAAATACATGTAGGATTGAGGAGAAAGCAACTTGCTTATATGGTTACCTCTTTCCTAGTTTGTGTTAGGTATAGACGTTACGCCGCGTATGATCAGGATCTATATTGTTTGTTATTCAGACATGTGATTTAGCTCCACTATCCGAATAGCAAACAGCATAGGGCCGTCTGACTCAATGCTGTTTGCACAAGCGACTAGTCGTGATTGGCAGGTTACGAGTTAATATACATGACAAATGAACACGCTTATTTTGCATAGTCTCTTTTATAGTTTGGCTTTGTTGTTGCTCTGTTTCATACTACCCAAGTTTTGTAGTCAAGAAATCCAATCTTTTTAACATTTTTAATGTAATATATAATCTTATTTTAACTAGAACATTCGCTTTTTTCGCTCGTCACTCGTAACTCTGTTTCACGTAGCAAATCATAATAAGAAAGGCTTGAATGTGCGTAAATCATCTTTAGTACGTGTTATTAAAAATGCTGGCATAAGAAACGTGACTCGCATATAGTGTAATGTCATATTTGTGTACAAGAATATGATTCTATGAAACATATACCCTGTTTCAAAGTTCCATACAAGCACCTACAGTCAGACCTAATTAGTTTATACAAATTTATTTTAGCTCGATTGCGAAACAAGTTCTTTCAACTTATATTAATCACTCTCGAGACCTCATTCCTGATGGAATCCATCGCAATGAAGGAGAGAGAAGAGGCAATGTGGAATTTAAATGCCTTGCCTAAGGGCACAATCGTAACGGCTC
The DNA here is from genome assembly GCA_014843695.1 of Archivesica marissinica. Lineage (NCBI taxonomy): Eukaryota > Metazoa > Mollusca > Bivalvia > Venerida > Vesicomyidae > Archivesica > Archivesica marissinica. The sequence continues at coordinate 22,619,363 of CM026401.1, forward strand.
CAGCGGGGCTCGAACTCCGGACCTTTCGCACCTGAAGCGCTATCACGACTTCCACGTCAGACCTGATTCAAACCTGTATCCATGGAAATCACAGAAAAGACCTGTGTAGCTGGGGTCAATTATATAATAAGATTACACATATGATGACTGGACACTGGGAAATTAATACAGAACAGGGCTCATTCTAGAGGGTGATTTGGGCGAAACAGTCGCCCTAGGAACCCTGACTGCCCCCTCCCACTTATCACTTTCTTTTTTTTACAATTATATTCAAAATTTTGTCCAGTAAGATACACTGGCCCATTATAAAGCACTCCTATTCAAATGTTGCATTTAATAGTCATACTATTTGAATTTATTAAATAACACCATTTAAGGATGTGATCGCGCGCTTTCTCCCAAATATTTTGACCTAGAATGAGCCTAGACAGGGTGGCTGCTCTAAAGAGGTGTCCACTAAAACAGTTTTAACTGTATATCGTTTTTAAATTCCGAAAAAGTTACTAGATATGTTATTTCAAGTTAACGATAGCTTTTCACGCCAGCAATTGTCCCGATTCCATATTCCCCCACCCTCTATCCACCCTTATGCAGGGTACCAATATTCAGCGCAATACAGTGTTAGTCCATGGATATTTTGATTATGATTGTAATTTTTGTTATATACTCAGTGATGCTTGTATTTACATGTTAGCAGAATATTATATACCATGTATGTTAATGAGTGGGTTAGAGATGCTATATTTTTATCAATACATGTATACTTATTTCTTGTTATGTTGTATCAGCTTTTGTAAGTAAAGACCAGTTGTTGTATCAGGGTGCATCCTCATTAATGTATGTTGCTTGTTATTTAGTTTATACAAATTTATTTTAGCTCAATTGCGAAACAAGTTCTTATAACTTGTATTAATCACTCTCGAGATCTCATTCCTGATGGAATCAATCGCCACAAGGGGGATGAATTTATTTTAGCTCAATTGCGAAACAAGTTCTTATAACTTGTGTTAATCACTCTCGAGACCTCATTCCTGATGGAACCCATCGCTACGAGGGAGAGAGAAGAGGCAACATGGAATTTAAATGCCTTGCCTAAGGGCACAATCGTAACAGCTCCAGCGGGGCTCAAACTCCGGGCCTTTCACACCCGAGGCGAACGCGCTACCACTGCGCTATCACGACTTCCACTTTGTTGACTTTGACACCAGTCAGGTATTTATTATTTTGTGGACCTGATTATTAATTAAGGATACATGACTGGACAATGTTTTAGAACTTCAGTGCCAAGCACGGAAAGTATATTCGATACGTTCGTTACTTTATCTGAAATGCATAGTAGCTATCCTGAGAGGAAATATTGTGATCTGTCCGTCCGTCAGTCAATATTTGCCGTATAAAAACATTGTAACAAATCCATAATCGACCATTTCTGCTACAATACTTTATCAAATTAAAGGAAGTCCCTGTAAACACAGAAACTGCATGTCTTTACCAAATTTACCAAGTTACTGCACATATTTATACCCAATTTTGTTCACACTTTGACAGCTTCGTTCTTTTCGAACATCTGCCATATCCATGTCTTATATGTTCTGAACTACACTCAAAACGATTCATACTCGTTCACCTGGTGTTTTATAGTATTTGGAGCAAACCATATAATATCAATATTCATATTATCTTATTTGATGCATTTTATTTACAGATCTTTATACAATGAATTAGGTCGAGTGGTTACGGTCGCTGACTTGTATACCACTGTAACCTATCATCTCTGATGGTCACGGGTTCGAGCCCCGCTCAGACCGTGTTTCATTTATATGAAAAAGTTGGCAGTTTCTTACGGAGGTTGGTGCACCCAAGTACTGGTTAACTGCTGGAGCCTGCCCAGGAAATGTGTTGTTAGGTAAACTGCCCACCGCCGATATACCGGTAGCCCAAAATGGTGCTGATGCAGGCGTAAAACCCGAAATATAATAATAACAATGAATTAGTTGTCATCTGGAATAAAAATGCATTAAATGACAATATGGAAATATTTATATTGTATCATTAGTTGTCTCCAAATATTACAAAATCTCAGGTGACCGTTTTAGAAATTTACAGATGGGACTTTAAACCAAGGTCTCGTGTCAGTGCTTTACACCATGCACGTAAAAGAACCAGACGAGACGAGACGAGACTCTGGAATTGGTCTCTGTCTGTATCATTGTACTATCCTCCAACAATCTACCGTAAAATGACTAACCTCTTCAGGAGGCATCGCTCATATGGGCAACCGGTAGCGACGATAAATAAACGTGAAACACTAGAAGTATTTTTCAGTGTGGGTCACTAGGTCAATATGGTCATCTTGATTTTTTGAGCGAGTGACCCCTGGGCCACTTGGTCATCTTGGTTTTTCACTAGTCGTTTTGACTTGGGGGAGAACGGATGGTAAATCAAGGGTCATACTTTGTCAGCATGTTTGGGATAAGTTAGAAACTGTGATAGCGCCGTTAAATAGTATTATTTAATAAATGTCGACTAAATGGTGTTAAAACACACAGTATGACCATTAAATACAACATTTGAATAGGAGTTCAATGCACAGTGTAACTTACTGGACAAGATGTTGTACGAAAATTGTGAAAATATATTTCTAGGGAGAAGTGGGGGGGGGGGGGGCTCAAGGGCGAATTCGGTGTCCCAAGGGCAAATATTTCGCTCCCTAGGAGGAATCTTGATATGGCTTACTGTTGCATTATGGGTAATCATGGGTCCAAATATTAATGAAATGCATAATTTCTTACATTTAATTATTATGTTACATTTAATTATTATGTACATGTATTTTAATTTGACATTTTTGGCCGAAACCGCCCCCCGGTTTTCAACCGTAACCTGCCAATCACAATTAGTCACTTTTGCAAATAGCATAGAGCCAGATCAGACGGCACAGAACGTGACGTCTGATCAGGCTCTATGTTGTTTGCTATCAGATATATAATGTAGCTAAAACACTTTGTCTGAATAGCAAACATCATAGATCCTGATCACAGACTCACCGCGGCTGATCTGGATCTATGTGGTTGGCACATTCCTTCCAATTTATTGGTTAATGAAAAAATATTTGATATGGAAAAAAATAGAAGAAAAGGTAATTACTATTTCTTGCGTCCGCCTCCGTGGTCACGGTCGCTGACTTGTATACCACTGTAACCTATCATCACTGATGGTCACGGGTTGGAGCCCCGCTCAGGCCGTGTCTCATTTATATGAAAAAGTTGGCAGTTTTTTTCGGAGGTTGGTGCACCCAAGTACTGGTTAACCGCTGGAGCCTGCCCAGGAAAGGTGTTGTTAAGTAAACTGTCCGCCGGCGATATAGCCAGAAATGGTGCTGATGCAGGCGTAAAACGCGAAATATAACATAACTATTTCTTGCATGAAATCTTACCGGTGTTCATGGCCAAAACATGCATTTGAGGGGGGCAGTTGCTTAGCAACTCGAAGGATGAAGTACATATTTTTTCTAATTTTTGAGAATTATTATTCATTTTCAATTTTTCATTAAAACTGGGGACAGGTTTCGTCCACGGTTGCACTTAAGTACCGCCATACTTGCCTATAAGGCGACCGTCAACGTAATTATGGATACCATTTACATAAAAAAAAAATTAATAAATTTAAATCATTTACAAGATGGGAAGCAACTTTTAGGCCATAATCTTGTCTTATAGGTGACTATGGACGGTAACTTGGGGCAGATCTCATCCACAGTTGCACGTAATTAGTTAAGTACAATGCTACTTGCACAATTAACATTTATGTTAACAATTATTTCTATTCATATACATGGTGGCATATAAAAATGTAACAACGAATTGTTCTTGTTTTGTTCCTTCATCTCTCACTCCACAAAACGTGCACGGACACCACCACAATGTTGTGATACATATTTTAAGTTTTCATGAAATTGCACCCATTGGTTACTACTGAGACCTGGCTCCGCACGGCAGCAATGGTGGGGGATAATGAGTTAAATGACGAAAAAGAAAGCCAAAATATTATAAATTTCTTGGCATTATGGGATTGAGGCAGTTCATGGGAGATGGGAGAAGTGAGACAGTTCATGGGAGGGGAGAAGTGAGGCAGTTCATGGGAGACTGGGAGAAGTGAGACAGCTCATGGGAGACTGGGAGAAGTGAGGAAGCTCCTGGGAGACTGGAAGAAGTGAGGAAGCTCCTGGGAGAAGTGAGGAAACTCAAGGGAGACTGGGAATAGTGAGGCGGAGACTGGGAGAAGTGAGGAAGCTCCTGGGAGAAATGAGGAAGCTCCTGGGAGACTGGGAGAAGTGAGGCAGCTCCTGGGAGACTGGGAGAAGTGAGGCAGCTCCTGGGAGAAGTGAGGCAGCTCCTGGGAGAAGTGAGGCAGCTCCTGGTAGACTGGGAGAAGTGAGGCAGCTCCTGGGAGAAGTGAGGAAGCTCAAGGGAGACTGGGAGAAGTGAGACAGCTCATGGGAGACTGGGAGAAGTGAGACTGCTCATGGGAGACTGGGAGAAGTGACACAGCTCATGGGAGACTGGGAGAAGTGAGACAGCTCATGGGAAACTGGGAGAAGTGAGACAGCTCATGGGAGAAGTGAGACAGCTCATGGGTAACTGGGAGAAGTGAGACAGCTCATGGTAGACTGGGCAATCATGGGCATATCTAGCCCCCCCCCCCCCACACACACGAAGATCCTATGTCCGAGAAGGTAGCGCCATTTACCACTGTTGAGGTCACATTGTGTGTGGTCATTCTATATACAATCGAGGGCATATCTACCCCCCACACACACGAAGATCCTATGTCCGAGAAGGTATTGCCATTTACCACTGTTGAGAGCACATCGTGTGTGGTCATTCAGTCTAGTATCAAGTCTTGCCATTTCCTCCGAGATTCTGCATCATTCTACAATAACGGGTAAATCTCTCTTTAAGATGTCCATTAATTCACTTCCTAGGTCCTCATCCTGAAATACAGAATTATAGTATACAGAATGCCTAATAGATGCTTAGATGAGAAACATAATTATTTTACAACAATTGCGAAACAAGTTTTAACAACTTATATTAATCACTCCCATTGGCACGGATGAGAGCGTAAATGTGGTCATTCGTGTGGGAGGAAACCGTGGTACCCGGAGAAAACCCACCTGTCTGATCTAGCGACCACCGTACCATCTCACATACTTCCCGGTCCGAGGATCGAACCTGGGTTACATTGGTGAGACTTTTGTATATTAGTGATTTTCGGACAATCATGAATAATTAATTATAAAGTAATATATTCTAATGAATTTGTTTTGTCTATAGTTTTTAATTGTGACAGCAAACAGAAACACTTGCTTCTCACCAATGCAACCCGGGTTTAGTTTAATCAGATTTTATTGCATTCTTTATATTCAATGTACAATACAACTCAAATTTACAAACATGTTACGGATGAATTAAAGACGATATTTGGTACAGACATTTATCAGTATGTATATATATATGGAGAAGCAAAAGGGTTGGGCCACACAATGCAACCCGGGTTTGATCCTCAGGCTGTGAGATGGTACGGTGGTAGCCAGATCGGACACATATACGCTTTCATCCGCGCCAACAAGAGTGATTAATATAAGTTGGTACAGCTTGTTTTTGCAATCGTTGTGAAATAAATAAAATCTATACTTACCTAGCAATCTATACTTACCTAGCAATCTATACTTACCTAGCAATCTATACTTACCTAGCAATCAGGTTCAAAGTGATAAATGATATTAAAGAAAATATTCACTTATAAAAATATAGTTTTGCATATGGAGTTACAGACAATGAGCAAGCTGTTCAGCTGGCATGCAGTTTAGTGGTACAGCTGGGATGCAGTTTAGTGGTACAGCTGGCATGCAGTTTAGTGGTACAGCTGGCATGTAGTTTAGTGGTACTTGGTGTGGATGGGTACCAGGGTCTTCAGCCTCTATTTACAGCTGGACGGTTAATATCTGTTCAATATTGACTGATATTTAAAATCGATACTGCTCATACAGTTGCATTTAAAGAGATATCTCTGTATTTATAACTTGACCGGTATTGTTCTGAGGTTTGGGGTTTCGGGAGAGGCAGTCAAGCAGCTTATTAGTGCAGTTATTAAATACTTTTTTCAATTCTTCTTGTTCATTTTTAGTATTTCTGTTAAGCGTAGCCCGTCATTTTCTTATTCAATCTAAACAATACTTTTCTTGAAAGACTTACTTATATTAGTACTACATACATTGGAACAAATTGATAGCAAAGTTGACCTTTTGGAAAGGCCTTTTGCTAATGTTATCAAAACTTGTAGCCCAATCCTTTTGCACTTTGAAAAATGTCATGTCCAGTCAAACCTGTGTTAGTGGTCACCTGCATTAAGCAGCCAACCTGTATTAAGCAGTCAGTTTCAAGATTGGCTGCTTAATAGAGGTGACCACTAACACACAGGTTTGACTGTATATTACAAATGTGACATTAATGTTATTGTGATACGTACTTGAAAATTGTATTCCTCATTGTGAAAAAGTTGCAATCAAATATTAAAACAACATCTGATCATCATCTCTAGTAGCCAATTACTTCAATTTATCCTACCTTCATGCGAAATAACGTACAAAAACGGCCTGCCTAATAAATTTTGCTTTATTAGTCAGTGCCTAATAAAGCTTTCGTGACGTCATAGGGCTAACCGTGAATATAAATATCAATGCACAACATATTACCAAGTGCGTAGCGAGTTTGTAAGCTGTCATGGCTAGTTTGTTTGTTTTTGTGTCGGGTACACACTCAGAATGTAGGATAAACACAGAGCCTCGCCTTGTATTTTTCTCCGACTCGCCTAATAAATTAAAATTTATAAGACAGTAACCTAATATTCTCTATATATAACACAAGAGATTCGAGGCAACGAATTATATAAGACTCAGTCTTTCTGTCTAATCCCTTTTCTGTATTTTGATATGTGTAATGTATGCATTGTTCAATATGTATTATATTGGGAAATAAAATATGATTAAACTAAACACAAGAGATTGGCATTAGAAACATATCAGGGCGTTCATTTGACCCGAGCTCCTGGGTTTTGACGCATGCAAATCGGTAAAGACGCTTGTTTGACTCTTGGTGAAAATGCGTAGTGGGTCAACTTTGACCCGGGACGATGAGTGGTCAAGCGTCATCGAACATATTCTCAACAGTGTAATTATCCTAATCTGCCTTATAAAATTGTAAGACCAAGTTAGAAGAATAGAATTTGGTTAACATAATGCCCGAAAATAAATGATAATACAGTCAAACCTGTCTTAAGCAGCCAGTCAAAAGGATTCTCAGACAGTGGCTGCTTAGCACAGGTTGCTGTTTAACAGAGGTTAAATGTATAATAAAGCAGGTTGGCTGTTTATTGGAGGTGACCACTAACACAGGTTTGACTGTATACCTGATGTGACCACTAACACAGGTTTGACTGTATACCTGATGTGACCACTAACACAGGTTTGACTGTATACCTGATGTGACCACTAACACAGGTTTGACTGTATACCTGATGTGACCACGTTACAAGAACGGATTTTGTGTCCTCATCTTCACCTGATATAGTTAACATAACGTCGGACACCGAGATTGAACCGTCGGATGAATACTGGGATGGATGGTCGTGGATTTTACTGAAATAAAAAAGGTGAATTATTTTAACTTCTCCTCATTTGTTTTACAAACAGTCTCCATTTTTTTTTTACGTTTATTTATCGTCGCTATCGGTTGCCCATATGAGCAACACCTCCTGAAGAGAATAATATTTTTAGATTTTTGCAATGATACAGACAGAGACCCATTCCAGAGGCTCCTCTGGTTCTTTTACGTGCACAGTGTACAGCATCGACACGAGACCTCGGTTTAACGTCCCATCTGAAAGACTGCTAATTTTATTAGGGTCAGACGTGGGATTGAACCTGCGATCCCTGGATTACCAGTTCAGCGTGTTACCACTGGACTACATATCCGTCTTTCAGATGGGACGTTAAACCGAGGTATCGTGTCAGTGTAAAGCACCGACACGAAGAGAAACAGAGGAGACTCTGGAATGGGTCTCTTTCTGTAACAAAAATCTAAAATGACTAATCTCTTCAGTAGGCTTCGCTCATATGGACAACCGGTAGCGACGATAAATAAACGTAAAACACACACACCTCTAACCGAGAGGATTCTGGAGGCAGTGTCCTTAGAAAAGGCTTATAAATTAACATAGATTCTTCTCTATCCGCTCATAGTGATGGATTCCATTAGAAATGTGGCCGCGGGAGCGATAAGTAAAATGTTGCATACATTTGTTTAGCAATACTAATACAATGTACTAATACAGAAGTCGAGATAGCACCTACGCTTCAGGTGCGAAAGGCCTGGAGTTTGGGCCCAGCTATAGCCATTACGATTGTGTCCTTCAAGGCACTTAATTTCCACATTGCCTCTTCTCTCTCCCTCATGGTGATGGATTCCATAATGAACGAAGTATTGCCAGCGAGTAATCTAACGTTGTAAAACTTGTTTCGCAATCAAGTTAATATAAATGTGTATAAACTAAATTAATACAGACACTACTACATGTATCCGTTAAAGGATTTTAAGGCAGATGGATGTGTACAGGTTGTTTTTTTAAATGGTTGAAACTGAGGCTGCAAAGTTCCTAGTAGCAGATAATCATTAGGTGATAGAGGATTTTATACTCATTCTTCCTACCAAGTCTCATTGCCATATGTGGTCAATGCCTTAAGAAACTAAGTGTGGTTAAGGAAGGGGTTAAGATACTAAGTGTGGATAAGGAAGGGGTTAAGAATCTAAGTGTGGATAAAGAAGTGGTTAAGAAACTAAGAGTGGCTAAGGAAGGGGTTAAGAAACTAAGAGTGGATAAGGAAGGGGTTAAGAAACTAAGTGTGGTTAAGAAACTAAGTGTGGCTAAGGAAGGGGTTAAGAAACTAAGTGTGGCTAAGGAAGGGGTTCAGAAACTAAGTGTGGCTAAGGAAGGGGTTAAGAAACTAAGTGTGGTTAAGAAACTAAGTGTGGCTAAGGAAGGGGTTAAGAAACTAAGTGTGGTTAAGAAACTAAGTGTGGCTAAGGAAGGGGTTAAGAAACTAAGTGTGGTTAAGGAAGCAGTTTAGAAACTAAGTGTGGTTAAGGAAGGGGTTAAGAAACTAAGTGTGGTTAATGAAGGGGTTAAGAAACTAAGTGTGGTTAAGGAAGGGGTTAAGAAACTAAGTGTGGTTAAGAAACTAAGAGTGGCTAAGGAAGGGGTTAAGAAACAAAGTGTGGTTAAGGAAGGGGTTAAGAAACTAAGTGTGGTTAAGGAAGGGGTTAAGAAACTAAGAGTGGTTAAGGAAGGGTTAAGAAACTAAGTGTGGTTAAGGAAGGGGTTAAGAAACTAAGTGTGGTTACGGAAGGGGTTAAGAAACTAAGTGTGGTTAAGGAAGGGGTTAAGAAACTAAGTGTGGATAAGGAAGGGGTTAAGAAACTAAGTGTAACTAAGGAAGGGGTTAAGAAACTAAGTGTGGATACGGGTTAGGGGTTAAGAAACTAAGTGTGGTTAAGGAAGGGGTTAAGAAACTAAGTGTGGTTAAGGAAGGGGTTAAGAAACTAAGTGTGGTTAAGGAAGGGTTTAAGAAACTAAGTGTGGTTAAGGAAGGGGTTAAGAAACTAAGTGTGGTTAAGGAAGGGGTTAAGAAACTAAGTGTGGTTAAGGAAGGGGTTAAGAAACTAAGTGTGGATAAGGAAGGGGTTAAGAAACTAAGTGTGGTTAAGGAAGGGGTTAAGAAACTAAGTGTGGCTAAGGAAGGGTTTAAGAAACTAAGTGTGGTTAAGGAAGGGGTTAAGAAACTAAGTGTGGCTAAGGAAGGGTTTAAGAAACTAAGTGTGGCTAAGGAAGGGGTTAAGAAACTAAGTGTGGTTAAGGAAGGGGTTAAGAAACTAAGTGTGGTTAAGGAAGGGGTTAAGAAACTAAGTGTGGCTAAGAAACTAAGTGTGGCTACGGAAGGGTTTAAGAAACTAAGTGTGGTTAAGAAACTAAGTGTGGCTACGGAAGGGTTTAAGAAACTAAGTGTGGCTAAGGAAGGGGTTAAGAAACTAAGTGTGGTTAAGGAAGAGGTTAAGAAACTAAGTGTGGCTAAGGAAGGGGTTAAGAAACTAAGTGTGGTTAAGGAAGAGGTTAAGAAACTAAGTGTGGCTAAGGAAGGGGTTAAGAAACTAAGTGTGGCTAAGGAAGGGGTTAAGAAACTAAGTGTGGATAAGGAAGGGGTTAAGAAACTAAGTGTGGCTAAGGAAGGGATTAAGAAACTAAGTGTGGATAAGGAAGAGGTTAAGAAACTAAGTGTGGCTAAGGAAGGGGTTAAGAAACTAAGTGTGGATAAGGAAGGGGTTAAGAAACTAAGTGTGGTTAAGGAAGGGGTTAAGAAACTAAGTGTGGTTAAGGAAGTGGTTAAGAAACTAAGTGTGGCTAAGGAAGGGGTTAAGAAACTAAGAGTGGTTAAGGAAGGGGTTAAGAAACTAAGTGTGGCTAAGGAAGGGGTTAAGAAACTAAGTGTGGTTAAGGAAGGGGTTAAGAAACTAAGTGTGGCTAAGGAAGGGGTTAAGAAACTAAGTGTGGTTAAGGAAGGGGTTAAGAAACTAAGTGTGGCTAAGGAAGGGGTTAAGAAACTAAGTGTGGCTAAGGAAGGGGTTAAGAAACTAAGTGTGGTTAAGGAAGGGGTTAAGAAACTAAGTGTGGCTAAGGAAGGGGTTAAGAAACTAAGTGTGGATAAGGAAGGGGTTAAGAAACTAAGTGTGGCTAAGGAAGGGGTTAAGAAACTAAGTGTGGTTAAGGAAGGGGTTAAGAAACTAAGTGTGGTTAAGGAAGGGTTAAGAAACTAAGTGTGGTAAGGAAGGGGTTAAGAAACTAAGTGTGGCTAAGGAAGGGGTTAAGAAACTAAGTGTGGTTAAGGAAGGGGTTAAGAAACTAAGTGTGGTAAGGAAGGGGTTAAGAAACTAAGTGTGGTTAAGGAAGGGGTTAAGAAACTAAGTGTGGCTAAGGAAGGGGTTAAGAAACTAAGTGTGGTTAAGGAAGGGGTTAAGAAACTAAGTGTGGTTAAGGAAGGGGTTAAGAAACTAAGTGTGGCTAAGGAAGGGGTTAAGAAACTAAGTGTGGTTAAGGAAGGGGTTAAGAAACTAAGTGTGGTTAAGGAAGGGGTTAAGAAACTAAGTGTGGTTAAGGAAGGGATTAAGAAACTAAGTGTGGCTAAGGAAGGGGTTAAGAAACTAAGTGTGGATAAGGAAGGGGTTAAGAAACTAAGTGTGGCTAAGGAAGGGATTAAGAAACTAAGTGTGGATAAGGAAGAGGTTAAGAAACTAAGTGTGGCTAAGGAAGGGGTTAAGAAACTAAGTGTGGATAAGGAAGGGGTTAAGAAACTAAGTGTGGTTAAGGAAGGGGTTAAGAAACTAAGTGTGGTTAAGGAAGGGGTTAAGAAACTAAGTGTGGATAAGGAAGGGGTTAAGAAACTAAGTGTGGATAAGGGAGGGGTTAAGAAACTAAGTGTGGTTAAGGAAGGGGTTAAGAAACTAAGTGTGGTTAAGGAAGGGGTTAAGAAACTAAGTGTGGTTAAGGAAGGGTTTAAGAAACTAAGTGTGGTTAAGGAAGGGGTTAAGAAACTAAGTGTGGTTAAGGAAGGGGTTAAGAAACTAAGTGTGGTTAAGGAAGGGGTTAAGAAACTAAGTGTGGATAAGGAAGGGGTTAAGAAACTAAGTGTGGTTAAGGAAGGGGTTAAGAAACTAAGTGTGGCTAAGGAAGGGTTTAAGAAACTAAGTGTGGCTAAGGAAGGGGTTAAGAAACTAAGTGTGGTTAAGGAAGGGGTTAAGAAACTAAGTGTGGTTAAGAAACTAAGAGTGGCTAAGGAAGGGGTTAAGAAACAAAGTGTGGTTAAGGAAGGGGTTAAGAAACTAAGTGTGGTTAAGGAAGGGGTTAAGAAACTAAGAGTGGTTAAGGAAGGGTTAAGAAACTAAGTGTGGTTAAGGAAGGGGTTAAGAAACTAAGTGTGGTTACGGAAGGGGTTAAGAAACTAAGTGTGGTTAAGGAAGGGGTTAAGAAACTAAGTGTGGATAAGGAAGGGGTTAAGAAACTAAGTGTAACTAAGGAAGGGGTTAAGAAACTAAGTGTGGATACGGGTTAGGGGTTAAGAAACTAAGTGTGGTTAAGGAAGGGGTTAAGAAACTAAGTGTGGTTAAGGAAGGGGTTAAGAAACTAAGTGTGGTTAAGGAAGGGTTTAAGAAACTAAGTGTGGTTAAGGAAGGGGTTAAGAAACTAAGTGTGGTTAAGGAAGGGGTAAGAAACTAAGTGTGGTTAAGGAAGGGGTTAGAACTAAGTGTGGTTAAGGAAGGGGTTAAGAAACTAAGTGTGGTTAAGGAAGGGGTTAAGAAACTAAGTGTGGATAAGGAAGGGGTTAAGAAACTAAGTGTGGTTAAGGAAGGGGTTAAGAAACTAAGTGTGGCTAAGGAAGGGTTTAAGAAACTAAGTGTGGTTAAGGAAGGGGTTAAGAAACTAAGTGTGGCTAAGGAAGGGTTTAAGAAACTAAGTGTGGCTAAGGAAGGGGTTAAGAAACTAAGTGTGGCTAAGGAAGGGGTTAAGAAACTAAGTGTGGTTAAGGAAGGGGTTAAGAAACTAAGTGTGGCTAAGAAACTAAGTGTGGCTACGGAAGGGTTTAAGAAACTAAGTGTGGTTAAGAAACTAAGTGTGGCTACGGAAGGGTTTAAGAAACTAAGTGTGGCTAAGGAAGGGGTTAAGAAACTAAGTGTGGTTAAGGAAGAGGTTAAGAAACTAAGTGTGGCTAAGGAAGGGGTTAAGAAACTAAGTGTGGTTAAGGAAGAGGTTAAGAAACTAAGTGTGGCTAAGGAAGGGGTTAAGAAACTAAGTGTGGCTAAGGAAGGGGTTAAGAAACTAAGTGTGGATAAGGAAGGGGTTAAGAAACTAAGTGTGGCTAAGGAAGGGTTTAAGAAACTAAGTGTGGATAAGGAAGGGGTTAAGAAACTAAGTGTGGTTAAGGAAGGGTTAAGAAACTAAGTGTGGTTAAGGAAGTGGTTAAGAAACTAAGTGTGGCTAAGGAAGGGGTTAAGAAACTAAGAGTGGTTAAGGAAGGGGTTAAGAAACTAAGTGTGGCTAAGGAAGGGGTTAAGAAACTAAGTGTGGTTAAGGAAGGGGTTAAGAAACTAAGTGTGGCTAAGGAAGGGGTTAAGAAACTAAGTGTGGTTAAGGAAGGGGTTAAGAAACTAAGTGTGGCTAAGGAAGGGGTTAAGAAACTAAGTGTGGTTAAGGAAGGGGTTAAGAAACTAAGTGTGGCTAAGGAAGGGGTTAAGAAACTAAGTGTGGTTAAGGAAGGGGTTAAGAAACTAAGTGTGGCTAAGGAAGGGGTTAAGAAACTAAGTGTGGTTAAGGAAGGGGTTAAGAAACTAAGTGTGGCTAAGGAAGGGGTTAAGAAACTAAGTGTGGTTAAGGAAGGGGTTAAGAAACTAAGTGTGGCTAAGGAAGGGGTTAAGAAACTAAGTGTGGTTAAGGAAGGGGTTAAGAAACTAAGTGTGGCTAAGGAAGGGGTTAAGAAACTAAGTGTGGTTAAGGAAGGGGTTAAGAAACTAAGTGTGGTTAGGAAGGGGTTAAGAAACTAAGTGTGGTTAAGGAAGGGTTAAGAAACTAAGTGTGGTTAAGGAAGGGGTTAAGAAACTAAGTGTGGTTAAGGAAGGGGTTAAGAAACTAAGTGTGGTTAAGGAAGGGGTTAAGAAACTAAGTGTGGTTAAGGAAGGGGTTAAGAAACTAAGTGTGGTTACGGAAGCGTTTAAGAAACTAAGTGTGGTTACGGAAGGGTAGGGGTTAAGAAACTAAATGTGGTTAAGGAAGGGGTTAAGAAACTAAGTGTGGTTAAGGAAGGGTTTAAGAAACTAAGTGTGGATAAGGAAGGGGTTAAGAAACTAAGTGTAGCTAAGGAAGGGGTTAAGAAACTAAGTGTGGATAAGGAAGGGGTTAAGAAACTAAGTGTGGATAAGGAAGGGGTTAAGAAACTAAGTGTGGTTAAGGAAGGGGTTAAGAAACTAAGTGTGGTTAAGGAAGGGGTTAAGAAACTAAGTGTGGTTAAGGAAGGGGTTAAGAAACTAAGTGTGGTCCAGGAAGGGGTTAAGAAACTAAGTGTGGATAAGGAATGGGTTAAGAAACTAAGTGTGGTTAAGGAAGGGGTTAAGAAACTAAGTGTGGTTAAGGAAGGGGTTAAGAAACTAAGTGTGGTTAAGAAACTAAGTGTGGTTAAGAAACTAAGTGTGGTCAAGGAAGGGGCTAAGAAACAAGTGTGGTTAAGGAAGGGTTTAAGAAACTAAGTGCAGGCATTATTTGTGATGTATGGAAAACTGGCTGCTTAATACACAGACTGGTTTGACTGTATACACATTTATATTTGAAAAAATACAAATAAAGCCCTTATATAATAGATCAAGATAAATACATACTCTTTTACCAGCATATAAACTTTCTCTGCCAGTTTTTCTGAAGCACCTTCCTCATCTACGTACAGAGTTGATGTAAACCGCAAATTATGTTCCTTAATACCAAGATCTCGCAATGCATGATCAGGGTCCATCAGCTGCAGTTTCTACAAAAATAAAGCATCTACATGATTTGACTATCAAATACGATATACATCTGATTTAGATTCATGTACATACCATAGTTGACTTAAAAAGAGCAATATTCCAGTTAGTGCAGGGCTCATTCTAGAGGGTGACTTGGGCGAAATGGTCGCCCTAGGAATAGTAGCCCTAGGAATAGTCGCCCTAGGAATAGTAGCCCTAGGAATAGTCGCCCTAGGAATAGTAGCCCTAGGAATAGTCACCCTAGGGAATAGTCACCCTAGGAATAGTCACCCTAGGAATAGTAGCCCTAGGAATAGTCGCCCTAGGAATAGTAGCCCTAGGAATAGTCACCCTAGGAATAGTCACCCTAGGAATAGTAGCCCTATGAATAATCGCCCTAGGAATAGTAGCCCTAGGGACATTGACTTGAACTTTGTTTACCGTGAACTTTGTTTACCGTAAGTCTATTTTGTTGAAATTTATTACATAACCCAATTTAACCGTTTCCTATATAGAGATGTAGGTTAATATACTATTATATTTCCATACAAACGACAGCCATTTAGCTATCATGCAGTGGATAAGTAGTCATAATATCTACCCCACCTCCATAGATATTACTGGGACTACATGAGATTCTGGTCTTTATAATGAACATTGGTTTGTCTACTATAGTCGTTTCTTAACATACCGCTGGTCGTAACATACCGAGGCATCAACACTTTTTCAGAACAAGATAAAATAACGCCACCTATCATTCTTTCCATTGGATCAGGGTTGACCCAGAAAGATAAACATGTGTTGATAAACAAGAACTCATAAACTGTCAACGTAAGTGGTTCGAAAATTACTGATGCAAGATGCTTACCTCAAGATCTATGTAAAATTACCCCACCCCTTTATCGAAAAAAATGCTCCGAAGGTCCATAATATATATTTATGTTAATTCCAACTTTGTAAAATGGCGGTCTGCTATCTGATATTTATGAATGAAACTGTTTTGATCACGTGTTTAGGTTACTACATAATTCCCGTATTACCAAATATGGGCATAATTTTAAGGTACTGAATGATTATTTTTCAAAACAGCATTTCCCTCAAATTTAGTATTTTTTATTAAAAACAAGTTGACTTTCATATCTATGGAACTTTCTCCCGTGATGTACATTTATTGACATGTGGTGATATAGCCAGATTCCCGCATTTTATTATTCATAAAAAGTTGGTCCATCGTTGGCCTAAAGCTATTTGTTGTTTTCTGGTGGGAGATTAAACAGATATTCATGTTTTATGTTAAAATGATAAATTTACTGCTAGACTTACATATTATACAGATTAAGGTCTCTATTAAATACTCACATAATTGTATTATGGCTACCATTGTATAAACATCCATATCAGGGCCTCGGGCATTTGCCGCGGTATACTCGGAACTACTGACTACGTAACTGCTGACACGATGGCGCCAAACATGATAAACACAAGTGATTCCCAATAGTATTTCTTCTTTGTGTATTTGTAATGTTGAAGTGGAGAAGTCATAGGATGAAGCAAAATGAGTTTTAAATTCAGGTACATAATAGTATATCTGTATTTTGGTTTTTAATAGCTAGTACCGTGATATACCCATAATGCATCCTACATTGTCAATGTATGTCGCATTGGTAATGGCGTCAAGAGGTGCTTCTATGGGGGAAAGACTTAAAAAGAGCAATTTAGAATGCAATACGTTCTACTTCTCTCCACTGTGACAAATTTCTAAGCAAATCAACATGGTATTTCAAAATTTAAATTTGGGTTTAGTTAATTTCAATATGGAGACTGTCCACCTCAGTTAAATAGGGTTAGTTCATGTCAGAAATATGGCATTAGTCTATTTCTGCAATATGGGGTTGTTCATGTCAGTCATATGGCATTAGTCTATTTCTGCAATATGGGGTTAGTTCATGTCAGTCATATGGCATTAGTCTATTTCTGCAATATGGGGTTAATTCATGTCAGTCATATGGCATTAGTCTATTTCTGCAATATGGGGTTAGTCCATTTCAGAAATATGGGGTTAGTCCATTTCAGCAAACTGGGGTTCGTCCATTTCAGAAACATGGGGTTAGTCCATTTCAGAAATATGGGGTTAGTCAATTTCAACAAACTGGGGTTAGTCCATTTCAGAAATATGGGGTTAATCCATTTCAGCAAACTGGGGTTAGTCCATTTCAGAAGCATAGGGTTAGTCCATTTCAGCAAACTGGGGTTAGTCCCCTTCAAAAACATGGGGTTAGTCCATTTAAGTAATAAAATTATGTAATTAGTCCATTTCAGTAACATGGGGTTAGTCCATTTCAGCAACATGGGGGTTAATCCATTTCAGCAACATGGGGTTAGTCCATTTCAGCAACATGGTAACGGTTAGTCCATTTCAGAAACATGGGGTTAGTTTATTTCGGTAATATGGGGTTAGTCCATTTCAGCAACATGGGGTTAGTCCATTTCAGTAATATGGGGTTAGTCCATTTCAGTAACATGGGGTTAGTCCATTTCAGTAACATGGGGTTAATCCATTTCAGCAAACTGGGGTTAGTCCATTTCAGAAGCATAGGGTTAGTCCATTTCAGCAAACTGGGGTTAGTCCCCTTCAAAAACATGGGGTTAGTCCATTTAAGTAATAAAATTATGTAATTAGTCCATTTCAGTAACATGGGGTTAGTCCATTTCAGCAACATGGGGGTTAATCCATTTCAGCAACATGGGGTTAGTCCATTTCAGCAACATGGTAACGGTTAGTCCATTTCAGAAACATGGGGTTAGTTTATTTCAGTAATATGGGGTTAGTCCATTTCAGCAACATGGGGTTAGTCCATTTCAGTAATATGGGGTTAGTCCATTTCAGTAACATGGGGTTAGTCCATTTCAGTAATATGTAATTAGTCCATTTCAGCCACATGTGGTTAGTCCATTTCAGCAATATGGGGTTAGTCCATTTCAGTAACATGGGGTTAGTCCATTTCAGTAATATGGGGTTAGTCCATTTCAGCAACATGGGGTTAGTCCATTTCAGCAATATGGGGTTAGTCCATTTCAGTAATATGGGTATAGTCCATTTTGGCAACATGGGGTTAGTCCATTTCAGCAACATGGAGTTAGTCCATTTCAGCAACATGGGGTTAGTCCATTTCAGCAACATGGGGTTAGTCCATTTCAGTAATATGGGGTTAGTCCATTTCAGTAATATGGGGAGTCAATGAAGTTAGTCCATTTGAGAAATACAGGACTGAAAGTGGATTGGACCAACATTTCTTACATTGCCTTTCATAACCAAAGCTCCGTGTAGAATTCTCTGTTTCTTTGGATCAGGCGTCTTCAACCCTGGAAAAATAAGAGATGCTGTGTATCACCAATCATATTGTAACCCCAAACCGAATGCACGTCAATCAACCATTTCCCATAATTAGCTCTTCTCAGCGACATTGCCATTATCACATATATTCACATACTTGTAGTCCAACAGGCAGAAATATAGCAGAGCAACCCCTGATACATCAGGGATCATTCTAGAGGGAGATGTGGGCGAAATTGTCACCCTAGGGACCCTGACTTCGCCCTCTGGGGGCCCCACTTCTCCCTTTTTTGTTTTGTTTTTACCATTTTCAAACAAAATTTTGTCTAGTAAGATACACTGGCCCATTATAAAGCACTCCTTCTATTCCAATGTTGTATTTAATGGTTGTACTGTGCATTTTAACCCTATTTTGCAGAAGTATATTAAAGAACACCACTAATCTCTATGGTTACGACACAATTCTAATGAAATTGCATGACATATTTGACTGTTAGTTTCACAGCTAGAGTGCAAAGAGTTAACCCTTTCCTTCATAGAGATTTAGGTTAATATGTTACATTTTTTTAAAATGTATATGTTATGTTATATTTCGGGTTTTACGCCTGCATCAGCACCATTTTGGGCTATATCGCCGGCGGGCAGTTTACTAAACAACACCTTTCCTGGGCAGGCTCCAGCGGTTAACCAGTACTTGGGTGCACCAACCTCCGTAAGAAACTGCCAACTTTTTCATATAAATGAGACACGGTCTGAGCGGGGCTCGAACCCGTGACCATCAGTGATGATAGGTTACAGTGGTATACAAGCCAGCGAACTTAACCACTCGACCACGGAGGTGGACTATTCAGGTTAATATACTATTATATCTCCATACAAACGACAGCCATTTAGCTATCATGTAGTGGATAAGTAGTCGCCATATCGATCCCACCTCCATAGATATTACTGGGACTACATAGAGATTTAGGTTAATATACTATTATATCTCCATACAAACGACAGCCATTTAGCTATCATGCAGTGCATAAGTAGTCGCCATATCTATCCCACCTCCATAGATATTACTGGGACTACATAGAGATTTAGGTTAATATACTATTATATCTCCATACAAATGACAGCCATTTAGCTATCATGCAGTGCATAAGTAGTCGCCATATCTATCCCACCTCCATATATATTACTGGGACTACATAGAGATTTAGGTTAATATACTATTATATCTCCATACAAACGACAGCCATTTAGCTATCATGCAGTGGATAAGCCAGCGGATAAGTAGTCGCCATACCTACACCACATCCATAGATATTACTGGAACTACATGAGATTCTGGCCTTTAATATGAACATTGGTTTGGCTACTACATTGTCAATGTATGTCGTATTGGTAATGGCGTCAAGAGGTGCTTCCATGAGGGAAAGGGTTAAACTAACTGCAATGAATTGTTCCTCCATCATAGCTACTTAACCATTGATATCTAAGTGCAATCTTGACCTTGAGGATTGACAAGATACATTCTTCAAAGGGCCATAACTGTGCCATAAATCAACAAAGTGAAATGCAAAGATGATACGCACAATTCTGGCCAGGAGTTTAGAAGATCTTGTGTGAAAAGTGTGTCTTCTTTATAAATGAAGGGCCATAACTCCGTCAAAAAACATCAACAGTAAAGTTGACCATGAAGACAGCAACTAGGCTTGATTGTGATGATCACTCCTGTAAAGTTTCATTAAAATTCGACAACGGATTACAGAGATGAGCCTCGGACAAATCCGTAGACATAGTGTGTTCCTTAAAGATTTTCAAAGGGACATAGCCCCGTAAAATATCAGTCGAATGGATCGCGATGACGTCATGCACAACTAGGTTTGATATTGATCCATTTCTGAAAAGTTTCATCAAACTCCGACAAGGGGTTTTAGAGATAAGCCAAGACATGCCAAAGTTGGACGGACAGACGGGACGGACAGTGTCAAAACAATAGACGACATAATTATAGTTAAAAATTAAGCAAACTATAATTGGTTTGTTTCCACGGCAACAGAATGACATTAGAGCTACTAATCAAGTAAACTATAATTGATTTGTTTCCATGGCAACAGAATGACATTAGAGCTACTAATCAAGTAAACTATAATTGATTTGTTTCCAAGGCAACAGAATGACATTAGAGCTACTAATCAAGTAAACTATAATTGATTCGTTTCCACGGCAACAGAATGACATTAGAGCTACTAATCAAGTAAACTATAATTGATTTGTTTCCATGGCAACAGAATGACATTAGAGCTACTAATCAAGTAAACTATAACTGATTTGTTTCCACGGCTACGGAATGACATTAGAGCTACTAATTAAGTAAACTATAATTGATTCGTTTCCACGGCAACAGAATGACATTAGTGCTACTAATTAAGTAAACTATAATTGATTCGTTTCCACAGCAACAGAATGACATTAGAGCTACTAATCAAGCAAAGTATAATTGATTTGTTTCCACGGCTACGGAATGACATTAATTTACCTGCAAAGGAAGCCTCTCGTTTGAGTAGACTGAGTGAGATGTCTATAGGTATACTATGCTGTGTTGCTATGGTAACCGTTTCACCATTGGCTGGTTTATAACAATCTACACCTGTAGGAAGGAAATGAACGGTGGTACATATAAAATACACTAACAAACTACAGTACTGCAATGATCCGAGGGTAGTTGTATGGTACCTGCTTCACAGGCAATACGCTTAGCAAAGTACATTTGCAACTGTCGTCTGACCGTTTCATTTAAACTTTATTTATTTTACAATGATTGCGAATTTATATTATAAAATCATAAATGTGGTCATTTGTGTGGGAGGAAACCGGAGCACCCAGAGAAAACCCACCTGTCCGATCTGGTGACCACCGTACCATCTCACATACTTCCCGGTCCAAGGATTGAACCTGGGTTACATTGGTGAGAAGCGAGCGTGCTAACCACTGCGCTAATCGGACAGTCAGTCTGACTGTTGCAGTTTTGTAAATGTATACTTACATATAGCATACCAGGTTCTTTTACTTGCCCTGTTTATAGCACATATATAGCGCATTATAATGAGACCTCGGTTTATAGTCCCAACCATTATTTTTTGGCTTTTTACAGATGGATCTGTAGTCCAGTGGTAACACGCTGGACTGGTAATCCAGGGATCGCAAGTTTGATCCCCCGTCTGACCCTAATAAACAGTCTTTCAGTTGGGACGTTAAACCGAGGTCTCGTGTCGGTGCTGTACACTGTGCACGTAAAAGAACCAGAGGAGACTCTGGAATGGGTCACTGTCTGTATCATTGCACTATCCTCCAACAATCTAAAATGACTAATCTCTTCAGGAGGCGTCGTCGCTCATATGGGCAACCGGTAGCGACGATAAATAAAACGTAAATCACACACATTTTTGCTTTTTTAGATTTTTTGGTCACGATAAAACCGAAATAATATTTTTATTAGTCTAACAAAGCATAGTATGCCATTCAGAGAATCTGATTTATTAATCATAACGTAGAATTATATTTATGAAACAAATGTTGTCTTAATTTTGAGCTCAGGAGACTATTTCTCCAGTATCTCACTCTAACTTGAGCTTTGGGTTTGCAGCGTGTAAAGTATTGTATCAAGCTGCGGCAATAGATTGTACCAAATTCTTGCTGTATTTTATTCTTGAGGAAGTGCATTTTTGCAGCCTCTCCATGCACCAGCATCACGTTCTTCGGTTCACACCAGGAGATCAACTGCATTATGCCCTTAGCATCGGCGTGTGCACTGAATGACATGTACTGTACAGATAACTTCACATCAATCTGAAATTAGGGAGTTCATATCACCAGGTGTTTTGGAGCCTCAACAAAACTATCGTACCCAACACATGTATCAAAACAGACCTTTGTCAACACAGTAAAAATAATGTTTTTATTTTTTACCCATTTCATTCTGGATACTGTTCAAACAGTATTTGCAAAGAACATAGAGCCATATCAACCGCCATGGAACGTTCTGTCTGATCAGGCTCTATGCTGTTTGCTATTCAGATGATCTTGTTAGACACTTGGCTATGTAGCAAACAACATAGATTCTGATCAGCATGCAGCGTGACGCTGCATGCTGATCAGGATCTATGTTGTTTGCAAAAGCCTTTAAATGTATGCAGAATGAAATGGGTTAAATAATACTTCAGTGTCTACAGTATGGTACAGTAAATCTTTGTTACTTTCTCTTCAATAAATTGATTTCCTTTAAACTGATGAATTAACTGTGATATATCAATCACCTGGTTCGTGGAAGTCGTGATAGCTCAGTGGTAGCGCGTTCGCTTCATGTGCGAAAGGCCCAGAGTTCGAGCCCCCGCTGGAGCCATTACGATTGTGTCCTTTGGCAAGGCATTTAAATTCCACATGCCTCTTCTCTCTCCCTCGTGGCGAAGGATTCCATCAGGAATGAGGTCTGGAGAGTGATTAATATAAGTTATAAGAACTTGTTTCGCAATCGAGCGAAAATAAATTTGTATAAATTAATCACCTGGTTTGGATAGGGCTATTCTAGGTATTCTGCAAATTGTATTCCATATATATTCTTTAACACTTTCGCACATACAAGTTCCTACACATACATTCGCCCTGTAGCAGTCAAACAAAAGCTCCACATACGGTCTGCTGGTGTTTGGACTATTTGGCGAAAAACAAAAAATAAGGAATTAATTTGCGGGGGGGGGGGAATTACGAAAAATAAATAATGATTTGCGGAAGAAATAAACAAACAATTTTAAATGTTAATTTTCAGATAGGACAATCCATGTGCCTATCTGTTAAAAACAGATTCCATGATTAATATAAGTTGAAAGAACTTGTTTCGCAATCGAGCTAAAATAAATTTGTATAAACTAACATATGATAACAACTGTACTAGAACAGAGAATAGCGCAAAACAATAAAATTGAAGACGGAAACAAATTGGGGGGGGGGGGGTAGGTAGCGTGATTTGGGCTAAAACGTGGCGAACATTTTATTTTCTCAAGTGGAAACCCTGTTTAAACCTCAACCAATCAGAAAGCTTGATACTGACATTGAGATATTTTCCTCACCATGGTAACATTGCTACTTACATGCTGCTTATTTTCCAATTCCAGTCTCTTCACTCCATTTAGAATCTTGTGACCGATCGTGCCTGCCACACAGTATCCAGGCATGATTACCTGCAAAAATATGCAGAAAATTCATAAACCAATCTGGAAAAACATGCAGAAAATTTATAAACCAAGCTGTAAAAACAAGCAGAAAATTTATAAACTAATCTGTAAAAACATGCAGAAAATTTATAAACGAATCTGTAAAAACATATAGAACATTTATAAACTAATCTGTAAAAACATGCAGACAATTTATAAACTAATCTGTAAAAACATGCAGACAATTTATAAACTAATCTGTAAAAACATATAGAACATTTATAAACTAATCTGCAAAAACATGCAGAAAATTTATAAACGAATCTGTAAAAACATATAGAACATTTATAAACTAATCTGTAAAAACATGCAGACAATTTATAAACTAATCTGTAAAAACATGCAGACAATTTATAAACTAATCTGTAAAAATGCAGACAATTTATAAACTAATCTGCAAAAACATGCAGAAAATTTATAAACGAATCTGTAAAAACATATAGAACATTTATAAACTAATCTGTAAAAACATGCAGACAATTTATAAACTAATCTGTAAAAACATGCAGACAATTTATAAACTAATCTGTAAAAATGCAGACAATTTATAAACTAATCTGTAAAAACATGCAGACAATTTATAAACTAATCTGGAAAACATGCAGAAAATTTATAACCCAATTAAAGTAAACACCAAAGAGCCTTTAAGTACATGTACAAAAACATTAACCCTTTCCTTCATAGAGATTTAGGTTAATATACTATTATATCTCCATACAAACGACAGCCATTTAGCTATCATGCAGTGGATAAGTAGTCACCATATCTATCCCACCTCCATAGATATTATTACTACATGAGATTCTGGCCTATATTATGAACATTGGTTTGGCTACTACATTGCCCATGTATGTAGTATTGGTAATGGTATCAAGAGGTGCTTCTATAAGGGAAAGGGTTAAGGAATACAATCAACCTGTAAGGCATTTATTTTTGGTATACAATACATTTGTGCAGCTTAAAGTGTGGTAAAGCCCCGGAGTTCGAGCCCCGCTGTAGCCGTTACAATTGTACCTTTAGGCAAGGCATTTAAATTCCACATTGCCTCTTCTCTCTCCCTCGTGGCGATGGATTCCATTAGGAATGAGGTCTCAAGAGTTATTAATGTAAGTTGTAAGAATTTGTTTCGCAATCGAGCTAAAATAAAGTGTGTGTGTGGGCCGGAAAAGTGTGGCCAACAAATACATTTTAAGCGACACAAATATATTGTACAGGGTTCATTCTAGGTCAGATTTTTTGGGAGAAGCGAGAAAACGCGCGATTGCATCCATAAATGGTGTTCTTTAATAAATGTCTGCAAAATAGGGTTAAAATACAGTATGACCATTAAATACAACATTTGAATAGAAGGAGTGCTTTATAATGGGCCAGTGTCTTAATGGACAAAATCTTGTATTGAAAATTGTAAAAAAAAATTTTTTAAGGGAGTGGTACCCATAGGGGCAAAGTCAGTGTACCTAGGGCAACTATTTCGCCCATGTCACCCTCTAGAATGAACCCTGTTGTATACCCCAATAAATGTTTACATTGCATTTTCTGAATATTTCAACACTGTACATGACAATAACTGGTATAAAAATTGTGTATACAGTCAAACCTGTGTTAGTGGTCACCTCCATTAAAGCAGCCAACCTGTATTAAGCAGCCAGTTTCCAGATTCCCAATCTGTAGTTTTATTATATATTTGACCTCTATTAAGCAGCCACCTGTGCTAAGCAGCCAGTTTCTGTCATTCCCTTGGCTGGCTTCTTAAGACAGGTTTGACTGTATTTACGTTTCATTTCAATTCAAATACTAATGCACCGTATTACTGACAATGGAATAGAAACGCGTGCTATTTGTGACGTCAAACAATAACTTTAACCAACCTGCAACGTCTCAGCGGCAACTGTGTTTGCCGGAATGTAAACACAATAGACTGGAGGGTGCTCAACATTGTGGACATAATATATATAGGTACTTAACATAATCCAGCAAAATCTCAAAGACAGCTCGACACTATACATTTGTTTGTTGGTTTTGGGGTTAAAAGTCACACCAACAGCTTAGGTCATAGGCCGATTCTCCAGATAATATTGGTGGAGGAAGAACCCGGGTGCCCCTCCGAGCAGTATTTCCGGCATGGACGGTCAACTGGGTAGAACCACCAGCCTTCTGTAAGCCAGTTGGCTAGCTTCCTCACTCGAATGAATTTGACACCCTCATTGGGATTCAAACCTACAGCTGTGAGGGGCAAGTTATTTCATGTCAACGGCCATCCATAACCACTCGGTCCCTTCGACAGTATAAATACACAGACTGCCCAGCAACACATGTACTCACCATATTCTGTTCATGTGGAGCCCACTTTTTGAAGACCTGTAGGGACAGCCCAGCATGCAACATTCCAGGGGTGGCGAACACGACCATAGGTCCCGGGTTCTCGATGTAAGCCCGGTCAAATGGCTTGATGTGTTTGAATTCAAACATGTTCCTCTGTACAAATGTGTTTTTAATCTTCTGACTAGTCCATGATATAAATAGCTTGTAGTAATGGTTGGCCTGAAATAAATAATGCATTAAGTGTGTGTGTGTTTTACGTTTATTTATTGTCGCTACCGGTTGCCCATATGAGTGACGCCTCCTGAAGAGATTATTCATTTTAGATTTTTGGAGGATAGTGCAATGGTACAGACAGAGACCTATTCCAGAATCTCCTCTTGTTCTTTTACGTGCATGGTGTAAAGCACCTCGGTTTAATGTCCCATCTGAAAGACTGTTAATTTTATTAGCGTCAGATGGGGGATCGAACACGCGATCCCTGGATTACCGATCCTGGTATCAATTAGGTAATTACTTTATCAAAACATGTTGGTTACATACGGTCAGCAACAGCTGGAGTGTGGTGATTTAATTGTTGTCTATAGATGTTTATGCAATCAAATATTATTGTTGTTTTGTTGCCCCTCATGCTACAATTAGAGTATTAGTAACGCGAGTTGCATGTCTTCACATTTACCCGGTGCTATAATATAAATAACACTCCTTGTAAATTAGCACTTGCCCACAGACGGATCTGTAGTCCAGTGGTAATACGCTGGACTGGTAATCCAGGCATCGCAGGTGCGATCCCCCGTCTGACCCTAATAAAATTAACAGTCTTTCAGATGGGACGTTCAACCGAGGTCTTGTGTCGGTGCTTTACACCGTGCACGTAAAAGAACCAGAGAAGATTCTGGAATGGGTCTCTGTCTGTATCATGCACTATCCTCCAAAATCTAAAATAACTAATCTCTTCAGGAGGCGTTGCTCATATGGGCAACCAGTAGCGATGATAAATAAACGTAAAAACACACAATAGCACTTGCCCTAAATGTAACAAATTCTTAGACCCAATCTAATCTGTACTATCCTGTATACACATGTAGTACGGTATACACAATTTCATAAAACATAATTTCACGTACTGAGTTCATGTGATGTCATATTTTGTTGCCCTGCAATATATAATGGATTGAGTAACTGAATTTTACTACCCTGCAATATATAATGGATTGACTATTTGTTTTCAAACCGTGTTTGTTACTACCCTGCAATATATAATGGATTGACTATTTGTTTTCAAACCATGTTTGTTACTACCCTGCAATATATAATGGATTGACTATTTGTTTTCAAACCGTGTTTGTTACTACCCTGCAATATATAATGGATTGACTATTTGTTTTCAACCCGTGTTTGTTACTACCCTGCAATATATAATGGATTTACTATTTGTTTTCAAACCGTGTTTGTTACTACCCTGCAATATATAATGGATTGACTATTTGTTTTCAAACCATGTTTGTTACTACCCTGCAATATATAATGGATTGACTATTTGTTTTCAAACCGTGTTTGTTACTACCCTGCAATATATAATGGATTGACTATTTGTTTTCAACCCGTGTTTGTTACTACCCTGCAATATATAATGGATTGACTATTTGTTTTCAAACCGTGTTCGTTACTACCCTGCAATATATAATGGATTGACTATTTGTTTTCAAACCGTGTTTGTTACTACCCTGCAATATATAATGGATTGACTATTTGTTTTCAAACCGTGTTCGTTATTACCTGCAATATATAATGGATTGACTATTTGTTTTCAAACCGTGTTGGTTACTACCCTGCAATATATAATGGATTGACCATTTGTTTTCAAACCGTGTTGGTTACTACCTGCAATATATAATGGATTGACTATTTGTTTTCAAACCATGTTCGTTATTACCTGCAATATATAATGGATTGACTATTTGTTTTCAAACCGTGTTGGTTACTACCCTGCAATATATAATGGATTGACCATTTGTTTTCAAACCGTGTTGGTTACTACCTGCAATATATAATGGATTGACTATTTGTTTTCAAACCATGTTGGTTACTAGCCTGCAATATATAATGGATTGACTATTTGTTTTCAAACCATGTTGGTTACTAGCTAGCAATATATAATGGATTGACTATTTGTTTTCAAACCGTGTTCACTACTACCCTGTAATATATAATGGATTGACTATTTGTTTTCAAACCGTGTTCATTACTACCCTGTAATATATAATGGATTTACTATTTGTTTTCAAACCGTGTTCACTACTACCCTGCAATATATAATGGATTTACTATTTGTTTTCAAACCGTGTTGGTTACTACCCTGCAATATATAATGGATTGACTATTTGTTTTCAACCCGTGTTTGTTACTACCCTGCAATATATAATGGATTTACTATTTGTTTTCAAACCATGTTTGTTACTACCCTGCAATATATAATGGATTGACTATTTGTTTTCAACCCGTGTTTGTTACTACCCTGCAATATATAATGGATTGACTATTTGTTTTCAAACCGTGTTCATTACTACCCTGCAATATATAATGGATTGACTATTTGTTTTCAAACCGTGTTCACTACTACCCTGCAATATATAATGGATTGACTATTTGTTTTCAACCCGTGTTTGTTACTACCCTGCAATATATAATGGATTTACTATTTGTTTTCAAACCATGTTGGTTACTACCCTGCAATATATAATGGATTGACTATTTGTTTTCAACCCGTGTTTGTTACTACCCTGCAATATATAATGGATTGACTATTTGTTTTCAAACCGTGTTCACTACTACCCTGTAATATATAATGGATTGACTATTTGTTTTCAAACCGTGTTCATTACTACCCTGTAATATATAATGGATTTACTATTTGTTTTCAAACCGTGTTCACTACTACCCTGCAATATATAATGGATTTACTATTTGTTTTCAAACCGTGTTGGTTACTACCCTGCAATATATAATGGATTGACTATTTGTTTTCAACCCGTGTTTGTTACTACCCTGCAATATATAATGGATTTACTATTTGTTTTCAAACCATGTTTGTTACTACCCTGCAATATATAATGGATTGACTATTTGTTTTCAAACCGTGTTGGTTACTACCCTGCAATATATAATGGATTGACTATTTGTTTTCAACCCGTGTTTGTTACTACCCTGCAATATATAATGGATTGACTATTTGTTTTCAAACCGTGTTGGTTACTACCCTGCAATATATAATGGATTGACTATTTGTTTTCAACCCGTGTTTGTTACTACCCTGCAATATATAATGGATTGACTATTTGTTTTCAAACCGTGTTGGTTACTACCCTGCAATATATAATGGATTGACTATTTGTTTTCAACCCGTGTTTGTTACTACCCTGCAATATATAATGGATTGACTATTTGTTTTCAAACCGTGTTTGTTATTATTCTGTCTATAAGAAACACAAACAAGTCCATAACTAAGGGTAAACACATAGTAAGGCAAACTTGTTTACAAACCTTTTCTGTAAGGCCGAGACTAAAGTATATGGGTATATTAAGATTCATTCGTTCCCAGTAGCTCTCTAATAAGATGCACAGTTCCTGGGCCCGGCCCAGAGCAAACACAGGAATCAAAACCTGAAATGTCCAAAGCTAGCATTTTCATTGAGGTGTTATACACACAGCATAATTTATTACCAGGTAGCGTGAATAATACAAGTGCAAGTCATGATAGCACAGTGGTAGTGCATTCGCTTCAGGTGAGAAAGGCCTGGAGTTTGAGCCCAGCTGTAGCCATTAGTTTATACCATTAAGCTCAATTGCGAAACAAGTTCTTACAACTTATATTAATCACTCTTGAGACCTCATTCCTGATGTAAATCATCGCCATGAGGGAGAGAGGAGAGACAACGTGGAATTTAAATGCCTTGCCTAAGGACTCAATCAATCTCAATCCAGCGAGGCTCAAACTCCGGGCCTTTCGCACAAGAAGCGAAAGTGCTCCCATTGCGCAATCACGATTCTGCCGTTAGGTAAGGCATTTAAATTCCACAATGCCTCTACTCTCTCCCTCGTGGCGATGGATTCCATCAGTAATGAGGTCATGAGCGCGATTAATCTAACGTTGTAAGAACTTGTTTCGCAATCAAGCTAAATAAATTTGCATAAGCTAACAATACTAGTGGTAAGATATCAAACGACAAAATGTAAAAATGAAAAACATTATCTAACTTCGTCCATGATTGAACTCGTACTGTATACAAGTTGTAGACTACAGTCAAACCTGTCTTAAGCAGCCAGCCAAGGGAATCACAGAAAGTGGCTGCTTAGCACAGATGGCTGCTTGATAGAGGTCAAATGTATAATAAAGCAACATATTGGGAATCTGTTGTTCACATACTACAGGGTTCATTCTATGTCAGATTTTTTGTGAGAAGTGAGAAAGCGCTCGATCGTGTCCTTAAATGGTGTTATTTAATAAATTTCTGCAAAATAGGGTTAATATATACAGTATGAACATTTGAATAGGAGTGCTTTATAATGGGCCAGTGTCTTTCTGGACAAAATTTTATATTGAAAATTGTAAAAAAAAAAAAATATATATATATATGGGGCCCATAGGGGGCTAAGTCAGGGTCCCTAGGGCGACTATTTCGCCCAAGTTGCCCACTAGAATGAACCCTGCTACTATTGTAAATGAATGAAAATAAAACATCACCTTTCCTCCTCTCTCGACGCAGTCATGAACTTTCTTCAGGAAGTCTCTCTCCCGGCACCTTTTGGACTCTCGTATCGTTGTCGCGTAAGTAGATTCTGTGATAAGCAGGTCAGGCCGACATTTGTCTATCCATGCCGCTCCTAGATGTCTGTCCGGCGTCATGTTGTAATCACCCTATATATAGTAAATAGTATATATGTAAACCGTCTCTGTGGCCTAGTGGTTAAGGCGTCAACATAAGGAGCCCCAGGTCGAATGTTCGAACCTCATCAGGAGTTTGTTCTGAAATGGCCGGTAGGTGAGCCGCCAGCTAGTTAAATAATGGTTACAGATTGCCTACCAGCCTGGCGCCAGGCATACAAGCATAGGATTCAGGAAATACTGATGTTCATAAAAAAGGTGTCTCATAAGTCAGAAATGGCTGGCCCTTTAAATAGGGGTTACACTATATATAATAAACAAACAATTTACTTTTTTAATATTTATACAATGTTAAATGTATTACAGACTTTGGTACTTACTGTGTACACTAGAGACTGCTGCCCAACCTTGATATAAAACATGGCCGCACCTAGTACATGGCCCGCATAGTAAGCCTTTATCTCTAATTCGTCGTCAACCTACAATACACATACAACAACCTATAACACACATATACGACAACCTACAATACACATACGACAACCTACAATACACATACAACAACCTATAATACACATATACGACAACCTACAATACACATACGTCAACCAACCTACAATACACATACAACAACCTATAATACACATATACGACAACCTACAATACACATACGTCAACCAACCTACAATACACATACAACAACCTATAATACACATATACGACAACCTACAATACACATACGTCAACCAACCTACAATACACATACAACAACCTATAATACACATATACGACAACCTACAATACACATACGTCAACCTTAACCTACAATACACATACAACAACCTATAATACACATATACGACAACCTACAATACACATACGTCAACCAACCTACAATACACATACAACCAACCTACAATACACATACAACAACCTACAATACACATACGACAACCAACCTACAATACACATACGACAACCTACAATACACATACGACAACCCACAATACACATACAACAACCTACAATACACAAACGACAACCTACAATACACATACGTCAACCTACAATACACATACGACAACCTACAATACACATACATCAACCTACAATACACATACAACAACCCACAATACACATACGACAACCTACAATACACATACGACAACCTACAATACACATACAACAACCTACAATACACATACGACAACTTACAATACACATACGACAACTTACAATACACATAGGACAACCCACAATACACATACGACAACCTACAATACACATACGACAACCTACAATACACATACATCAACCTACAATACACATACGACAACCTACAATACACATACGACAACCAACCTACACTACACATACAACAACCTACAATACACATACGACAACCTACAATACACATACAACAACCTACAATACACATACGACAACCTACAATACACATACGACAACCAACCTACAATACAGATACGACAACCTACAATACACATACGACAACCTACAATACACATACGTCAACCTATAATACACATACGACAACCTACAATACACATACAACAACCTACAATACACATATGTCAACCTACAATACACATACGTCAACCTATAATACACATAGGACAACCTACAATACACATACGTCAACCTACAATACACATACGACAACCTACAATACACATACGTCAACCTACAATACACATACAACAACCTACAATACACATACAGCAACCTACAATACACATACGACAACCTACAATACACATACGACAACCTACAATACACATACGACAACCTACAATACACATACGACAACCTACAATACACATACAGCAACCTACAATACACATACGAAAAACCAACCTACAATACACATACGAAAACCAACCTACAATACACATACGACAACCAACCTACAATACACATACAGCAACCTACAATACACATACGACAACCTACAATACACATACGACAACCTACAATACACATACAACAACCTACAATACACATACGTCAACCTACAATACACATACGACAACCTACAATACACATACGACAACCTACAATACACATACGTCAACCTACAATACACATACGACAACCTACAATACACATACGACAACCTACAATACACATACGACAACCTACAATACACATACGACAACCTACAATACACATACGACAACCTACAATACACATACGACAACCACAATACACATACGACAACCTACAATACACATACGACAACCTACAATACACATACGACAACCTACAATACACATACGACAACCTACAATACACATACGACAACCAACCTACAATACACATACGACAACCTACAATACACATACGAAAACAAACCTACAATACACATACGAAAACAAACCTACAATACACATACGAAAACCAACCTACAATACACATAGGACAACCTACAATACACATAGGACAACCCACAATACACATACAACAACCTACAATACACATACGACAACCTACAATACACATACGTCAACCTACAATACACATACGACAACCTACAATACACATACATCAACCTACAATACACATACAACAACACACAATACACATACGACAACCTACAATACACATACAACAACCTACAATACACATACAACAACCTACAATACACATACGACAACCTATTATACACATACGACAACCTACAATACACATAGGACAACCCACAATACACATACAACAACCTACAATACACATACGACAACCTACAATACACATACGTCAACCTACAATACACATACAACAACCTACAATACACATACGACAACCAACCTACACTACACATACAACAATCTACAATACACATACGACAACCTACAATACACATACAACAACCTACAATACAGATACGACAACCTACAATACACATACGACAACCTACAATACACATACAACAACCTACAATACACATATGTCAACCTACAATACACATACGTCAACCTATAATACACATACGTCAACCTACAATACACATACATCAACCTACAATACACATACGACAACCTACAATACACATACGTCAACCTACAATACACATACAACAACCTACAATACACATACAGCAACCTACAATACACATACGACAACCTACAATACACATACGACAACCTACAATACACATACGACAACCTACAATACACATACAGCAACCTACAATACACATACGAAAACCAACCTACAATACACATACGAAAACCAACCTACAATACACATACGACAACCAACCTACAATACACATACAACAATCTACAATACACATATGACAACCAACCTACAATACACATAGGACAACCTACAATACACATACAACAACCCACAATACACATACAACAACCTACAATACACATACGACAACCTACAATACACATACGTCAACCTACAATACACATACGACAACCTACAATACACATACAACAACCTACAATACACATACGACAACCTACATTACACATACGACAATTTACAATACACATAGGACAACCCACAATACACATACGACAACCTACAATACACATACGACAATCTACAATACACATACGTCAACCTACAATACACATACAACAACCTACAATACACATATGAAAACAAACCTA
The DNA here is from genome assembly GCA_014843695.1 of Archivesica marissinica. Taxonomy (NCBI): domain Eukaryota; kingdom Metazoa; phylum Mollusca; class Bivalvia; order Venerida; family Vesicomyidae; genus Archivesica; species Archivesica marissinica. The sequence goes on from CM026401.1 coordinate 22,653,466, forward strand.
CAATACACATACGAAAACCAACCTACAATACACATACGAAAACCAACCTACAATACACATAGGACAACCTACAATACACATACGACAACCCACAATACACATACAACAACCTACAATACACATACGACAACCTACAATACACATACGTCAACCTACAATACACATACGACAACCTACAATACACATACATCAACCTACAATACACATACAACAACACACAATACACATACGACAACCTACAATACACATACGACAACCTACAATACACATAGGACAACCTACAATACACATACGACAACCTATTATACACATACGACAACCTACAATACACATAGGACAACCCACAATACACATACGACAACCTACAATACACATACGACAACCTACAATACACATACGTCAACCTACAATACACATACAACAACCTACAATACACATACGACAACCAACCTACACTACACATACAACAACCTACAATACACATACGACAACCTACAATACACATACAACAACCTACAATACACATACGACAACCTACAATACACATACGACAACCAACCTACAATACAGATACGACAACCTACAATACACATACGACAACCTACAATACACATACAACAACCTACAATACACATATGTCAACCTACAATACACATACGTCAACCTATAATACACATAGGTCAACCTACAATACACATACATCAACCTACAATACACATACGACAACCTACAATACACTTACGTCAACCTACAATACACATACAACAACCTACAATACACATACAGCAACCTACAATACACATACGACAACCTACAATACACATACGACAACCTACAATACACATACGACAACCTACAATACACATACACCAACCTACAATACACATACGAAAACCAACCTACAATACACATACGAAAACCAACCTACAATACACATACGACAACCAACCTACAATACACATACAACAATCTACAATACACATATGACAACCAACCTACAATACACATAGGACAACCTACAATACACATACAACAACCCACAATACACATACAACAACCTACAATACACATACGACAACCTACAATACACATACGTCAACCTACAATACACATACGACAACCTACAATACACATACAACAACCTACAATACACATACGACAACCTACAATACACATACGACAACTTACAATACACATAGGACAACCCACAATACACATACAACAACCTACAATACACATACGACAACCTACAATACACATACGTCAACCTACAATACACATACAACAACCTACAATACACATACGACAACCAACCTACACTACACATACAACAACCTACAATACACATACGACAACCTACAATACACATACAACAACCTACAATACACATACGACAACCTACAATACACATACGACAACCAACCTACAATACAGATACGACAACCTACAATACACATACGACAACCTACAATACACATACGTCAACCTACAATACACATACGACAACCTACAATACACATACAACAACCTACAATACACATACGTCAACCTACAATACACATACGTCAACCTATAATACACATAGGACAACCTACAATACACATACGTCAACCTACAATACACATACGACAACCTACAGTACACATACGTCAACCTACAATACACATACAACAACCTACAATACACATACAGCAACCTACAATACACATACGACAACCTACAATACACATACGACAACCTACAATACACATACGACAACCTACAATACACATACGACAACCTACAATACACATATAGCAACCTACAATACACATACGAAAACCAACCTACAATACACATACGAAAACCAACCTACAATACACATACGACAACCAACCTACAATACACATACAGCGACCTACAATACACATACGACAACCTACAATACACATACGACAACCTACAATACACATACGACAACCTACAATACACATACGTCAACCTACAATACACATACGACAACCTACAATACACATACGACAACCTACAATACACATACGTCAACCTACAATACACATACGACAACCTACAATACACATACGACAACCAACCTACAATACACATACGACAACCTACAATACACATACGACAACCTACAATACACATACGTCAACCTACAATACACATACGACAACCTACAATACACATACGACAACCAACAATACACATACGACAACCTACAATACACATACGACAACCTACAATACACATACGACAACCAACCTACAATACACATACGAAAACCAACCTACAATACACATACGACAACCAACCTACAATACACATACAACAATCTACAATACACATATGACAACCAACCTACAATACACATAGGACAACCTACAATACACATACGACAACCTACAATACACATACGTCAACCTACAATACACATACAACAACCTACAATACACATACGACAACCAACCTACACTATACATACAACAACCTACAATACACATACGACAACCTACAATACACATACAACAACCTACAATACACATACGACAACCTACAATACACATACGACAACCAACCTACAATACAGATACGACAACCTACAATACACATACGACAACCTACAATACACATACGTCAACCTACAATACACATACGACAACCTACAATACACATACAACCTACAATACACATACGTCAACCTACAATACACATACGTCAACCTATAATACACATAGGACAACCTACAATACACATACGTCAACCTACAATACACATACGACAACCTACAGTACACATACGTCAACCTACAATACACATACAACAACCTACAATACACATACAGCAACCTACAATACACATACGACAACCTACAATACACATACGACAACCTACAATACACATACGACAACCTACAATACACATACGACAACCTACAATACACATATAGCAACCTACAATACACATACGAAAACCAACCTACAATACACATACGAAAACCAACCTACAATACACATACGACAACCAACCTACAATACACATACAGCAACCTACAATACACATACGACAACCTACAATACACATACGACAACCTACAATACACATACGACAACCTACAATACACATACGTCAACCTACAATACACATACGACAACCTACAATACACATACGACAACCTACAATACACATACGTCAACCTACAATACACATACAACAACCTACAATACACATACGACAACCAACCTACAATACACATACGACAACCTACAATACACATACGACAACCTACAATACACATACGTCAACCTACAATACACATACGACAACCTACAATACACATACGACAACCAACAATACACATACGACAACCTACAATACACATACGACAACCTACAATACACATACGACAACCAACCTACAATACACATACGACAACCTACAATACACATACGAAAACAAACCTACAATACACATACGAAAACCAACCTACAATACACATACGAAAACAAACCTACAATACACATAGGACAACCTACAATACACATACGACAACCCACAATACACATACAACAACCTACAATACACATACGACAACCTACAATACACATACGTCAACCTACAATACACATACAACAACCTACAATACACATACATCAACCTACAATACACATACAACAACCCACAATACACATACGACAACCTACAATACACATACGACAACCTACAATACACATACAACAACCTACAATACACATACGACAACCTATTATACACATACGACAACCTACAATACACATAGGACAACCCACACTACACATACGACAACCTACAATACACATATGACAACCTACAATACACATACGTCAACCTACAATACACATACAACAACCTACAATACACATACGACAACCAACCTACACTACACATACAACAACCTACAATACACATACGACAACCTACAATACACATACAACAACCTACAATACACATACGACTACCTACAATACACATACGACAACCTACAATACACATACGACAACCTACAATACACATACAGCAACCTACAATACACATACGAAAACCAACCTACAATACACATACGAAAACCAACCTACAATACACATACGACAACCAACCTACAATACACATACAACAACCTACAATACACATATGACAACCAACCTACAATACACATACGACAACCTACAATACACATACGACAACCTACAATACACATACGACAACCTACAATACACATACGACAACCTACAATACACATATGACAACCAACCTACAATACACATACGACAACCTACAATACACATACAGCAACCTATAATACACATACGACAACCTTACCATACACATACGAAAACCTACACTACACATACGACAACCAACCTACAATACATATACGACAACCCACAATACACATACATCAACCCACAATACACATACGACAACCAACCTACAATACACATATGACAACCTACAATACACATACGAAAACCTACAATACACATACGACAACCTACAATACACATACCACAACCCACAATACACATACAACAATCTACAATACGCATATGACAACCAACCTACAATACATATACGACAACCTACAATACACATATGACAACCTACAATACACATACGACAATCTACAATACACATACGACAACCTACAATACACATACGACAACCTACAATACACATACGACAACCTACAATACACATACAACAACCTACAATACACATACAACAACCTACAATACACATACGACAACCTACAATACACATACGACAACCTACAATACACATACGACAACCAACCTACACTACACATACAACAATCTACAATACACATACGACAACCTACAATACACATACAACAACCTACAATACAGATACGACAACCTACAATACACATACGACAACCTACAATACACATACAACAACCTACAATACACATATGTCAACCTACAATACACATACGTCAACCTATAATACACATACGTCAACCTACAATACACATAATCAACCTACAATACACATACGACAACCTACAATACACATACGTCAACCTACAATACACATACAACAACCTACAATACACATACAACAACCTACAATACACATACGACAACCTACAATACACATACGACAACCCACAATACACATACGACAACCTACAATACACATACAGCAACCTACAATACACATACGACAACCTACAATACACATACGACAACCTACAATACACATACGACAAACTACAATACACATACAACAATCTACAATACACATATGACAACCTACAATACACATAGGACAACCTACAATACACATACAACAACCCACAATACACATACAACAACCTACAATACACATACGACAACCTACAATACACATACGTCAACCTACAATACACATACGACAACCTACAATACACATACAACAACCTACAATACACATACGACAACCTACATTACACATACGACAATTTACAATACACATAGGACAACCCACAATACACATACGACAACCTACAATACACATACGACAATCTACAATACACATACGTCAACCTACAATACACATACAACAACCTACAATACACATATGAAAACAAACCTACAATACACATACGAAAACCAACCTACAATACACATACGAAAACCAACCTACAATACACATAGGACAACCTACAATACACATACGACAACCCACAATACACATACAACAACCTACAATACACATACGACAACCTACAATACACATACGTCAACCTACAATACACATACGACAACCTACAATACACATACATCAACCTACAATACACATACAACAACACACAATACACATACGACAACCTACAATACACATACGACAACCTACAATACACATAGGACAACCTACAATACACATACGACAACCTATTATACACATACGACAACCTACAATACACATAGGACAACCCACAATACACATACGACAACCTACAATACACATACGACAACCTACAATACACATACGTCAACCTACAATACACATACAACAACCTACAATACACATACGACAACCAACCTACACTACACATACAACAACCTACAATACACATACGACAACCTACAATACACATACAACAACCTACAATACACATACGACAACCTACAATACACATACGACAACCAACCTACAATACAGATACGACAACCTACAATACACATACGACAACCTACAATACACATACAACAACCTACAATACACATATGTCAACCTACAATACACATACGTCAACCTATAATACACATAGGTCAACCTACAATACACATACATCAACCTACAATACACATACGACAACCTACAATACACTTACGTCAACCTACAATACACATACAACAACCTACAATACACATACAGCAACCTACAATACACATACGACAACCTACAATACACATACGACAACCTACAATACACATACGACAACCTACAATACACATACACCAACCTACAATACACATACGAAAACCAACCTACAATACACATACGAAAACCAACCTACAATACACATACGACAACCAACCTACAATACACATACAACAATCTACAATACACATATGACAACCAACCTACAATACACATAGGACAACCTACAATACACATACAACAACCCACAATACACATACAACAACCTACAATACACATACGACAACCTACAATACACATACGTCAACCTACAATACACATACGACAACCTACAATACACATACAACAACCTACAATACACATACGACAACCTACAATACACATACGACAACTTACAATACACATAGGACAACCCACAATACACATACAACAACCTACAATACACATACGACAACCTACAATACACATACGTCAACCTACAATACACATACAACAACCTACAATACACATACGACAACCAACCTACACTACACATACAACAACCTACAATACACATACGACAACCTACAATACACATACAACAACCTACAATACACATACGACAACCTACAATACACATACGACAACCAACCTACAATACAGATACGACAACCTACAATACACATACGACAACCTACAATACACATACGTCAACCTACAATACACATACGACAACCTACAATACACATACAACAACCTACAATACACATACGTCAACCTACAATACACATACGTCAACCTATAATACACATAGGACAACCTACAATACACATACGTCAACCTACAATACACATACGACAACCTACAGTACACATACGTCAACCTACAATACACATACAACAACCTACAATACACATACAGCAACCTACAATACACATACGACAACCTACAATACACATACGACAACCTACAATACACATACGACAACCTACAATACACATACGACAACCTACAATACACATATAGCAACCTACAATACACATACGAAAACCAACCTAAATACACATACGACAACCTACAATACACATACGACAACCTACAATACACATACGACAACCTACAATACACATACGACAACCTACAATACACATACGACAACCTACAATACACATACGACAACCTACAATACACATACGACAACCTACAATACACATACGACAACCTACAATACACATACGACAACCTACAATACACATACGACAACCCACAATACACATACGACAACCTACAATACACATACGACAACCTACAATACACATACGACAACCTACAATACACATACGACAACCTACAATACACATACGACAACCTACAATACACATACGACAACCAACCTACAATACACATACGACAACCAACAATACACATACGACAACCTACAATACACATACGACAACCTACAATACACATACGACAACCCACAATACACATACGACAACCTACAATACACATACAACAACCTACAATACACATACGACAACCTACAATACACATATGACAACCCACAATACACATACGACAACCTACAATACACATACGACAACCTACAATACACATACGTCAACCTACAATACACATACGACAACCTACAATACACATACGACAACCCACAATATACATACAACAACCTACAATACACATACGACAACCTACAATACACATACAACAACCTACAATACACATACGACAACCTACAATACACATACGACAACCAACCTACAATACAGATACGACAACCTACAATACACATACGACAACCTACAATACACATACGTCAACCTACAATACACATACGACAACCTACAATACACATACAACCTACAATACACATACGTCAACCTACAATACACATACGTCAACCTATAATACACATAGGACAACCTACAATACACATACGTCAACCTACAATACACATACGACAACCTACAGTACACATACGTCAACCTACAATACACATACAACAACCTACAATACACATACAGCAACCTACAATACACATACGACAACCTACAATACACATACGACAACCTACAATACACATACGACAACCTACAATACACATACGACAACCTACAATACACATATAGCAACCTACAATACACATACGAAAACCAACCTACAATACACATACGAAAACCAACCTACAATACACATACGACAACCAACCTACAATACACATACAGCAACCTACAATACACATACGACAACCTACAATACACATACGACAACCTACAATACACATACGACAACCTACAATACACATACGTCAACCTACAATACACATACGACAACCTACAATACACATACGACAACCTACAATACACATACGTCAACCAACCTACAATACACATACAACAACCTACAATACACATACGACAACCCACAATACACATACGACAACCTACAATACACATACGACAACCTACAATACACATACGTCAACCTACAATACACATACGACAACCTACAATACACATACGACAACCAACAATACACATACGACAACCTACAATACACATACGACAACCTACAATACACATACGACAACCAACCTACAATACACATACGACAACCTACAATACACATACGAAAACAAACTACAATACACATACGAAAACCAACCTACAATACACATACGAAAACAAACCTACAATACACATAGGACAACCTACAATACACATACGACAACCCACAATACACATACAACAACCTACAATACACATACGACAACCTACAATACACATACGTCAACCTACAATACACATACAACAACCTACAATACACATACATCAACCTACAATACACATACAACAACCCACAATACACATACGACAACCTACAATACACATACGACAACCTACAATACACATACAACAACCTACAATACACATACGACAACCTATTATACACATACGACAACCTACAATACACATAGGACAACCCACACTACACATACGACAACCTACAATACACATATGACAACCTACAATACACATACGTCAACCTACAATACACATACAACAACCTACAATACACATACGACAACCAACCTACACTACACATACAACAACCTACAATACACATACGACAACCTACAATACACATACAACAACCTACAATACACATACGACTACCTACAATACACATACGACAACCTACAATACACATACGACAACCTACAATACACATACAGCAACCTACAATACACATACGAAAACCAACCTACAATACACATACGAAAACCAACCTACAATACACATACGACAACCAACCTACAATACACATACAACAACCTACAATACACATATGACAACCAACCTACAATACACATACGACAACCTACAATACACATACGACAACCTACAATACACATACGACAACCTACAATACACATACGACAACCTACAATACACATATGACAACCAACCTACAATACACATACGACAACCTACAATACACATACAGCAACCTATAATACACATACGACAACCTTACCATACACATACGAAAACCTACACTACACATACGACAACCAACCTACAATACATATACGACAACCCACAATACACATACATCAACCCACAATACACATACGACAACCAACCTACAATACACATATGACAACCTACAATACACATACGAAAACCTACAATACACATACGACAACCTACAATACACATACCACAACCCACAATACACATACAACAATCTACAATACGCATATGACAACCAACCTACAATACATATACGACAACCTACAATACACATATGACAACCTACAATACACATACGACAACCTACAATACACATACGACAACCTACAATACACATACGACAACCTACAATACACATACGACAACCTACAATACACATACAACAACCTACAATACACATACAACAACCTACAATACACATACGACAACCTACAATACACATACGACAACCTACAATACACATTCGACAACCTACAATACACATACGACAACCTACAATACACATACGAAAACCCACAATACACATAGGACAACCCACAATACACATACGACAACCTACAATACACATACAACAATTTACAATACGCATATGACAACCTACAATACACAACGACAACCTACAATACACATACAACAACCTACAATACACATACAACAACCTACAATACACATACGACAACCTACAATACACATACGACAACCTACAATACACATACGACAACCTACAATACACATACGACAACCTACAATACACATACGACAACCTACAATACACATACGACAACCCACAATACACATACGACAACCCACAATACACATACGACAACCTACAATACACATACGACAACCTACAATACACATAGGACAACCCACAATACACATACAAAAACCCACAATACACATAGGACAACCCACAATACACATACGACAACCTACAATACACATAGGACAACCCACAATACACATACGACAACCCACAATACACATACGAAAACCCACAATACACATACGACAACCTACAATACACATATGACAACCTACAATACACATAGGACAACCCACAATACACATACGACAACCTACAATACACATACGTCAACCTACAATACACATACGACAACCTACAATACACATACGACAACCTACAATACACATACGACAACCTACAATACACATACGACAACCTACAATACACATACGACAACCTACAATACACATACGACAACCTACAATACACATATGACAACCTACAATACACATACGACAACCTACAATACACATACGACAACCACATACAATAGCAACCTACAATACACATACGACAACCTACAATACACATACGACAACCTACAATACACATACGACAACCTACAATACACATACGACAACCAACCTACAATACACATACGACAACCCACAATACACATACGACAACCTACAATACACATACAACAACCTACAATACACATACAACAACCTACAATACACATACGACAACCTACAATACACATCGACAACCTACAATACATATACATCAACCTACAATACACATACGACAACCTACAATACACATACGTCAACCTACAATACACATACAACAACCTACAATACACATACAGCAACCTACAATACACATACGACAACCTACAATACACATACGACAACCTACAATACACATACGACAACCTACAATACACATACAGCAACCTACAATACACATACGAAAACCAACCTACAATACACATACGAAAACCAACCTACAATACACATACGACAACCAACCTACAATACACATACAACAACCTACAATACACATATGACAACCAACCTACAATACACATAGGACAACCTACAATACACATACGACAACCCACAATACACATACAACAACCTACAATACACATACGACAACCTACAATACACATACGTCAACCTACAATACACATACGACAACCTACAATACACATACATCAACCTACAATACACATACAACAACCCACAATACACATACGACAACCTACAATACACATACGACAACCTACAATACACATACAACAACCTACAATACACATACGACAACCTACAATACACATACGACAACTTACAATACACATAGGACAACCCACAATACACATACGACAACCTACAATACACATACGACAACCTACAATACACATACGTCAACCTACAATACACATACGACAACCTACAATACACATACGACAACCAACCTACACTACACATACAACAACCTACAATACACATACGACAACCTACAATACACATACAACAACCTACAATACACATACGACAACCTACAATACACATACGACAACCAACCTACAATACAGATACGACAACCTACAATACACATACGACAACCTACAATACACATACGTCAACGTATAATACACATACGACAACCTACAATACACATACAACAACCTACAATACACATACGTCAACCTACAATACACATACGTCAACCTATAATACACATAGGACAACCTACAATACACATACGTCAACCTACAATACACATACGACAACCTACAATACACATACGTCAACCTACAATACACATACAACAACCTACAATACACATACAGCAACCTACAATACACATACGACAACCTACAATACACATACGACAAACTACAATACACATACGACAACCTACAATACACATACGACAACCTACAATACACATACAGCAACCTACAATACACATACGAAAACCAACCTACAATACACATACGAAAACAACCTACAATACACATACGACAACCAACCTACAATACACATACGACAACCAACCTAAAATACACATACGACAACCAACCTACAATACACATACGACAACCAACCTACAATACACATACGACAACCAACCTATAATACACATACGTCAACCAACCTACAATACACATACAACAACCTACAATACAGATACAACAACCTACAATACACATACGACAACCAACCTACAATACACATACAACAACCTACAATACACATACGACAACCTACAATACACATACGACAACCTACAATACACATACGACAACCCACAATACACATACGACAACCTACAATACACATACAACAATCTACAATACACATACGACAACCTACAATACACATAGGACAACCCACAATACACATACAACAACCTACAATACACATACGTCAACCTACAATACACATACGTCAACCTACAATACACATACGACAACCCACAATACACATACACCAACCCACAATACACATACAACAACCCACAATATGCATACGACAACCTACAATACACATACGACAACCCACAATACACATACAACAACCCACAATACACATACGAAAACCCACAATACACATAGGACAACCCACAATACACATACGACAACCCACAATACACATACGAAAACCCACAATACACATACGACAACCTACAATACACATATGACAACCTACAATACACATAGGACAACCCACAATACACATACGACAACCTACAATACACATAAGTCAACCTACAATACACATACGACAACCTACAATACACATACGACAACCTACAATACACATACGACAACCTACAATACACATACGACAACCTACAATACACATACGACAACCCACAATACACATACGACAACCTACAATACACATATGACAACCTACAATACACATACGACAACCTACAATACACATACGAAAACCAACCTACAATACACATACGACAACCAACCTAACATACACATACGACAACCAACCTACAATACACATACGACAACCAACCTACAATACACATACGACAACCAACCTATAATACACATACGTCAACCAACCTACAATACACATACAACAACCTACAATACAGATACAACAACCTACAATACACATACGACAACCAACCTACAATACATATACATCAACCTACAATACACATACGACAACCTACAATACACATACGTCAACCTACAATACACATACAACAACCTACAATACACATACAGCAACCTAAAATACACATACGACAACCTACAATACACATACGACAACCTACAATACACATACGACAACCTACAATACACATACAGCAACCTACAATACACATACGAAAACCAACCTACAATACACATACGAAAACCAACCTACAATACACATACGACAACCAACCTACAATACACATACAACAACCTACAATACACATATGACAACCAACCTACAATACACATAGGACAACCTACAATACACATACGACAACCCACAATACACATACAACAACCTACAATACACATACGACAACCTACAATACACATACGTCAACCTACAATACACATACGACAACCTACAATACACATACATCAACCTACAATACACATACAACAACCCACAATACACATACGACAACCTACAATACACATACGACAACCTACAATACACATAGCAACAACCTACAATACACATACGACAACCTACAATACACATACGACAACTTACAATACACATACGACAACCCACAATACACATACGACAACCTACAATACACATACGACAACCTACAATACACATACGTCAACCTACAATACACATACGACAACCTACAATACACATACGACAACCAACCTACACTACACATACAACAACCTACAATACACATACGACAACCTACAATACACATACAACAACCTACAATACACATACGACAACCTACAATACACATACGACAACCAACCTACAATACACATACGACAACCTACAATACACATACGACAACCTACAATACACATACGTCAACCTATAATACACATACGACAACCTACAATACACATACAACAACCTACAATACACATACGTCAACCTACAATACACATACGTCAACCTATAATACACATAGGACAACCTACAATACACATACGTCAACCTACAATACACATACGACAACCTACAATACACATACGTCAACCTACAATACACATACAACAACCTACAATACACATACAGCAACCTACAATACACATACGACAACCTACAATACACATACGACAACCTACAATACACATACGACAACCTACAATACACATACGACAACCTACAATACACATACAGCAACCTACAATACACATACGAAAACCAACCTACAATACACATACGAAAACCAACCTACAATACACATACGACAACCAACCTACAATACACATACGACAACCAACCTAAAATACACATACGACAACCAATACAATACACATACGACAACCAACCTACAATACACATACGACAACCAACCTAAATACACATACGTCAACCAACCTACAATACACATACAACAACCTACAATACACATACAACAACCTACAATACACATACGACAACCAACCTACAATACACATACAACAACCTACAATACACATACGACAACCTACAATACACATACGACAACCTACAATACACATACGACAACCCACAATACACATACGACAACCTACAATACACATACAACAATCTACAATACACATACGACAACCTACAATACACATAGGACAACCCACAATACACATACAACAACCTACAATACACATACGTCAACCTACAATACACATACGTCAACCTACAATACACATACGACAACCCACAATACACATACACCAACCTACAATACACATACGTCAACCTACAATACACATACGACAACCTACAATACACATACGACAACCAACCTACACTACACATACAACAACCTACAATACACATACGACAACCTACAATACACATACAACAACCTACAATACACATACGACAACCTACAATACACATACGACAACCAACCTACAATACAGATACGACAACCTACAATACACATACGACAACCTACAATACACATACGTCAACCTATAATACACATACGACAACCTACAATACACATACAACAACCTACAATACACATACGTCAACCTACAATACACATACGTCAACCTATAATACACATAGGACAACCTACAATACACATACGTCAACCTACAATACACATACGACAACCTACAATACACATACGTCAACCTACAATACACATACAACAACCTACAATACACATACAGCAACCTACAATACACATACGACAACCTACAATACACATACGACAACCTACAATACACATACGACAACCTACAATACACATACGACAACCTACAATACACATACAGCAACCTACAATACACATACGAAAACCAACCTACAATACACATACGAAAACCAACCTACAATACACATACGACAACCAACCTACAATACACATACGACAACCAACCTAAAATACACATACGACAACCAACCTACAATACACATACGACAACCAACCTACAATACACATACGACAACCAACCTATAATACACATACGTCAACCAACCTACAATACACATACAAACTACTTTACAATACACATACAACAACCTACAATACACATACGACAACCTACAATACACATACGACAACCTACAATACACATACGACAACCCACAATACACATACGACAACCTACAATACACATACAACAACCTACAATACACATACGACAACCTACAATACACATACGACAACCCACAATACACATACAACAACCTACAATACACATACGCAACCTACAATACACATACGTCAACCTACAATACACATACGACAACCCACAATACACATACACAACCACAATACACATACAACAACCACAATACATACGACAACCTACAATACACATACGACAACCCACAATACACATACAACAACCCACAATACACATATGACAACCTACAATACACATACGACAACCCACAATACACATACAACAATTACAATACACATACGACAACCTACAATACACATACGACAACCCACAATACACATACGACAACCACAATACACATACGTCAACCCTACAATACACATACAACAACCTACAATACAGATACAACAACCTACAATACACATACGACAACCAACCTACAATACACATACAACAACCTACAATACACATACGACAACCTACAATACACATACGACAACCTACAATACACATACGACAACCCACAATACACATACGACAACCTACAATACACATACAACAATCTACAATACACATACGACAACCTACAATACACATAGGACAACCCACAATACACATACAACAACCTACAATACACATACGTCAACCTACAATACACATACGTCAACCTACAATACACATACGACAACCCACAATACACATACACCAACCCACAATACACATACAACAACCCACAATATGCATACGACAACCTACAATACACATACGACAACCCACAATACACATACAACAACCCACAATACACATATGACAACCTACAATACACATACGACAACCCACAATACACATACAACAATATACAATACACATACGACAACCTACAATACACATTTGACAACCCACAATACACATACGACAACCCACAATACACATACGACAACCCACAATACACATACAACAACCTACAATACACATATGACAACCAACCTACAATACACATACGACAACCTACAATACACATACGACAACCTACAATACACATACAACAACCCACAATACACATACGACAACCTACAATACACATACAACAACCTACAATACACATACAACATCCCACAATACACATACGACAACCTACAATACACATACAACAACCTACAATACACATACATCAACCCACAATATACATACGACAACCCACAATACACATACAACAACATACAATAAACATACGACAACCTACAATACACATATGACAACCCACAATACACATACAACAACCCACACTACACATACGACAACCAACCTACAATACACATACGACAACCTACAATACACATACGACAACCCACAATACACATACGACAACCCACAATACAGTCCTTCGATTTTGAGGCGCGCGATCGCGCCCGCGCGCCTGCACGCGATCGCGCCTGCACGCGATCGCGCCCGCGCGCGCCCGAAATCAAGACTAGACGCGCGACAGACCGAGCGCCTCGAAACATGCGTGCGCTGTTAGCATTGATGTGGTTAAAATTGTTTCTAAAACGTTGCATATTTCACTGCAACAATGAACTCTCCGATCCGGTTGTCGGCACCTTTGTCGGCACATTTGTAGTTTCATTTCAAGCGTGGGTGTCTGCGACGATGTGTTTGACTTTGTAGTCCACGTGCGGCTTATGACTCAAAGGCTTTGACAGGTACAGTGATGCGGAATTTTTTTTATCGGCATCCTTTGATACGATGCAATGATTGTCGCATTATATTTTAAGCTGGCATAATACAACCAACTCTCGGAATGATCACACACATTTAATTGTTGTCAATATACATATAGTCAGCTATGGCAGATACTAAAACAAAGGGGCACTCCGTGCAATTAAAAACATTCCTAAATTGGAACGTCGGGTCGCTAATTGGATTTAAAACTGTTAAAGATAAGCATGGCATTGAATATGTGCATGAAGTATGGTGCAAAACCTGCGCTCGACATGCAGACCACATAAAGAAAAGTGATAAACTGCGCGGGAAAGCAACTACGGACGTTGACAAATATGTTGTGGGCACCAACTTCGTATCAAAACATACTGTGATTAGACTCTGAACGCGACAGTCACACCGACACGGACAGTTCCGGCTCCGAATCCGATGATTACGGAAGTGCCGGAAGTGGACAATAACTTTGCTTTGGTTCGTTATTAAATAATAAAACGATTCTTGTTTCAGGTAACGATGTATCTTTTATAATATATGCCCTCCTTTGTAATTATAATTAAGTTTTAAGTGGCGCGCGTTCTCACAAACAGCGCTCGCAATCTCCAAACGTGGCGCGCGATCGGCGGTGCGCCTGGGTTTTCCATAATCGAAGGACTGCACAATACACATACGACAACCCACAATACACATACGACAACCCACAATACACATACGACAACCTACAATACACATACGACAACCTACAATACACATACGACAACCTACAATACACATACGTCAACCTACAATACACATTCGACAACCTACAATACACATACGACAACCAACCTACAATACACATACAGCAACCTATAATACACATACGACAACCTACAATACACATACGACAACCAACCTACAATACACATACAACAACCTACAATACACATACGACAACCTACAATACACATACGACAACCTACAATACACATACGACAACCTACAATACACATACGACAACCTACAATACACATACGACAACCTACAATACACATACGACAATCTACAATACACATAGGACAACCCACAATACACATTCGACAACCTACAATACACATACGACAACCTACAATACACATACGTCAACCTACAATACACATACGACAACCTACAATACACATACAACAACCTACAATACACATACGACAACCAACCTACAATACACATACGACAACCAACCTACAATACACATACGACAACCAACCTACAATACACATACGACAACCTACAATACACATACGACAACCAACCTACAATACACATACGACAACCAACCTACAATACACATACGCAACCAACCTACAATACACATACAACAACCTACAATACACATACAACAACCTACAATACACATACACAACCAACCTACAATACACATACAACAACCTACAATACACATACGACAACCTACAATACACATACGACAACCCACAATACACATACGACAACCTACAAGATACATACGACAACCTACAATACACATACGACAACCTACAATACACATACGACAACCCACAATACACATACGACAAACTACAATACACATACAACAATCTACAATACACATACGACAACCTACAATACACATAGGACAACCCACAATACACATACAACAACCTACAATACACATACAACAACCCACAATACACATACGTCAACCTACAATACACATAGGACAACCTACAATACACATACAACAACCTACAATACACATACGACAACCTACAATACACATACGACAACCTACAATACACATACGACAACCTACAATACGCATAGGACAACCTACAATACACATACGACAACCTACAATACACATACAACAACCTACAATACACATAAGTCAACCTACAATACACATACGACAACCTACAATACACATACAACAACCTACAATACACATACGACAACCTACAATACACATACGACAACCTACAATACACATACAACAACCTACACTACACATACGTCAACCTACAATACACATACGACAACCTACAATACACATACAACAACCTACAATACACATACGACAACCAACCTACAATACACATACAACAACCTACAATACACATACAACAACCCACAATACACATACGACAACCTACAATACACATACAACAACCTACAATACACATACAACAACCCACAATACGCATACGACAACCTACAATACACATAGGACAACCCACAATACACATACAACAACCTACAATACACATACGTCAACCTACAATACACATACGACAACCTACAATACACATACGACAACCTACAATACACATACGACAACCTACAATACACATACGAAAACCAACCTACAATACACATACGACAACCAACCTACAATACACATACGACAACCAACCTACAATACACATACGACAACCTACAATACACATACGACAACCAACCTACAATACACATACGACAACCAACCTATAATACACATACGTCAACCAACCTACAATACACATACAACAACCTACAATACACATACAACAACCTACAATACACATACGACAACCAACCTACAATACACATACAACAACCTACAATACACATACGACAACCTACAATACACATACGACAACCCACAATACACATACGACAACCTACCAATATACATACGACAACCTACAATACACATACGACAACCTACAATACACATACGACAACCCACAATACACATACAACAACCCACAATACACATACAACAACCCACAATATGCATACGACAACCTACAATACACATACGACAACCCACAATACACATACAACAACCCACAATACACATACGACAACCTACAATACACATACGACAACCCACAATACACATACAACAACATACAATACACATACGACAACCTACAATACACATATGACAACCCACAATACACATACGACAACCCACAATACACATACGACAACCCACAATACACATACAACAACCTACAATACACATACGACAACCTACAATACACATATGACAACCAACCTACAATACACATACGACAACCTACAATACACATACGACAACCTACAATACACATACGACAACCTACAATACACATACGACAACCCACAATACACATATGACAACCAACCTACAATACACATACGACAACCTACAATACACATACGACAACCTACAATACACATACGACAACCTACAATACACATACGACAACCCACAATACACATAGGACAACCTACAAAACACATACAACAATCTACAATACACATACGACAACCTACAATACACATAGGACAACCCACAATACACATACAACAACCGACAATACACATACGTCAACCTACAATACACATAGGTCAACCTACAATACACATACGACAACCCACAATACACATACAACAACCCACAATATGCATACGACAACCTACAATACACATACGACAACCCACAATACACATACAACAACCCACAATACACATACGACAACCTACAATACACATACGACAACCCATAATACACATACAACAACATACAATACACATACGACAACCTACAATACACATATGACAACCCACAATACACATACGACAACCCACAATACACATACGACAACCCACAATACACATACAACAACCCACAATACACATACGACAACCCACAATACACATACAACAACCTACAATACACATACAACAACCCACAATACACATACGACAACCTACAATACACATACAACAACCTACAATACACATACATCAACCCACAATATACATACAACAACCCACAATACACATACAACAACATACAATACACATACGACAACCTACAATACACATATGACAACCCACAATACACATACAACAACCCACACTACACATAGGACAACCAACCTACAATACACATACGACAACCTACAATACACATACGACAACCCACAATACACATACGACAACCCACTATACACATACGACAACCCACAATACACATACGACAACCAACAATACACATACGACAACCTACAATACACATACGACAACCTACAATACACATACGACAACCTAAAATACACATACGTCAACCTACAATACACATTCGACAACCTACAATACACATACGACAACCAACCTACAATACACATACAGCAACCTATAATACACATACGACAACCTACAATACACATACGAAAACCAACCTACAATACACATACGACAACCAACCTACAATACACATACGACAACCAACCTACAATACACATACGACAACCTACAATACACATACGACAACCAACCTACAATACACATACGACAACCAACCTATAATACACATACGTCAACCAACCTACAATACAAATACAACAACCTACAATACACATACAACAACCTACAATACACATACAACAACCTACAATACACATACGACAACCTACAATACACATACGACAACCCACAATACACATACGACAACCTACAAGATACATACGACAACCTACAATACACATACGACAACCTACAATACACATACGACAACCCACAATACACATACGACAAACTACAATACACATACAACAATCTACAATACACATACGACAACCTACAATACACATAGGACAACCCACAATACACATACAACAACCTACAATACACATACAACAACCCACAATACACATACGTCAACCTACAATACACATAGGACAACCTACAATACACATACAACAACCTACAATACACATACGACAACCTACAATACACATACGACAACCAACCTACAATACACATACGACAACCTACAATACACATACGACAACCTACAATACACATACGACAACCTACAATACACATACGACAACCCACAATACACATACGACAACCTACAATACACATACAACAACCTACAATACACATACGACAACCTACAATACACATACGACAACCCACAATACACATACAACAACCTACAATACACATACGTCAACCTACAATACACATACGACAACCTACAATACACATACGACAACCTACAATACACATACACCAACCTACAATACACATACAACAACCTACAATACACATACGACAACCTACAATACACATACGACAACCTACAATACACATACAACAACCCACAATACACATACGACAACCTACAATACACATAGGACAACCCACAATACACATACAACAACCTACAATACACATACGTCAACCTACAATACACATACGACAACCTACAATACACATACGACAACCTACAATACACATACGACAACCTACAATACACATACGACAACCAACCTACAATACACATACGACAACCAACCTATAATACACATACGTCAACCAACCTACAATACACATACAACAACCTACAATACACATACAACAACCTACAATACACATAGGACAACCCACAATACACATACAACAACCTACAATACACATACAACAACCCACAATACACATACGTCAACCTACAATACACATAGGACAACCCACAATACACATACAACAACCTACAATACACATACAACAACCCACACTACACATACGTCAACCTACAATACACATAGGACAACCTACAATACACATACAACAACCCACAATACACATACGACAACCTACAATACACATACAACAACCTACAATACACATACAACAACCCACAATACGCATACGACAACCTACAATACACATAGGACAACCCACAATACACATACAACAACCTACAATACACATACGTCAACCTACAATACACATACGACAACCTACAATACACATACGACAACCTACAATACACATACGACAACCTACAATACACATACGAAAACCAACCTACAATACACATACGACAACCAACCTACAATACACATACGACAACCAACCTACAATACACATACGACAACCTACAATACACATACAACAACCAACCTACAATACACATACGACAACCAACCTATAATACACATACGTCAACCAACCTACAATACACATACAACAACCTACAATACACATACAACAACCTACAATACACATACGACAATCAACCTACAATACACATACAACAACCTACAATACACATACGACAACCTACAATACACATACGACAACCCACAATACACATACGACAACCTACAATACACATACGACAACCTACAATACACATACGACAACCTACAATACACATACGACAACCCACAATACACATACGACAACCTACAATACACATACAACAATCTACAATACACATACGACAACCTACAATACACATAGGACAACCCACAATACACATACAACAACCTACAATACACATACGTCAACCTACAATACACATACGTCAACCTACAATACACATACGACAACCCACAATACACATACAACAACCCACAATACACATACAACAACCCACAATATGCATACGACAACATACAATACACATACGACAACCTACAATACACATATGACAACCCACAATACACATACGACAACCCACAATACACATACGACAACCCACAATACACATACAACAACCTACAATACACATACGACAACCTACAATACACATATGACAACCAACCTACAATACACATACGACAACCTACAATACACATACGACAACCTACAATACACATACAACAACCCACAATACACATACGACAACCTACAATACACATACAACAACCTACAATACACATACAACAACCCACAATACACATACGACAACCTACAATACACATACAACAACCTACAATACACATACATCAACCCACAATATACATACGACAACCCACAATACACATACAACAACCCACAATACACATACGACAACCTACAATACACATACGACAACCTACAATACACATACGACAACCTACAATACACATACAACAACCCACAATACACATACGACAACCTACAATACACATACAACAACCTACAATACACATACAACAACCCACAATACACATACGACAACCTACAATACACATACAACAACCTACAATACACATACATCAACCCACAATATACATACGACAACCCACAATACACATACAACAACCTACAATACACATACGACAACCTACAATACACATACGACAACCCACAATACACATACAACAACCTACAATACACATACGACAACCAACCTACAATACACATACGACAACCTACAATACACATACGACAACCCACAATACACATACGACAACCTACAATACACATACACAACCTACAATACACATACAACAACCCACAATACGCATACGACAACCAACAATACACATAGGACAACCCACAATACACATACAACAACCTACAATACACATACGTCAACCTACAATACACATACGACAACCTACAATACACATACAACAACTCACAATACACATACGACAACCCACAATACACATACAACAACCCACAATACACATACGACAACCTACAATACACATACGACAACCTACAATACACATACGACAACCCACAATACACATACAACAACCCACAATACACATACGACAACCTACAATACACATACAACAACCTACAATACACATACAACAACCCACAATACACATACGACAACCTACAATACACATACAACAACCCACAATACACATACGACAACCTACAATACACATACAACAACCTACAATACACATAATCAACCCACAATATACATACGACAACCCACAATACACATACAACAACATACAATACACATACGACAACCTACAATACACATACAACAACCTACAATACACATACAACAACCCACAATACACATACGACAACCTACAATACACATACGACAACCTACAATACACATACGACAACCCACAATACACATACAACAACCCACAATACACATACGACAACCTACAATACACATACAACAACCCACAATACACATACGACAACCTACAATACACATACAACAACCTACAATATACATACATCAACCCACAATACACATACATCAACCCACAATACACATACGACAACCTACAATACACATACGACAACCCACAATACACATACAACAACCCACAATACACATACAACAACCTACAATACACATACATCAACCCACAATATACATACGACAACCCACAATACACATACAACAACCTACAATACACATACAACAACCCACAATACACATACGACAACCTACAATACACATACAACAACCTACAATACACATACGACAACCTACAATACACATACATCAACCCACAATATACATACGACAACCCACAATACACATACAACAACATACAATACACATACGACAACCTACAATACACATACGACAACCTACAATACGCATAGGACAACCTACAATACACATACGACAACCTACAATACACATACAACAACCTACAATACACATAAGTCAACCTACAATACACATACGACAACCCACAATACACATACAACAACCCACAATACACATACATCAACCCACAATACACATACAACAACCCACACTACAAATACATCAACCTACAATACACATACGACAACCTACAATACACATACGACAACCCACAATACACATACAACAACCCACAATACACATACAACAACCTACAATACACATACATCAACCCACAATATACATACGACAACCCACAATACACATACAACAACCTACAATACACATACAACAACCTACAATACACATACAACAACCCACAATACACATACGACAACCTACAATACACATACAATAACCTACAATACACATACAGCAACCTACAATACACATACGAAAACCTACAATACACATACATCAACCCACAATATACATACGACAACCCACAATACACATACAACAACCTACAATACACATACCTCAACCCACAATATACATACGACAACCCACAATACACATACAACAACATACAATACACATACGACAACCTACAATACACATACAACAACCCACACTACACATACGACAACCTACCTACAATACACATACGACAACCTACAATACACATACGACAACCCACAATACACATACGACAACCTACAATACACATATGACAACCCACAATACACATACAACAACCCACAATACACATACGACAACCTACAATACACATACAACAACCTACAATACACATACAACAACCCACAATACACATACGACAACCTACAATACACATACAACAACCTACAATACACATACATCAACCCACAATATACATACGACAACCCACAATAAACATACAACAACATACAATACACATACGACAACCTACAATACACATATGACAACCCACAATACACATATACAACAACCCACACTACACATACGACAACCAACCTACAATACACATACGACAACCTACAATACACATACGACAACCCACAATACACATACGACAACCCACAATACACATACGACAACCCACAATACACATACGACAACCCACAATACACATACAACAACCTACAATACACATATGACAACCTACAATACACATACGACAACCTACAATACACATATGACAACCAACAATACACATACAACAACCCACAATACACATACGACAACCTACACTACACATACGACAACCAACCTACAATACACATACGACAACCTACAATACACATACAACAACCTACAATACACATACGACAACCCACAATACACATACAACAACCCACAATACACATACGACAACCTACAATACACATATGACAACCTACAATACACATACGACAACCAACCTACAATACACATACGACAACCTACAATACACATAGGACAACCTACAATACACATACGGCAACCAATAAAAACGATATACCATAAGAACATTATAATGTATACATAACACGACGGAAAATGATACTGAGGGATTAAACTTAATGAAGTTGACTTTGCTTTAAAAGATCTTGGAAGTAACTATGTGCACTATGTCACTATATGCCGGTAAAACTTGGCATGGCTTGTGACTTGGTACTATATGTCGGTAAAACTTGGCATGAATTGTGACTTGGTACTATATGTCGGTAAAACTTGGCATGAATTGTGACTTGGAACTATATGTCGGTAAAACTTGGCATGAATTGTGACTTGGCACTATATGTCGGTAAAACTTGGCATGAATTGTGACTTGGCACTATATGTCGGTAAAACTTGGCATGAATTGTGACTTGGTACTATATGCCAGTAAAACTTGGCATGAATTGTGACTTGGCATTATATGCCGGTAAAACTTGGCATGGCTTGTGACTTGGTACTATATGCCGGTAAAACTTGGCATGGCTTGTGACTTGGTACTATATCC
This sequence comes from Archivesica marissinica, assembly GCA_014843695.1. Taxonomy (NCBI): domain Eukaryota; kingdom Metazoa; phylum Mollusca; class Bivalvia; order Venerida; family Vesicomyidae; genus Archivesica; species Archivesica marissinica. Next base: position 22,682,017 of record CM026401.1, read on the forward strand.
GGTAAACGTTGGCACGAATTGTGACTTGGCACTATATGCCGGTAAAACTTGGCATGAATTGTGACTTGGCACTATATGTCGGTAAAACTTGGCATGAATTGTGACTTAGCACTATATGCCGGTAAAATTTGGCATGGCTTGTGATTTGGCACTATGTCGGTAAAACTTGGCATGAATTGTGACTTGGCACTATATGCCGGTAAAACTTGGCATGAATTGTGACTTGGCACTATATGCCGGTAAAACTTGGCATGAATTGTGACTTGGCACTATATGCCGGTAAAACTTGGCATGAATTGTGACTTGGCATTATATGCCGGTAAAACTTGGCATGAATTGTGACTTGGCACTATATGTCGGTAAAACTTGGCATGAATTGTGACTTGGCACTATATGTCGGTAAAACTTGGCATGAATTGTGACTTGGCACTATATGTCGGTAAAACTTGGCATGAATTGTGACTTGGCACTATATGTCGGTAAAACTTGGCATGAATTGTGACTTGGCACTATATGTCGGTAAAACTTGGCATGAATTGTGACTTGGCACTATATGCCGGTAAAACTTGGCATGAATTGTGACTTGGCACTATATGTCGGTAAAACTTGGCATGAATTGTGACTTGGCATTATATGCTGGTAAAACTTGGCATGAATTGTGACTTGGCACTATATGTCGGTAAAACTTGGCATGAATTGTGACTTGGTACTATATGCCGGTAAAACTTGGCATGAATTGTGACTTGGCACTATATGCCGGTAAAACTTGGCATGAATTGTGACTTGGCGCTCAACTTTCTCTCTCGGATATGCTGCAACTGGATAATACCATATACATACAGGGTTCATTCTAGGTCAGAATTTTTGGGAGAAGTGAGAAAGCGCGTGATCGCTTCCTTAAATGGTGTTCTTTAATATACTTCTGCAAAATAGGGTTAAAATGCACAGTACAACCATTAAATACAACATTTGAATAGAAGGAGTGCTTTATAATGGTCCAGTGTATCTTACTAGACAACATTTTGATTGAAGTCCCAATTTCGCCCACACGCCCTCTAGAATGATCCCTGTTAACATACCATAGTATCACGTCGTATACATATAAAACAGATATTCTAAAATCTCTAAATCCCATTAAGGACCATTAAAAAAGCAAACAACCCACCCTATCACAGGTGACTTGATCACAACCACTCACTTCTGAATAACTATTCAACAACAAGAACAAGTTCCTGTGATTGAACGTTGTTAAACAGAAATGAAGTCGTGATAGCGCAGTGGATGCGCATTCACTTCAGGTGCGAAAAGTCTGGAGTTCGAGCCCCGCTGGAGCCGTTACGATTGTGCCCTTAGGAAAGGCATTTGAATTCCACATTGCCTCTTCTCTCTCCCTCGTGGCTATGGATTCCATCAGGAATGAGGTCTCAAGAGTGATTAATATAAGTTGTAAGAACTTGTTTCGCAATCGAGCTAAAATAAATTTGTATAAATTAAACAGAAATGATATGTGGCAGGCATGAAAACTTGTACAAATGATTGATAACCATCGTATACACCATCTTAACAGGCATGAAAACTTGTACAAATGATTGATAACCATCGTATACACCATCTTAACAGGCATGAAAACTTGTACAAATGATTGATAACCATCGTATACACCATCTTAACAGGCTTGAAAACTTGTACAAATGATTGATAACCATCGTATACACCATCTTAACAGGCATGAAAACTTGTACAAATGATTGATAACCATCGTATACACCATCTTAACAGGCTTGAAAACTTGTACAAATGATTGATAACCATCGTATACACCATCTTAACAGGCATGAAAACTTGTACAAATGATTGATAACCATCGTATACACCATCTTAACAGGCTTGAAAACTGGGGATTGAAACTAGTGGATTGAAACTAGTGGATTGAAACTAGAAACTAGTGGATTGAAACTAGTGGATTGAAACTAGTGGATTGAAACTAGTGGATTGAAACTAGAAACCAGTGGATTGAAACTAGTGGATTGAAACTAGTGGATTGAAACTAGTGGATTGAAACTAGTGGATTGAAACTAGAAACCAGTGGATTGAAACTAGTGGATTGAAACTAGAAACTAGTGGATTGAAACTAGAAATCAGTGGATTGAAACTAGAAACTAGTGGATTGAAACTAGAAACTAGTGGATTGAAACTAGAAACTAGTGGATTGAAACTAGAAACTAGTGGATTGAAACTAGAAACTAGTGGATTGAAACTAGAAACTAGTGGATTGAAACTAGAAACTAGTGGATTGAAACTAGTGGATTGAAACTAGAAACTAGTGGATTGAAACTAGAAACTAGTGGATTGAAACTAGAAACTAGTGGATTGAAACTAGTGGATTGAAACTAGTGGATTGAAATTGGGGGGGTGAAACTGGGGGGGGGTGAAACTGGGGTGGGTGTGAAACTGAGGGTGACCAGGGTGGGTGAAACTGAGGTGGGGTGAAACTGCAGGGTAAATCGGGGGTGGGGTGAAATTGGGGGTGGGGTTAAACTGGGCGTGAAACTGGGGAGTGCAACTTATTTTGAAAATGAATAGGTTTAATCTGTGACTGTAACGAAGCAAAATCGGCAACCTGTATCACTTCATGTAGATTGACAGCTTTCACTTTCTTCATACACGACTTGATCATTTCCGATGTGAAGAAGTTTGTCTCTCCTTTCCGATCCACGGTGATCTTACGGAAATCCTCCTGCATATAAACAAGGAAATTGTACAGAAAGGTTAGGGGTCTGCGTGGTCGATTGGTTAAGGCAAGGAAAGTGTACAAAAAGGTTAGGGGACTCAGAGAGTCTCTCCAGCTAGCTTGAGGAAGGCTGCTTGTTCTACTCCTATGGCCGCTGTGGTTCAAACCCTACTTGGAGGAGCACCTGCGGGTCTCCCTTCACCAATAATATCTGGAGAGTCGTCGCCGTGTGATGTAAGACGTTTGTCATGACATATAATTAGTATAGGACCCATCACCTTGGAGAGGCAGCAGGTCATATAGATATAACTTACCAGCAGTATAGGACCCATCACCTTGGAGGGGCATGTCATATAGATATAACTTACCAGCAGTATAGGACACATCACCTTGGAGGGGCCTGTCATATAGATATAACTTACCAGCAGTATAGGACACATCACCTTGGAGGGCGTGTCATATAGATATAACTTACCAGCAGTATAGGACACATCACCTTGGAGGAGCAGGTCATATAGATATAACTTACCAGCAGTATAGGACCCATCACCTTGGAGGGGCATGTCATATAGATATAACTTACCAGCAGTATAGGACCCATCACCTTGGAGGGGCAGCAGTCATATAGATATAACTTACCAGCAGCATAGGACCTAACACCTTGGAGGGGCCTGTCATATAGATATAACTTACCAGCAGTATAGGACACATCACCTTGGAGGGGCAGCAGGTCATATAGATATAACTTACCAGCAGTATAGGACACATCACCTTGGAGGGGCAGGTCATATAGATATAACTTACCAGCAGTATAGGACCCATCACCTTGGAGAGGCAGCAGGTCATATAGATATAACTTACCAGCAGTATAGGACCCATCACCTTGGAGGGGCATGTCATATAGATATAACTTACCAGCAGTATAGGACACATCACCTTGGAGGGGCCTGTCATATAGATATAACTTACCAGCAGTATAGGACACATCACCTTGGAGGGCGTGTCATATAGATATAACTTACCAGCAGTATAGGACCCATCACCTTGGAGGAGCAGGTCATATAGATATAACTTACCAGCAGTATAGGACCCATCACCTTGGAGGGGCATGTCATATAGATATAACTTACCAGCAGTATAGGACCCATCACCTTGGAGGGGCAGCAGTCATATAGATATAACTTACCAGCAGTATAGGACCTAACACCTTGGAGGGGCCTGTCATATAGATATAACTTACCAGCAGTATAGGACACATCACCTTGGAGGGGCAGCAGGTCATATAGATATAACTTACCAGCAGTATAGGACACATCACCTTGGAGGGGAGTGTCATATAGATATAACTTACCAGCAGTATAGGACACATCACATTGGAGGGGCAGGTCATATAGATATAACTTACCAGCAGTATAGGACACATCACATTGGAGGGGCAGGTCATATAGATATAACTTACCAGCAGCATAGGACACATCACATTGGAGGGGCAGGTCATATAGATATAACTTACCAGCAGTATAGGACACATCACCTTGGAGGGGCAGCAGGTCATATAGATATAACTTACCAGCAGTATAGGACACATCACCTTGGAGGGGCGTGTCATATAGATATAACTTACCAGCAGTATAGGACCCATCACCTTGGAGGAGCAGGTCATATAGATATAACTTACCAGCAGTATAGGACACATCACATTGGAGGGGCAGGTCATATAGATATAACTTACCAGCAGTATAGGACCCAACACCTTGGAGGGGCAGCAGGTAATATAGATATAACTTACCAGCAGTATAGGACCCATCACATTGGAGGGGCAGCAGGTCATATAGATATAACTTACCAGCAGTATAGGACACATCACCTTGGAGGAGCAGGTCATATAGATATAACTTACCAGCAGTATAGGACCCATCACCTTGGAGGGGCAGCAGGTCATATAGATATAACTTACCAGCAGTATAGGACACATCACCTTGGAGGGGCGTGTCATATAGATATAACTTACCAGCAGTATAGGACCCATCACCTTGGAGGAGCAGGTCATATAGATATAACATACCAGCAGTATAGGACACATCACCTTGGAGGGGCAGCATGTCATATAGATATAACTTACCAGCAGTATAGGACACATCACCTTGGAGGGGCAGCAGGTCATATATATATAACTTACCAGCAGTATAGGACCCATCACCTTGGAGGGACATGTCATATAGATATAACTTACCAGCAGTATAGGACCCATCACCTTGGAGGGGCAGCAGGTCATATAGATATAACTTACCAGCAGTATAGGACCCATCACAGGGGCAGGTCATATAGATATAACTTACCAGCAGTATAGTACCCATCACCTTGGAGGGGCAGCAGGTCATATATATATAACTTACCAGCAGTATAGGACCCATCACCTTGGAGGGGCATGTCATATAGATATAACTTACCAGCAGTATAGGACCCATCACCTTGGAGGGGCATGTCATATAGATATAACTTACCAGCAGTATAGGACACATCACATTGGAGGGACATGTCATATAGATATAACTTACCAGCAGTATAGGACCCATCACATTGGAGGGGCAGGTCATATAGATATAACTTACCAGCAGTATAGGACCCATCACCTTGGAGGGGCATGTCATATAGATATAACTTACCAGCAGTATAGGACACATCACCTTGGAGGGACATGTCATATAGATATAACTTACCAGCAGTATAGGACCCATCACCTTGGAGGGGCATGTCATATAGATATAACTTACCAGCAGTATAGGACACATCACCTTGGAGGGGCATGTCATATAGATATAACTTACCAGCAGTATAGGACACATCACCTTGGAGGGACATGTCATATAGATATAACTTACCAGCAGTATAGGACCCATCACCTTGGAGGGGCATGTCATATAGATATAACTTACCAGCAGTATAGGACACATCACCTTGGAGGGGCAGCAGGTCATATAGATATAACTTACCAGCAGTATAGGACCCATCACCTTGGAGGGACATGTCATATAGATATAACTTACCAGCAGTATAGGACCCATCACCTTGGAGGGGCATGTCATATAGATATAACTTACCAGCAGTATAGGACCCATCACCTTGGAGGGACAGCAGGTCATATAGATATAACTTACCAGCAGTATAGGACACATCACCTTGGAGGGCGTGTCATATATATATAACTTACCAGCAGTATAGGACACATCACCTTGGAGGGGCGTGTCATATATATATATATAACTTACCAGTAGAATAGGACATATAGCCTTGGTGGGGTGTGGCATATATATATAACTTACCAGCAGTATAGGACACATCACCTTGGAGGGGCGTGTCATATATATATATAACTTACCAGTAGAATAGGACATATAGCCTTGGTGGGGTGTGGCATATATATATAACTTACCAGCAGTATAGGACATATAGCCTCGGAGGGGTGTGGCATATATATATAACTTACCAGCAGTATAGGACATATAGCCTCGGAGGGGTGTGTCATATATATATATAACTTACCAGCAGTATAGGACATATAGCCTCGGAGGGGTGTGTCATATAGATATAACTTACCAGCAGTATAGGACATATAGCCTCGGAGGGGTGTGTCATATAGATATAACTTACCAGCAGTATAGGACATATAGCCTTGGTGGGGTGTGTCATGTAGATAGGACCATCATACCCCACCATCTCGGACATGTAGGGGAGTGCCCCGCAATGGTCTAAGTGGAAGTGACTGAAACATATATATAAACACATAAACATATATATAAACATATATATATAAACATATAATAACTGCGGAGAGACTCGTTGCATAAAATATGGTATGAAATCACCATGAGTGTAGTTTATACAAATTCATTTTAGCTCGATTGCGAAACAAGTTCTTACAACTTATATTAATTACTCTCGATACCTCATTCCTGATGGAATCCATCGACACGAGGGAGAGAGAAGAGGCAGCAACGTGGAATTTAAATGCTTTGCCTAAGGGCATAATCGTAACGGCTCCAGCGGGGCTCGAACTCCGGACCTTTTTCGCACCTGAAGCAAATGCGCATCCAATTTGTATAGACTAAGCCCATTGGGCAGGGTGTTTTCTGAAATTCTACGTATGTTATAACACAGATAGATAGATAGATAGATAGTTTATTCTGAACAAAAAGCAAATGCTCATGAGTTCATTATAACATTGGCATTACAATACTTGGTCAATGGTGTATAGTTCAATCACAAATTCAACATTCAGTACATGCACATTTTGAAAGCATAATATCGAATTAAACTACATAGTGGTTACACATGATCAAATTGAATTCAAATAATTGTATAATATAGTGCAACGATCTGCAACCTGAAAGAGAAAATACATATATATACATACACGCACATGTACATCATCATCAATCCTCTTCACCCCGGTTGGGGTATAGGGCCTTCACCACTGCTCTCCACTTGGACCGGTCCGTTGCTGCTGCTTTGGCTTCCCCCCAGGACATCCTGCTTCGGCGCAGCTCACTGTCCAGAGTCCATCGCCATGTCGTAACTGGTCGACCTCTTTTCCGTGTGCCCTGTGGATTCCAATCCAGTGCTTGGCGTGCTATGTTGGGCTGGTCTCGTCGTAGAGTGTGCCCTATCCACCGCCACTTCCTCTGTGTGATAGAGTCTGTGATGGGGGTCCTGTCTTGTTTGCCGCCACAACTCCTGGTTGGTGATCTTTTCTGGCCATCTGATGTGTAGGATCTGTCTGAGGCAGTTGTTGATGAATACCTGTAGTTTGTGGTCAAGGCCCTTGGTGCGTCTCCAGGTCTCAGCTCCGTACAAGAGGACTGTCTTAACATTCGTCTCAAACAGTTTGAGCTTTGTCTTGAGGTGGATGTTATTGTTGTTCCATACTGGCTTCAACGTCACAAAGGCATGTCGTGCTTTCCCAATACGGGCTTGGATGTCTTCTTCTGTTCCCCCCATTTTGCTGATGACACTGCCGAGGTAGGTGAAGGAGTCAACATTATCGATTGGATGGCCATCTATCTGAATGGGTATGTTCCTTGCCGCGTTTACCCTGAGGCACTTGGTCTTCTTAATGTTGATCTCCAGCCCTGTAGTCTTCGCAACTGTGTGTAAGCGTTCTGACTTCTGTTGCATGTGTTGGTGTGTGTGGGACAGGAGGCCTATATCGTCCGCAAAGTCGAGGTCCTCCAACTTCTCTGTAAGTGTCCACTGTATTCCTCTTGGTCTGTCTACTGTCGTTCTCATTATCCAGTCCAGTACGACGGAGAAAATGAGAGGCGAGAGCATACAGCCCTGACGGACGCCGGTGCTGACGGGAAATGGCTGTGAAAGGTTCATGTCATGGATCACATGGCAAGTGGTGTTGTTGTACAGGCTCCGAATAATGTTGATGATCTTTCCTGGTATGCCGTAGTGCCCGAGGATGCTCCATATGACGTCTCTATCAATCGTGTCAAACGCTTTCTTGAAATCGATGAAGTTGATGTAGATTGGAGACTGCCATTCGATGGACTGTTCAACGATGATGCGGAGTGTTGCTATCTGTACATACCTACATAATATTATGTAATCATACGTACACATGTACATACATACACACATACATTTAATATAAACACTGAAAATATACGAAGATATTTAACAACAAATTGTATGGGATAACGCATATGTGAAAGATTTTGAGTTTCTTTGCGGAGAAAAGTGACTAGTAAAAGAGGATGTTTCTTTGCTCGAACACATGACACTATAATAAACAATTTACTGATTTACTTACATACACTCGTACTATTTACACACCTTATGATAATGCAGTCTAAATGCTCAGTCAACCTGCCCTCTTCAGTGATGAAACTGAAGTCAGGAAACCGTCTCTGTAACATAAACATCTTATATTCATTTGTATTGCAGTCTACGAGGACCACAGCGACAGTAGATAGGGATGGGGGGGAGTGTGTGTTTTACGTTTATTTATCGTCGCTACCGGTTGCCCATATGAGCGACGCCTCCTGAATAGATTAGTTATTTTAGATTTTGGAGGATAGTGCAATGATACAGACAGAGACCCATTCCAGTCTCCTCTGGTTCTTTTACGTGCACAGTGTACATCACCGACACGAGACCTTGGTTCAACGTCCCATCTGAAACAGTTAATTTTATTAGGGTCAGATGAGGGATCGAACCTGCGATCCGTGGATTACCATGGGGAGGACCGAATCTAATGTTGTTATAACTTGTGGTTCAACCAATTTGTGTACGTATGTAATACTTGCATGATTGTGCTTGTGTATACAACTATACATATAATATAAAATATGATTAACCTAAACTAGTAGATATAATAGGAATATATAATTATGCTCATTGACTGTAGGCTTTACCATTTATAGAATATTTCACCATACCGTTTATAGAATATTTCACCATACCGTTTATAGAATATTTCACCATACCGTTTATAGAATATTTCACCATACCGTTTATAGAATATTTCACCATACCGTTTATAGAATATTTCACCATACCGTTTATAGAATATTTCACCATACCGTTTAACATAGAATATTTCACCATAACGTTTAACATAGAATATTTCACCATACCGCTTAACATAGAATATTTCACCATACCGTCTAACATAGAATATTTCACCATACCGTCTAACATAGAATATTTCACCATACCGTCTAACATAGAATATTTCACCATACCGTCTAACATAGAATATTTCACCATACCGTCTAACATAGAATATTTCACCATACCGTCTAACATAGAATATTTCACCATACCGTCTAACATAGAATATTTCACCATACCGTTTAACATAGAATATTTCACCATACCGTCTAACATAGAATATTTCACCATACCGTCTAACATAGAATATTTCACCATACCGTCTAACATAGAATATTTCACCATACCGTGTAACATAGAATATTTCACCATACCGTCTAACATAGAATATTCACCATACCGTCTAACATAGAATATTTCACCTTACCGTCTCTAACATAGAATATTTCACCATACCGTTTAACATAGAATATTTCACCATACCATTTAACATAGAATATTTCACCATACCGTCTAACATAGAATATTTCACCATACCGTCTAACATAGAATATTTCAGAGAACAGAATAGGCCAGACATGTCAGGAAGTCCTGCAGAATTTCTCATAGACTGGTACCAGACATTCACATGTCAGGAAGTCCTGCAGAATTTCTCATAGACTGGTATCAGACATTCACATGTCAGGAAGTCCTGCAGAACTTGTCATAGACTGGTACCAGACATTCTCATGTCAGGAAGTCCTGCAGTTTCTCATAGACTGGTACCAGACATTCACATGCAAGAAGGTCTTGGAGAGTTTCTTGCATAGAGCACAGACATGTTAGAGGGTAGACATATAAGTAAGGTGGAGATGGGGATCAAATCCACAATACGTAACATGAGTTACTAGTCCAGTGAAATACAAACCTATGATATATGAATTACTAGTCCAGTGAATTACAAACCTATGATATATGAATTACTAGTCCAGTGAATTACAAACCTATTATATATGAATTACTAGTCCAGTGAATTACAAACCTATTATATATGAATTACTAGTCCAGTGAATTACAAACCTATGATATATGAATTACTAGTCCAGTGAATTACAAACCTATGATATATGAATTACTAGTCCAGTGAATTACAAACCTATTATATATGAATTACTAGTCCAGTGAATTACAAACCTATGATATATGAATTACTAGTCCAGTGAATTCCAAACCTATGATATATGAATTACTAGCCCAGTGAATTATAAACCTATTATATATGAATTACGAGTCCAGTGAATTACAAACCTATTATATATGAATTACTAGTCCAGTGAATTACAAACCTATGATATATGAATTACTAGTCCAGTGAATTCCAAACCTATGATATATGAATTACTAGCCCAGTGAATTATAAACCTATTATATATGAATTACGAGTCCAGTGAATTACAAACCTATTATATATGAATTACTAGTCCAGTGAATTACAAACCTATGATATATGAATTACTAGTCCAGTGAATTACAAACACTATGATATATGAATTACTAGTCCAGTGAATTACAAACCTATTATATATGAATTACGAGTCCAGTGAATTACAAACCCTATGATATATGAATTACTAGTCCAGTGAATTACAAACCTATGATATATGAATTACTAGTCCAGTGAATTACAAACCTATTATATATGAATTACTAGCCCAGTGAATTACAAACCTATTATATATGAATTATGATTCTAGTGAATTACAAACCTATGACATGAATTACTAGTCCAGTGAATTACAAACCGATGATATATGAATTATGATTCTAGTGAATTACAAACCTATGACATATTAATTACTAGTCCAGTGAATTACAAACCAATGATATATGAATTACTAATCCAGTGAATTACAAACCTATGATATATCAATTACTAGTCCAGTGAATTACAAACCTATGATATATGAATTACTAGTCCAGTGAATTACAAACCCTATGATATATGAATTACTAGTCCAGTGAATTACAAACCTATTATATATGAATTACAAGTCCAGTGAATTACAAACCCTATGATATATGAATTACTAGTCCAGTGAATTACAAACCTATGATATATGAATTACTAGTCCAGTGAATTACAAACCTATTATATATGAATTACTAGCCCAGTGAATTACAAACCTATTATATATGAATTATGATTCTAGTGAATTACAAACCTATGACATGAATTACTAGTCCAGTGAATTACAAACCGATGATATATGAATTATGATTCTAGTGAATTACAAACCTATGACATATTAATTACTAGTCCAGTGAATTACAAACCTATGATATATGAATTACTAGTCCAGTGAATTACAAACCTATGATATATGAATTACTAGTCCAGTGAATTACAAACCTATTATATATGAATTACGAGTCCAGTGTAATACCAACTAGCCTACTATTCAATGACTAATTAACACAGTAATATTCATCACTTACATCATCGTTGAAACCCATGTGCATTCCACAGTCAAACATGATGTTCTTTCCACCAATTGTAACCAAAATGCAGCTGCGCCCAACATCTGTGTAATATCATAATAAAAAGAGGATCTTACACGAGTGGTGATATCATTCCATATTTTATGAAACAAGTTTTGGAATGTTGCTATTAAGCGAAGCTTTTCGTAAAACGTTTGTAAGTAATTATCTAGATAGTTAAAAGAATAAAAAATACTTGAAAAAGCTTTCAGTTTTGTTTTTTCCATTTCTTAATGAAATAAAAACAACATAAATTAAATTCCTACCTTGTCCCGCTCCTGCAATATAAAAAAAACACAATTAGTACACTGTATTAAGAATGGTGTTCTAGCTGGGCCGTAGATAAATTAAGATAATTAGTACACTGTATTAAGAATGGTGTTCAATCCAGGCCATAGATAAATTAAGATAATTAGTACACTGCACATGTATTAAGAATGGTGTTCCATCTGGGCCATAGATAAATTAAGATAATTAGTACACTGTATTAAGAATGGTGTTCCATCTGGGCCATAGATAAATTAAGATAATTAGTACACTGTACATGTATTAAGAATGGTGTTCAATCGAGGCCACATACAAACAAATTATACAATTAGTACACTGTATAAAGTATGGCGACAAATTGGGGCCATAGATAATTAGTACACTGTGTAGAGTAGGGTGTTCCACCGGGGACATTGAGTACAGTGTATTCAGTAGGGTGTTCCACCGGGGACATTGAGTACAGTGTATTCAGTATGGTGTTCCACCGGGGACATTGATTACAGTGTATTCAGTAGGGTGTTCCACCGGGGACATTGAGTACAGTGTATTCAGTAGGGTGTTCCACCGGGGACATTGAGTACAGTGTATTCAGTAGGGTGTTCCACCGGGGACATTGAGTACAGTGTATTCAGTAGGGTGTTCCACCGGGGACATTGAGTACAGTGTATTCAGTAGGGTGTTCCACCGGGGACATTGAGTACAGTGTATTCAGTAGGGTGTTCCACCGGGGACATTGAGTACAGTGTATTCAGTAGGGTGTTCCACCGGGGACATTGAGTACAGTGTATTCAGTAGGGTGTTCCACCGGGGACATTGAGTACAGTGTATTCAGTAGGGTGTTCCACCGGGGACATTGAGTACAGTGTATTCAGTAGGGTGTTCCACCGGGGACATTGAGTACAGTGTATTCAGTAGGGTGTTCCACCGGGGACATTGAGTACAGTGTATTCAGTAGGGTGTTCCACCGGGGACATTGAGTACAGTGTATTCAGTAGGGTGTTCCACCGGGGACATTGAGTACAGTGTATTCAGTAGGGTGTTCCACCGGGGACATTGAGTACAGTGTATTCAGTATGGTGTTCATTCGAGGCCACAGACAATTACAATTAGTGTACAACATATAAAGTATGGTGTCTTGAAATCTTCCATTTGAAATAATCTGGCAAGTAGAGAACATTGTACTACCGGTATACCGTACGGTATAGACTTATAGACTGTACCTGGTGCTTGTGCGCAACCGGATCTTATTACAAATACTTCCGCGTTCAATACTTGTTTAATTATAAATAAGAACAGAGTCACCTGTTGATTTTAATCAGCGTGAAATGACAATAATTAAACAAGTATTGAACGTGGAAGTATTTGTAATAAGATCCGGTTGCGCCTGCGCACAAGCACCAGGTACAGTCTATAAGTCTATGCCGTACGGTATAGTACAATGTTCTCTAGCAAGCTTGTAAATTATTTAAAAGAAAAAACATGGACAAAAAATGCGGAAAGACATACATGTTCTAAAAATGATGAGAATTTCAAAGTCAAACTCAACTTATCTGTTGGTGGGAAATGATTCCAGATTACACCACAGACTTTTGCTTTATGTATACATTACAGTGGGCCTAGCTACACCCCTGGTTAATACAATTGAACAACTTGCTACATCATTTATGCCTGGAACACTGTGGAAAGGACATCACTGTAAAATGAACTATGACAGTGAAAACTATTTACAACTGGAAAGTCCACATAACATATTTTTATTACACAGGGTGGAAGTCCTAGGATAGAGGTACAGGAAGACGTTTGTGCTTTGTGGATAAAATGCCATTCTATATCTGTTGAATTACGTAGCAGGTCCATTGCTGTTACATGCATAGATGCTACAGCGAATTGAAATATTGGAGAGCCTCTATATGTTCCACTAGGAGCCCCGTGTTTTATACAACAAGACGATAATGGGCTACGCTACACAAGATTACAGTATCTCACAAAAGTGCCAATCTATCCAACTTGCCCATTACAGTTTAAATGTTTAACTGAAATTCTTTCATCCGATTTCATATCCAGTTCATAAGAAACGTTAAATAACATTTATATTTAACACATACACTATAGATCAAATAGTCTGATCACTGGATAAGATACTCACCAAGGGGTGTAACGGTTATTTCAGACATTCTGCTTTACAGTAAATATTTGTTCAACTATCTAATCTGAGAAATAACTCTGTCTGATATGGGGGCTGACATGTTGTAACTCTGCAGTAAATGATTTCTACTTTCGTTTTAGAAAATATTCGATTCATTTCGATCTCTCTTTCTCTCTCTCAGTTTTTTTGCATACCATTCATAACGTCGAATAAATATTATTTTATTTAATCTTATGTCTTATGATCACGTTGTTATTTATTTTGAGATAAAACAATATATAACTGTCAAACCAGTGGTCATATATATTCTCCGTACATACGCCGTATCGTACCGTACTGCCAAATGTCCATCTACAGAGCGACAATGTCGAATCCACCACAGGAACTTGAAAATGTATCCATAAGCCACCAAAGGTCTCGTACCTCTATCCTAGGACACCCCTTTCTTTTTTAATAGAGGGGGGTGTCCTAGGATAGAGGTACGAGACCGTTGGTGGCTTGTGGATACAATTTCAAGTTCCTGTGAATCAACATTATTATAGATACTCAGTAGAGTTCAAGTCTACATTCTAACAAAGTATTGTAAACAATCGACCGTACAATAAATGTTCGACACTATCGATCAGACGTTGATATATATTTCCTTGGTCAGTCATATCCACAGGCACCAGACACACATTTGGCCTATGATCATATAGTACGTAATGTTTACTAAAATTTACTTACTATATGACCATAGGCTTGTGTCTGGTGCCTGTGGTTATATCATTAGAGCGATGGTCTAAGATGGGCCATAGCCAAATAAGGTATGTACATTAATGCGCATGCTCAGCGCCGCTGTGAAGTCACCTATAGCACGCTCCACATTCTATTTTCATCGTTTTTATTTATTTAGCGTCGCTAATGGTTGGCCATATAAGCGAACGGCAGTTTACCTAACAACACCTTTCATGGGCAGGCTCCAGCTGTTAACCAGTACTTGGTGCAGCAACATCCATAAGAAACTGCCAACTGTTTCATATAAAGAGACACGGTCCGATTTGGGCTCAAACCTGTGGCCATCAGTGATGATAGGTTATAGTGGTATACAAGTCGGGCGACCGTAACCACTCGACCATGGAGGCGGACTTCAACATTCTTATAAAAAGTGATATCAATAGAAGGAAATGATGGTATATCTGATGCCGCTACCCAATCTCCGGTTTCCTACCTACCCAATCTCCGGTTTCCTACCTACCCAACCTCCGGTTTCCTACCTACCCAACCTCCGGTTTCCTACCTACCCAACCTCAGGTTTCCTACCTACCCAATCTCCGGTTTCCTACCTACCCAACCTCCGGTTTCCTACCTACCCAACCTCCGGTTTCCTACCTACCCAACCTCAGGTTTCCTACCTACCCAGTCTCCGGTTTCCTACCTACCCAATCTCCGGTTTCCTACCTACCCAACCTCCGGTTTCCTACCTACCCAACCTCCGGTTTCCTACCTACCCAGTCTCCGGTTTCCTACCTACCCAACCTCCGGTTTCCTACCTACCCAGTCTCCGGTTTCCTACCTACCCAACCTCCGGTTTCCTACCTACCCAACCTCCGGTTTCCTACCTACCCAACCTCCGGTTTCCTACCTACCCAATCTCCGGTTTCCTACCTACCCAATCTCCGGTTTCCTACCTACCCAACCTCCGGTTTCCTACCTACCCAATCTCCGGTTTCCTACCTACCCAATCTCCGGTTTCCTACCTACCCAACCTCCGGTTTCCTACCTACCCAATCTCCGGTTTCATACCTACCCAGTCTCCGGTTTCCTACCTACCCAACCTCAGGTTTCCTACCTACCCAGTCTCCGGTTTCCTACCTACCCAACCTCCGGTTTCATACCTACCCAACCTCCGGTTTCATACCTACCCAGTCTCCGGTTTCCTACCTACCCAACCTCAGAGTTCCAACCTACCCAGTCTACGGTTTCCTACCTACCCAGTCTCCGGTTTCCTACCTACCCAACCTCCGGTTTCCTACCTACCCAATCTCCGGTTTCCTACCTACCCAATCTCCGGTTTCCTACCTACCCAACCTCCGGTTTCCTACCTACCCAATCTCCGGTTTCATACCTACCCAGTCTCCGGTTTCCTACCTACCCAACCTCAGGTTTCCTACCTACCCAGTCTCCGGTTTCCTACCTACCCAGTCTCCGGTTTCCTACCTACCCAGTCTCCGGTTTCCTACCTACCCAGTCTCCGGTTTCCTACCTACCCAGTCTCCGGTTTCCTACCTACCCAACCTCCGGTTTCCTACCTACCCAGTCTCCGGTTTCCTACCTACCCAACCTCCGGTTTCCTACCTACCCAACCTCCGGTTTCCTACCTACCCAGTCTCCGGTTTCCTACTTACCCAACCTCCGGTTTCCTACCTACCCAACCTCAGGTTTCCTACCTACCCAGTTTCCGGTGTCCTACCTTCCCAACCTCAGGTTTCCTACCTACCCAACCTCCGGTTTCCTACCTACCCAACCTCAGGATTCCTACCTACCCAACCTCCGGTTTCCTACCTACCCAACCTCCGGTTTCCTACCTACCCAACCTCCGGTTTCATACCTACCCAACGTCAGGTTTCCTACCTACCCAGTTTCCGGTGTCCTACCTTCGCAACCTCAGGTTTCCTACCTACCCAACCTCCGGTTTCATACCTACCCAACCTCAGGTTTCCTACCTACCCAGTCTCCGGTTTCCTACCTACCCAACCTCAGGTTTCCTACCTACCCAACCTCCGGTTTCATACCTACCCAACCTCAGGTTTCCTACCTACCGAGTTTCCGGTGTCCTACCTTCCCAACCTCAGGTTTCCTACCTACCCAACCTCCGGTTTCATACCTACCCAACCTCAGGTTTCCTACCTACCCAGTTTCCGGTGTACTACCTTCCCAACCTCAGGTTTCCTACCTACCCAACCTCCGGTTTCCTATCTACCCAATCTTCGGTTTCCTACCTACCCAACCTCAGGTTTCCTACCTACCCAACCTCAGGTTTCCTACCTTCCCAACCTCAGGTTTCCGACCTACCCAACCTCCGGTTTCCTACCTACCCAATCTCCGGTTTCCTACCTACCCAACCTCCGGTTTCCTACCTACCCAACCTCAGGTTTCCTACCTACCCAACCTCCGGTTTCCTACCTACCCAACCTCCGGTTTCATACCTACCCAACCTCAGGTTTCCTACCTACCCAGTTTCCGGTGTCCTACCTTCCCAACCTCAGGTTTCCTACCTACCCAACCTCCGGTTTCCTACCTACCCAATCTCCGGTTTCCTACCTACCCAACCTCCGGATTCCTACCTACCCAACCTCAGGTTTCCTACCTACCCAGTTTCCGGTGTCCTACCTTCCCAACCTCAGGTTTCCTACCTACCCAACCTCCGGTTTCCTACCTACCCAGTCTCCGGTTTCCTACCTACCCAACCTCCGGTTTCCTACCTACCCAACCTCCGGTTTCCTACTTACCCAGTCTCCGGTTTCCTACCTACCCAACCTCCGGTTTCCTACCTACCCAACCTCCGGTTTCCTACCTACCCAACCTCAGGTTTCCTACCTACCCAACCTCCGGTTTCCTACCTACCCAACCTCAGGTTTCCTACTTACCCAACCTCCGGTTTCCTACCTACCCAACCTCCGGTTTCCTACTTACCCAGTTTCCGGTGTCCTACCTTCCCAACCTCCGGTTTCCTACCTACCCAACCTCAGGTTTCCTACCTACCCAACCTCCAGTTTCATACCTATCCAACCTCAGGTTTCCTACCTACCCAGTTTCCGGTGTCCTACCTTCCCAACCTCAGGTTTCCTACCTACCCAACCTCCGGTTTCCTACTTACCCAACCTCCGGTTTCCTACCTACCCAGTCTCCGGTTTCCTACCTACCCAATCTCCGGTTTCATACCTACCCAGTCTCCGGTTTCCTACCTACCCAGTGTCCGGTTTCCTACCTACCCAACCTCCGGTTTCCTACCTACCCAACCTCCGGTTTCCTACCTACCCAGTGTCCGGTTTCCTACCTACCCAACCTCCGGTTTCCTACCTACCCAACCTCCGGTTTCCTACCTACCCAACCTCAGGTTTCCTACCTACCCAACCTCCGGTTTCCTACCTACCCAACCTCCGGTTTCCTACCTACCCAACCTCCGGTTTCCTACCTACCCAACCTCAGGTTTCCTACCTACCCAACCTCCGGTTTCCTACCTACCCAACCTCCGGTTTCCTACCTACCCAACCTCAGGTTTCCTACCTACCCAACCTCCGGTTTCCTACCTACCCAACTCCGGTTTCCTACCTACCCAACCTCCGGTTTCCTACCTACCCAACCTCCGGTTTCCTACCTACCCAACCTCCGGTTTCCTACCTACCCAACCTCCGGTTTCCTACCTACCCAACCTCCGGTTTCCTACCTACCCAACCTCCGGTTTCCTACCTACCCAATCTCCGGTTTCCTACCTACCCAACCTCCGGTTTCCTACCTACCCAACCTCCGGTTTCCTACCTACCCAACCTCCGGTTTCCTACCTACCCAACCTCCGGTTTCCTACCTACCCAACCTCAGGTTTCCTACCTACCCAGTCTCCGGTTTCCTACCTACCCAACCTCCGGTTTCCTACCTACCCAACCTCCGGTTTCCTACCTACCCAGTCTCCGGTTTCCTACCTACCCAACCTCCGGTTTCCTACCTACCCAACCTCCGGTTTCCTACCTACCCAGTCTCCGGTTTCCTACCTACCCAACCTCCGGTTTCCTACCTACCCAACCTCCGGTTTCCTACCTACCCAACCTCAGGTTTCCTACCTACCCAACCTCCGGTTTCCTACCTACCCAACCTCAGGTTTCCTACTTACCCAACCTCCGGTTTCCTACCTACCCAACCTCCGGTTTCCTACTTACCCAGTTTCCGGTGTCCTACCTTCCCAACCTCCGGTTTCCTACCTACCCAACCTCAGGTTTCCTACCTACCCAACCTCCAGTTTCATACCTATCCAACCTCAGGTTTCCTACCTACCCAGTTTCCGGTGTCCTACCTTCCCAACCTCAGGTTTCCTACCTACCCAACCTCCGGTTTCCTACTTACCCAACCTCCGGTTTCCTACCTACCCAGTCTCCGGTTTCCTACCTACCCAATCTCCGGTTTCATACCTACCCAGTCTCCGGTTTCCTACCTACCCAGTGTCCGGTTTCCTACCTACCCAACCTCCGGTTTCCTACCTACCCAACCTCCGGTTTCCTACCTACCCAGTCTCCGGTTTCCTACCTACCCAACCTCCGGTTTCCTACCTACCCAATCTCCGGTTTCCTACCTACCCAACCTCAGGTTTCCTACCTACCCAACCTCCGGTTTCCTACCTACCCAATCTCCGGTTTCCTACCTACCCAACCTCCGGTTTCCTACCTACCCAACCTCAGGTTTCCTACCTACCCAGTTTCCGGTGTCCTACCTTCCCAACCTCAGGTTTCCTACCTACCCAACCTCCGGTTTCCTACCTACCCAACCTCCGGTTTCCTACCTACCCAACCTCCGGTTTCCTACCTACCCAACCTCCGGTTTCCTACCTACCCAATCTCCGGTTTCCTACCTACCCAACCTCCGGTTTCCTACCTACCCAACCTCCGGTTTCCTACCTACCCAACCTCCGGTTTCCTACCTACCCAACCTCCGGTTTCCTACCTACCCAACCTCCGGTTTCCTACCTACCCAACCTCCGGTTTCCTACCTACCCAACTCCGGTTTCCTACCTACCCAACCTCCGGTTTCCTACCTACCCAACCTCCGGTTTCCTACCTACCCAACCTCCGGTTTCCTACCTACCCAACCTCCGGTTTCCTACCTACCCAACCTCCGGTTTCCTACCTACCCAACCTCCGGTTTCCTACCTACCCAATCTCCGGTTTCCTACCTACCCAACCTCCGGTTTCCTACCTACCCAACCTCCGGTTTCCTACCTACCCAACCTCCGGTTTCCTACCTACCCAACCTCCGGTTTCCTACCTACCCAACTCCGGTTTCCTACCTACCCAGTCTCCGGTTTCCTACCTACCCAACCTCCGGTTTCCTACCTACCCAACCTCCGGTTTCCTACCTACCCAATCTCCGGTTTCCTACCTACCCAACCTCCGGTTTCCTACCTACCCAACCTCAGGTTTCCTACCTACCCAGTTTCCGGTGTCCTACCTTCCCAACCTCAGGTTTCCTACCTACCCAACCTCCGGTTTCCTACCTACCCAGTCTCCGGTTTCCTACCTACCCAACCTCCGGTTTCCTACCTACCCAACCTCCGGTTTCCTACTTACCCAGTCTCCGGTTTCCTACCTACCCAACCTCCGGTTTCCTACCTACCCAACCTCCGGTTTCCTACCTACCCAACCTCCGGTTTCCTACCTACCCAACCTCCGGTTTCCTACCTACCCAACCTCAGGTTTCCTACCTACCCAACCTCCGGTTTCCTACCTACCCAACCTCCGGTTTCCTACCTACCCAGTCTCCGGTTTCCTACCTACCCAGTCTCCGGTTTCCTACCTACCCAACCTCCGGTTTCCTACCTACCCAATCTCCGGTTTCCTACCTACCCAATCTCCGGTTTCCTACCTACCCAACCTCCGGTTTCCTACCTACCCAACCTCCGGTTTCCTACCTACCCAGTCTCCGGTTTCCTACCTACCAACCTCCGGTTTCCTACCTACCCAGTCTCCGGTTTCCTACCTACCCAACCTCCGGTTTCCTACCTACCCAACCTCCGGTTTCCTACCTACCCAGTCTCCGGTTTCCTACCTACCCAACCTCGGTTCCTACCTACCCAGTCTCCGGTTTCCTACCTACCCAGTCTCCGGTTTCCTACCTACCCAACCTCCGGTTTCCTACCTACCCAATCTCCGGTTTCCTACCTACCCAACCTCCGGTTTCCTACCTACCCAACCTCCGGTTTCCTACCTACCCATCCGGTTTCCTACCTACCCAGTCTCCGGTTTCCTACCTACCCAACCTCAGGTTTCCTACCTACCCAACCTCCGGTTTCCTACCTACCCAGTCTCCGGTTTCCTACCTACCCAGTCTCCGGTTTCCTACCTACCCAATCTCCGGTTTCCTACCTACCCAGTCTCCGGTTTCCTACCTACCCAGTCTCCGGTTTCCTACCTACCCAACCTCCGGTTTCCTACCTACCCAGTCTCCGGTTTCCTACCTACCCAACCTCCGGTTTCCTACCTACCCAATCTCCGGTTTCCTACCTACCCAACCTCCGGTTTCCTACCTACCCAACCTCCGGTTTCCTACCTACCCAACCTCCGGTTTCCTACCTACCCAATCTCCGGTTTCCTACCTACCCAA
>CM026401.1:22704645-22719950 GCA_014843695.1 Archivesica marissinica
ATGTCTTCCCATGTAGTCCTGAATACTAGTGTATATGTCTCCCCATGTAGTCCTGAATACCAGTGTATATGTTCCCCATAGAGATGTAGTCCTGAATACCAGTGTATATGTCTCCCCATGTAGTCCTGAATACCAGTGTATATGTCTCCCCATGTAGTCCTGAATACTAGTGTATATGTCTCCCCATATGTAGTCCTGAATACCAGTGTATATGTCTCCCCATGTAGTCCTGAATACTAGTGTATATGTCTCCCCATGTAGTCCTGAATACTAGTGTATATGTCTCCCCATGTAGTCCTGAATACTAGTGTATATGTCTCCCCATAGAGATGTAGTCCTGAATACAGTGTATATGTCTCCCCATGTAGTCCTGAATACTAGTGTATATGTCTCCCCATAGAGATGTAGTCCTGAATACTAGTGTATATGTCTCCCCATGTAGTCCTGAATACTAGTGTATATGTCTCCCCATAGTCCTGAATACTAGTGTATATGTCTCCCCATGTAGTCCTGAATACTAGTGTATATGTCTCCCCATGAATGTAGTCCTGAATACTAGTGTATATGTCTCCCCATGTAGTCCTGAATACCAGTGTATATGTCTCCCCATAGAGATGTAGTCCTGAATACCAGTGTATATGTCTCCCCATGTAGTCCTGAATACTAGTGTATATGTCTCCCCATGTAGTCCTGAATACTAGTGTATATGTCTCCCCATGTAGTCCTGAATACTAGTGTATATGTCTCCCCATGTAGTCCTGAATACTAGTGTATATGTCTCCCCATGTAGTCCTGAATACCAGTGTATATGTCTCCCCATGTAGTCCTGAATACCAGTGTATATGTCTCCCCATGTAGTCCTGCATACTAGTGTATATGTCTCCCCATGTAGTCCTGAATACCAGTGTATATGTTCCCCATAGAGATGTAGTCCTGAATACCAGTGTATATGTCTCCCCATGTAGTCCTGAATACCAGTGTATATGTCTCCCCATGTAGTCCTGAATACTAGTGTATATGTCTCCCCATGTAGTCCTGAATACCAGTGTATATGTCTCCCCATGTAGTCCTGCATACTAGTGTATATGTCTCCCCATGTAGTCCTGCATATTAGTGTATATGTCTCCCCATAGAGATGTAGTCCTGCATACTAGTGTATATGTCTCCCCATAGAGACATAGTCCTGAATACTAGTGTATATGTCTCCCCATGTAGTCCTGCATACTAGTGTATATGTCTCCCCATAGTCCTGAATACTAGTGTATATGTCTCCCCATGTAGTCCTGAATACTAGTGTATATGTCTCCCCATAGAGATGTAGTCCTGAATACTAGTGTATATGTCTCCCCATGTAGTCCTGAATACTAGTGTATATGTCTCCCCATATGTAGTCCTGAATACCAGTGTATATGTCTCCCCATGTAGTCCTGCATACTAGTGTATATGTCTCCCCATGTAGTCCTGAATACCAGTGTATATGTCTCCCCATAGAGATGTAGTCCTGAATACCAGTGTATATGTCTCCCCATAGAGATGTAGTCCTGAATACCAGTGTATATGTCTCCCCATAGAGATGTAGTCCTGAATACTAGTGTATATGTCTCCCCATAGAGATGTAGTCCTGAATACCAGTGTATATGTCTCCCCATGTAGTCCTGCATACTAGTGTATATGTCTCCCCATGTAGTCCTGCATACTAGTGTATATGTCTCCCCATGTAGTCCTGCATACTAGTGTATATGTCTCCCCATAGAGATGTAGTCCTGAATACCAGTGTATATGTCTCCCCATGTAGTCCTGCATACTAGTGTATATGTCTCCCCATAGAGATGTAGTCCTGAATACCAGTGTATATGTCTCCCCATGTAGTCCTGAATACTAGTGTATATGTCTCCCCATAGTCCTGAATACTAGTGTATATGTCTCCCCATGGTAGTCCTGAATACTAGTGTATATGTCTCCCCATAGAGATGTAGTCCTGAATACCAGTGTATATGTCTCCCCATAGAGATGTAGTCCTGAATACCAGTGTATATGTCTCCCCATAGAGATGTAGTCCTGAATACTAGTGTATATGTCTCCCCATAGGTAGTCCTGAATACTAGTGTATATGTCTCCCCATAGTCCTGAATACTAGTGTATATGTCTCCCCATGTAGTCCTGAATACTAGTGTATATGTCTCCCCATGTAGTCCTGAATACTAGTGTATATGTCTCCCCATGTAGTCCTGAATACCAGTGTATATGTCTCCCCATGTAGTCCTGAATACCAGTGTATATGTCTCCCCATGTAGTCCTGAATACTAGTGTATATGTCTCCCCATGTAGTCCTGAATACTAGTGTATATGTCTCCCCATGTAGTCCTGAATACTAGTGTATATGTCTCCCCATAGAGATGTAGTCCTGAATACCAGTGTATATGTCTCCCCATGTAGTCCTGCCTAGTGTATATGTCTCCCCATGTAGTCCTGAATACTAGTGTATATGTCTCCCCATAGTCCTGAATACTAGTGTATATGTCTCCCCATAGTCTGAATACTAGTGTATATGTCTCCCCATGTAGTCCTGAATACTAGTGTATATGTCTCCCCATAGTCTTGAATACTAGTGTATATGTCTCCCCATAGTCCTGAATACTAGTGTATATGTCTCCCCATAGTCCTGAATACTAGTGTATATGTCTCCCCATAGAGATGTAGTCCTGAATACCAGTGTATATTCTCCCCATATTCCTGAATACTAGTGTATATGTCTCCCCATATTCCTGAATACTAGTGTATATGTCTCCCCATAGAGATGTAGTCCTGAATACTAGTGTATATGTCTCCCCATGTAGTCCTGAATACTAGTGTATATGTCTCCCCATGTAGTCCTGAATACCAGTGTATATGTCTCCCCATAGAGATGTAGTCCTGAATACTAGTGTATATGTCTCCCCATGTAGTCCTGAATACCAGTGTATATGTTCCCCATGTAGTCCTGAATACCAGTGTATATGTCTCCCCATGTAGTCCTGAATACCAGTGTATATGTCTCCCCATGTAGTCCTGAATACTAGTGTATATGTCTCCCCATGTAGTCCTGAATACCAGTGTATATGTCTCCCCATGTAGTCCTGCATACTAGTGTATATGTCTCCCCATGTAGTCCTGCATATTAGTGTATATGTCTCCCCATAGAGATGTAGTCCTGCATACTAGTGTATATGTCTCCCCATAGAGACATAGTCCTGAATACTAGTGTATATGTCTCCCCATGTAGTCCTGCATACTAGTGTATATGTCTCCCCATAGTCCTGAATACTAGTGTATATGTCTCCCCATGTAGTCCTGAATACTAGTGTATATGTCTCCCCATAGAGATGTAGTCCTGAATACTAGTGTATATGTCTCCCCATGTAGTCCTGAATACTAGTGTATATGTCTCCCCATAGAGATGTAGTCCTGAATACCAGTGTATATGTCTCCCCATGTAGTCCTGCATACTAGTGTATATGTCTCCCCATGTAGTCCTGAATACCAGTGTATATGTCTCCCCATAGAGATGTAGTCCTGAATACCAGTGTATATGTCTCCCCATAGAGATGTAGTCCTGAATACCAGTGTATATGTCTCCCCATAGAGATGTAGTCCTGAATACTAGTGTATATGTCTCCCCATAGAGATGTAGTCCTGAATACCAGTGTATATGTCTCCCCATGTAGTCCTGCATACTAGTGTATATGTCTCCCCATGTAGTCCTGCATACTAGTGTATATGTCTCCCCATGTAGTCCTGCATACTAGTGTATATGTCTCCCCATAGAGATGTAGTCCTGAATACCAGTGTATATGTCTCCCCATGTAGTCCTGCATACTAGTGTATATGTCTCCCCATAGAGATGTAGTCCTGAATACCAGTGTATATGTCTCCCCATGTAGTCCTGAATACTAGTGTATATGTCTCCCCATAGTCCTGAATACTAGTGTATATGTCTCCCCATGTAGTCCTGCATACTAGTGTATATGTCTCCCCATAGAGATGTAGTCCTGAATACTAGTGTATATGTCTCCCCATAGAGATGTAGTCCTGAATACCAGTGTATATGTCTCCCCATAGAGATGTAGTCCTGAATACCAGTGTATATGTCTCCCCATAGAGATGTAGTCCTGCATACTAGTGTATATGTCTCCCCATAGTCCTGAATACTAGTGTATATGTCTCCCCATGTAGTCCTGAATACTAGTGTATATGTCTCCCCATGTAGTCCTGAATACTAGTGTATATGTCTCCCCATGTAGTCCTGAATACTAGTGTATATGTCTCCCCATGTAGTCCTGAATACTAGTGTATATGTCTCCCCATGTAGTCCTGAATACCAGTGTATATGTCTCCCCATGTAGTCCTGAATACCAGTGTATATGTCTCCCCATGTAGTTCTGCATACTAGTGTATATGTCTCCCCATGTAGTCCTGAATACCAGTGTATATGTCTCCCCATGTAGTCCTGAATACTAGTGTATATGTCTCCCCATGTAGTCCTGCATACTAGTGTATATGTCTCCCCATAGAGATGTAGTCCTGCATACTAGTGTATATGTCTCCTCATGTAGTCCTGAATACCAGTGTATATGTCTCCCCATAGAGATGTAGTCCTGAATACTAGTGTATATGTCTCCCCATGTAGTCCTGCATACTAGTGTATATGTCTCCCCATAGAGATGTAGTCCTGCATACTAGTGTATATGTCTCCCCATGTAGTCCTGAATACCAGTGTATATGTCTCCCCATAGAGATGTAGTCCTGAATACTAGTGTATATGTCTCCCCATGTAGTCCTGAATACCAGTGTATATGTCTCCCCATGTAGTCCTGAATACTAGTGTATATGTCTCCCCATGTAGTCCTGAATACCAGTGTATATGTCTCCCCATAGAGATGTAGTCCTGAATACCAGTGTATATGTCTCCCCATAGAGATGTAGTCCTGAATACCAGTGTATATGTCTCCCCATAGAGATGTAGTCCTGAATACCAGTGTATATGTCTCCCCATAGTGTAGTCCTGAATACTAGTGTATATGTCTCCCCATAGAGATGTAGTCCTGAATACCAGTGTATATGTCTCCCCATGTAGTCCTGAATACTAGTGTATATGTCTCCCCATAGTCCTGAATACTAGTGTATATGTCTCCCCATGTAGTCCTGCATACTAGTGTATATGTCTCCCCATAGAGATGTAGTCCTGAATACTAGTGTATATGTCTCCCCATAGAGATGTAGTCCTGAATACCAGTGTATATGTCTCCCCATAGAGATGTAGTCCTGCATTCTAGTGTATATGTCTCCCCATAGAGACATAGTCCTGAATACTAGTGTATATGTCTCCCCATGTAGTCCTGCATACTAGTGTATATGTCTCCCCATAGTCCTGAATACTAGAGTATATGTCTCCCCATGTAGTCCTGAATACTATGGAAATAGGTCTCCCTTTAGAGATGTAGTCCTGAATACTAGTGTATATGTCTCCCCATAGAGATGTAGTCCTGAATACTAGTGTATATGTCTCCCCATAGAGATGTAGTCCTGAATACTAGTGTATATGTCTCCCCATAGAGACATAGTCCTGAATACTAGTGTATAAGTAAGTAAGTAAATAAGTTTTTATTAAAGTGACATGTGCACATGTCAACAAATATATATAGTAACTATTAAACAAGAAGAAGACGCACCCGGCCCCGTGGGCCTATAAGTCACCTAATAATATGCATTCAATAATAATTATATAGTGTGAATAGAAGTGATCTGATCATTAGATTAATAAATTGAAAAATATGGCGATATTCACAAATCATGTGGGTTATCAATGTACAAAGTAATTAAGAACATGTCCATAAGACACGGGTGTCCCAGCTTGTTCTCTTATCTGTGTATATGTGAGTCAATTGACTAATTGTAATACATTGATAACCAGTGAGTATATATGTGGAAGGGTTATTGGAATTGCTTAAAGATTGTATACATTATGTTATTCTTACCCTTAATATGGGTGTTTCTATTTGTTTGACTAATGTGTCAGTGTAATGTATGTAGTACTGGTACCGGTGACGAGATACACATCCTTATAGCAAAAGATTGAGGTCAGTCAAAAATATACAAAATCTCACTTCTCTAGTTTTGTAAAAGAAGTTTACAAAAATAGAATTTGTTCATACTTGGTACTATGTATTACTAACCAAAATATGAAATAAAATTGATATACTAATCATAACTAATGTCTTTGTTTTTTTAAAAATTATTATTTTTATAACATGCCTATTTTCTATTTCAGCCAATAATTTCTCATTTTGGTGACAAAAGTAAAATAAAAAAATATTTGCAATTAATATGTGATTATTAGTTTTTATGAATTTAGCCAATTGTGAATTGAAGTGTTTATACATTCCAGTCTATACAGTATTGTACAGTGACACAGTCCCTGGCACTATATGTACATTGTATTTATTTTCCAAAAACCATGTTTGTTCATCCAGCATTAGGTTTTGTTTTTCTCACATCTGTGCATGTTACAGGTAGAATTGATGCATCCTCTAGGGAAGATTACACATCTGTGCATGTTGTGGTCAGGCTCTGCACTAACTACAATAATTCACTTCCAATGTTGTGGTCAGGCTCTGCACTAACTACAATAATTCGCTTCCAATGTTGTTGTCAGACTCTGCACTAACTACAATAATTCACTTCTAATGTTGTGGTCAGGCTCTGCACTAATTACAATAATTCACTTCCAATGTTGTGGTCAGGCTCTGCACTAACTACAATAATTTGCCTCCAATGTTGTGGTCAGACTCTGCACTAACTACAATAATTTGCTTCCAATGTTGTTGTCCGACTCTGCACTAACTACAATAATTCACTTCCAATGTTGTGGTCAGACTCTGCACTAACTACAATAATTCGCTTCCAATGTTGTCAGACTCTGCACTAACTACAATAATTCACTTCCAATGTTGTGGTCAGACTCTGCACTAACTACAATAATTCACTTCCAATGTTGTGGTCAGACTCTGCACTAACTACAATAATTTGCTTCCAATGTTGTGGTCAGGCTCTGCACTAACTACAATAATTCACTTCCAATGTTGTGGTCAGACTCTGCACTAACTACAATAATTCACTTCCAATGTTGTGGTCAGGCTCTGCACTAACTACAATAATTCGCTTCCAATGTTGTTGTCAGACTCTGCACTAACTACAATAATTCACTTCCAATGTTGTGGTCAGGCTCTGCACTAACTACAATAATTCACTTCCAATGTTGTGGTCAGGCTCTGCACTAACTACAATAATTTGCTTCCAATGTTGTGGTCAGACTCTGCACTAACTACAATAATTCACTTCCAATGTTGTGGTCAGACTCTGCACTAACTACAATAATTCACTTCCAATGTTGTGGTCAGACTCTGCACTAACTACAATAATTCACTTCCAATGTTGTGGTCAGACTCTGCACTAACTACAATAATTCCTTCCAATGTTGTGTCGTCTGCACTAACTACAATAATTCTTCCAATGTTGTGTCAGACTCTGCACTAACTACAATAATTCACTTCCAATGTTGTGGTCAGGCTCTGCACTAACTACAATAATTCACTTCCAATGTTGTGGTCAGGCTCTGCACTAACTACAATAATTTGCTTCCAATGTTGTGGTCAGACTCTGCACTAACTACAATAATTCGCTTCCAATGTTGTCAGACTCTGCACTAACTACAATAATTCACTTCCAATGTTGTGGTCAGACTCTGCACTAACTACAATAATTCACTTCCAATGTTGTGGTCAGACTCTGCACTAACTACAATAATTCACTTCCAATGTTGTGGTCAGGCTCTGCACTAACTACAATAATTCACTTCCAATGTTGTGGTCAGACTCTGCACTAACTACAATAATTCGCTTCCAATGTTGTGGTCAGACTGCACTAACTACAATAATTCGCTTCCAATGTTGTGGTCAGACTCTGCACTAACTACAATAATTCGCTTCCAATGTTGTGGTCAGACTCTGCACTAACTACAATAATTCGCTTCCAATGTTGTGGTCAGACTCTGCACTAACTACAATAATTCGCTTCCAATGTTGTGGTCAGACTCTGCACTAACTACAATAATTCACTTCCAATGTTGTGGTCAGGCTCTGCACTAACTACAATAATTCACTTCCAATGTTGTGGTCAGGCTCTGCACTAACTACAATAATTCACTTCCAATGTTGTGGTCAGGCTCTGCACTAACTACAATAATTTGCTTCCAATGTTGTGGTCAGACTCT
Source organism: Archivesica marissinica (assembly GCA_014843695.1). NCBI lineage: Eukaryota > Metazoa > Mollusca > Bivalvia > Venerida > Vesicomyidae > Archivesica > Archivesica marissinica. The sequence continues at coordinate 22,712,954 of CM026401.1, forward strand.
GCACTAACTACAATAATTTGCTTCCAATGTTGTTGTCAGACTCTGCACTAACTACAATAATTCACTTCCAATGTTGTGGTCAGACTCTGCACTAACTACAATAATTCACTTCCAATGTTGTCAGACTCTGCACTAACTACAATAATTCACTTCCAATGTTGTGGTCAGACTCTGCACTAACTACAATAATTCACTTCCAATGTTGTGTTCAGACTCTGCACTAACTACAATAATTCGCTTCCAATGTTGTTGTCAGACTGCACTAACTACAATAATTCGCTTCCAATGTTGTTGTCAGACTCTGCACTAACTACAATAATTCGCTTCCAATGTTGTTGTCAGACTCTGCACTAACTACAATAATTCACTTCCAATGTTGTGGTCAGGCTCTGCACTAACTACAATAATTCACTTCCAATGTTGTGGTCAGGCTCTGCACTAACTACAATAATTTGCTTCCAATGTTGTGGTCAGACTCTGCACTAACTACAATAATTTGCTTCCAATGTTGTGGTCAGACTCTGCACTAACTACAATAATTCACTTCCAATGTTGTGGTCAGACTCTGCACTAACTACAATAATTCACTTCCAATGTTGTGGTCAGACTCTGCACTAACTACAATAATTTGCTTCCAATGTTGTGGTCAGGCTCTGCACTAACTACAATAATTCACTTCCAATGTTGTGGTCAGACTCTGCACTAACTACAATAATTCACTTCCAATGTTGTGGTCAGGCTCTGCACTAACTACAATAATTCACTTCCAATGTTGTGGTCAGACTCTGCACTAACTACAATAATTCACTTCCAATGTTGTGGTCAGGCTCTGCACTAACTACAATAATTCGCTTCCAATGTTGTGGTCAGACTCTGCACTAACTACAATAATTCGCTTCCAATGTTGTTGTCAGACTCTGCACTAACTACAATAATTCACTTCCAATGTTGTGGTCAGGCTCTGCACTAACTACAATAATTCACTTCCAATGTTGTGGTCAGGCTCTGCACTAACTACAATATTTGCCTCCAATGTTGTGGTCAGACTCTGCACTAACTACAATAATTTGCTTCCAATGTTGTTGTCCGACTCTGCACTAACTACAATAATTCACTTCCAATGTTGTGGTCAGACTCTGCACTAACTACAATAATTCGCTTCCAATGTTGTCAGACTCTGCACTAACTACAATAATTCACTTCCAATGTTGTGGTCAGACTCTGCACTAACTACAATAATTCACTTCCAATGTTGTGGTCAGACTCTGCACTAACTACAATAATTCACTTCCAATGTTGTGGTCAGGCTCTGCACTAACTACAATAATTCACTTCCAATGTTGTGTTCAGACTCTGCACTAACTACAATAATTCGCTTCCAATGTTGTTGTCAGACTGCACTAACTACAATAATTCGCTTCCAATGTTGTTGTCAGACTCTGCACTAACTACAATAATTCGCTTCCAATGTTGTTGTCAGACTCTGCACTAACTACAATAATTCACTTCCAATGTTGTGGTCAGGCTCTGCACTAACTACAATAATTCACTTCCAATGTTGTGGTCAGGCTCTGCACTAACTACAATAATTTGCTTCCAATGTTGTGGTCAGACTCTGCACTAACTACAATAATTTGCTTCCAATGTTGTGGTCAGACTCTGCACTAACTACAATAATTCACTTCCAATGTTGTGGTCAGGCTCTGCACTAACTACAATAATTCACTTCCAATGTTGTGGTCAGACTCTGCACTAACTACAATAATTCGCTTCCAATGTTGTGGTCAGACTGCACTAACTACAATAATTCGCTTCCAATGTTGTGGTCAGACTCTGCACTAACTACAATAATTCGCTTCCAATGTTGTGGTCAGGCTCTGCACTAACTACAATAATTCGCTTCCAATGTTGTGTTCAGGCTCTGCACTAACTACAATAATTTGCTTCCAATGTTGTGGTCAGGCTCTGCACTAACTACAATAATTTGCTTCCAATGTTGTGGTCAGGCTCTGCACTAACTACAATAATTCACTTCCAATGTTGTGGTCAGACTCTGCACTAACTACAATAATTCACTTCCAATGTTGTGGTCAGACTCTGCACTAACTACAATAATTCGCTTCCAATGTTGTGGTCAGGCTCTGCACTAACTACAATAATTCACTTCCAATGTTGTGGTCAGGCTCTGCACTAACTACAATAATTCACTTCCAATGTTGTGGTCAGACTCTGCACTAACTACAATAATTCACTTCCAATGTTGTGGTCAGGCTCTGCACTAACTACAATAATTCACTTCCAATGTTGTGGTCAGGCTCTGCACTAACTACAATAATTCACTTCCAATGTTGTGGTCAGACTCTGCACTAACTACAATAATTCGCTTCCAATGTTGTTGTCAGACTCTGCACTAACTACAATAATTCACTTCCAATGTTGTGGTCAGGCTCTGCACTAACTACAATAATTCACTTCCAATGTTGTGGTCAGGCTCTGCACTAACTACAATATTTGCCTCCAATGTTGTGGTCAGACTCTGCACTAACTACAATAATTTGCTTCCAATGTTGTTGTCCGACTCTGCACTAACTACAATAATTCACTTCCAATGTTGTGGTCAGACTCTGCACTAACTACAATAATTCACTTCCAATGTTGTCAGACTCTGCACTAACTACAATAATTCACTTCCAATGTTGTGGTCAGACTCTGCACTAACTACAATAATTCACTTCCAATGTTGTGGTCAGACTCTGCACTAACTACAATAATTCACTTCCAATGTTGTGGTCAGGCTCTGCACTAACTACAATAATTCACTTCCAATGTTGTGGTCAGGCTCTGCACTAACTACAATAATTCACTTCCAATGTTGTGGTCAGACTCTGCACTAACTACAATAATTCGCTTCCAATGTTGTTGTCAGACTCTGCACTAACTACAATAATTCGCTTCCAATGTTGTTGTCAGACTCTGCACTAACTACAATAATTCACTTCCAATGTTGTGGTCAGGCTCTGCACTAACTACAATAATTCACTTCCAATGTTGTGGTCAGGCTCTGCACTAACTACAATAATTTGCTTCCAATGTTGTGGTCAGACTCTGCACTAACTACAATAATTTGCTTCCAATGTTGTTGTCCGACTCTGCACTAACTACAATAATTCACTTCCAATGTTGTGGTCAGACTCTGCACTAACTACAATAATTCGCTTCCAATGTTGTCAGACTCTGCACTAACTACAATAATTCACTTCCAATGTTGTGGTCAGACTCTGCACTAACTACAATAATTCACTTCCAATGTTGTGGTCAGGCTCTGCACTAACTACAATAATTCACTTCCAATGTTGTGGTCAGGCTCTGCACTAACTACAATAATTCACTTCCAATGTTGTGGTCAGACTCTGCACTAACTACAATAATTCGCTTCCAATGTTGTGGTCAGACTCTGCACTAACTACAATAATTGCTTCCAATGTTGTGGTCAGGCTCTGCACTAACTACAATAATTCGCTTCCAATGTTGTGGTCAGACTCTGCACTAACTACAATAATTCACTTCCAATGTTGTGGTCAGGCTCTGCACTAACTACAATAATTCACTTCCAATGTTGTGGTCAGGCTCTGCACTAACTACAATAATTTGCTTCCAATGTTGTGGTCAGACTCTGCACTAACTACAATAATTTGCTTCCAATGTTGTGGTCAGACTCTGCACTAACTACAATAATTCACTTCCAATGTTGTGGTCAGACTCTGCACTAACTACAATAATTCACTTCCAATGTTGTCAGACTCTGCACTAACTACAATAATTCGCTTCCAATGTTGTGGTCAGACTCTGCACTAACTACAATAATTCGCTTCCAATGTTGTGGTCAGACTCTGCACTAACTACAATAATTCACTTCCAATGTTGTGGTCAGGCTCTGCACTAACTACAATAATTCACTTCCAATGTTGTGGTCAGGCTCTGCACTAACTACAATAATTTGCTTCCAATGTTGTGGTCAGACTCTGCACTAACTACAATAATTTGCTTCCAATGTTGTTGTCACTCTGCACTAACTACAATAATTCACTTCCAATGTTGTGGTCAGACTCTGCACTAACTACAATAATTCACTTCCAATGTTGTGGTCAGACTCTGCACTAACTACAATAATTGCTTCCAATGTTGTGGTCGGCTCTGCACTAACTACAATAATTCACTTCCAATGTTGTGGTCAATCTGCACTAACTACAATAATTCACTTCCAATGTTGTGGTCAGACTCTGCACTAACTACAATAATTCACTTCCAATGTTGTGGTCAGACTCTGCACTAACTACAATAATTCACTTCCAATGTTGTGGTCAGACTCTGCACTAACTACAATAATTCACTTCCAATGTTGTGGTCAGACTCTGCACTAACTACAATAATTCGCTTCCAATGTTGTTGTCAGACTCTGCACTAACTACAATAATTCACTTCCAATGTTGTGGTCAGGCTCTGCACTAACTACAATAATTCACTTCCAATGTTGTGGTCAGGCTCTGCACTAACTACAATAATTTGCTTCCAATGTTGTGGTCAGACTCTGCACTAACTACAATAATTTGCTTCCAATGTTGTTGTCCGACTCTGCACTAACTACAATAATTCACTTCCAATGTTGTGGTCAGACTCTGCACTAACTACAATAATTCGCTTCCAATGTTGTCAGACTCTGCACTAACTACAATAATTCACTTCCAATGTTGTGGTCAGACTCTGCACTAACTACAATAATTCACTTCCAATGTTGTGGTCAGACTCTGCACTAACTACAATAATTCACTTCCAATGTTGTGGTCAGGCTCTGCACTAACTACAATAATTCACTTCCAATGTTGTGGTCAGACTCTGCACTAACTACAATAATTCGCTTCCAATGTTGTTGTCAGACTGCACTAACTACAATAATTCGCTTCCAATGTTGTTGTCAGACTCTGCACTAACTACAATAATTCACTTCCAATGTTGTGGTCAGGCTCTGCACTAACTACAATAATTCACTTCCAATGTTGTGGTCAGGCTCTGCACTAACTACAATAATTTGCTTCCAATGTTGTGGTCAGACTCTGCACTAACTACAATAATTTGCTTCCAATGTTGTTGTCCGACTCTGCACTAACTACAATAATTCACTTCCAATGTTGTGGTCAGACTCTGCACTAACTACAATAATTCGCTTCCAATGTTGTCAGACTCTGCACTAACTACAATAATTCACTTCCAATGTTGTGGTCAGACTCTGCACTAACTACAATAATTCACTTCCAATGTTGTGGTCAGACTCTGCACTAACTACAATAATTCACTTCCAATGTTGTGGTCAGGCTCTGCACTAACTACAATAATTCACTTCCAATGTTGTGTTCAGACTCTGCACTAACTACAATAATTCGCTTCCAATGTTGTTGTCAGACTGCACTAACTACAATAATTCGCTTCCAATGTTGTTGTCAGACTCTGCACTAACTACAATAATTCGCTTCCAATGTTGTGGTCAGACTCTGCACTAACTACAATAATTCACTTCCAATGTTGTGGTCAGGCTCTGCACTAACTACAATAATTCACTTCCAATGTTGTGGTCAGGCTCTGCACTAACTACAATAATTTGCTTCCAATGTTGTGGTCAGACTCTGCACTAACTACAATAATTCACTTCCAATGTTGTGGTCAGACTCTGCACTAACTACAATAATTCACTTCCAATGTTGTCAGACTCTGCACTAACTACAATAATTCACTTCCAATGTTGTGGTCAGACTCTGCACTAACTACAATAATTTGCTTCCAATGTTGTGGTCAGACTCTGCACTAACTACAATAATTCACTTCCAATGTTGTGGTCAGACTCTGCACTAACTACAATAATTCACTTCCAATGTTGTCAGACTCTGCACTAACTACAATAATTCACTTCCAATGTTGTGGTCAGACTCTGCACTAACTACAATAATTCACTTCCAATGTTGTGGTCAGGCTCTGCACTAACTACAATAATTCACTTCCAATGTTGTGTTCAGACTCTGCACTAACTACAATAATTCGCTTCCAATGTTGTTGTCAGACTGCACTAACTACAATAATTCGCTTCCAATGTTGTTGTCAGACTCTGCACTAACTACAATAATTCGCTTCCAATGTTGTTGTCAGACTCTGCACTAACTACAATAATTCACTTCCAATGTTGTGGTCAGGCTCTGCACTAACTACAATAATTCACTTCCAATGTTGTGGTCAGGCTCTGCACTAACTACAATAATTTGCTTCCAATGTTGTGGTCAGACTCTGCACTAACTACAATAATTTGCTTCCAATGTTGTTGTCAGACTCTGCACTAACTACAATAATTCACTTCCAATGTTGTGGTCAGACTCTGCACTAACTACAATAATTCACTTCCAATGTTGTCAGACTCTGCACTAACTACAATAATTCACTTCCAATGTTGTGGTCAGACTCTGCACTAACTACAATAATTTGCTTCCAATGTTGTTGTCAGACTCTGCACTAACTACAATAATTCACTTCCAATGTTGTGGTCAGACTCTGCACTAACTACAATAATTCGCTTCCAATGTTGTCAGACTCTGCACTAACTACAATAATTCACTTCCAATGTTGTGGTCAGACTCTGCACTAACTACAATAATTCACTTCCAATGTTGTGGTCAGACTCTGCACTAACTACAATAATTCACTTCCAATGTTGTGGTCAGGCTCTGCACTAACTACAATAATTCACTTCCAATGTTGTGTTCAGACTCTGCACTAACTACAATAATTCGCTTCCAATGTTGTTGTCAGACTCTGCACTAACTACAATAATTCGCTTCCAATGTTGTGGTCAGACTCTGCACTAACTACAATAATTCGCTTCCAATGTTGTGGTCAGACTCTGCACTAACTACAATAATTCACTTCCAATGTTGTGGTCAGGCTCTGCACTAACTAC
>CM026401.1:22720950-22769297 GCA_014843695.1 Archivesica marissinica
GAGACATATACACTAGTAATCAGGACTACATGGGGAGACATATACACTAGTATTCAGGACTACATGGGGAGACATATACACTAGTATTCAGGACTACATGGGGAGACATATACACTAGTATTCAGGACTATGGGGAGACATATACACTAGTATTCAAGACTATGGGGAGACATATACACTAGTATTCAGGACTACATGGGGAGACATATACACTAGTATTCAGGACTACATGGGGAGACATATACACTAGTATTCAGGACTATGGGGAGACATATACACTAGTAATCAGGACTACATGGGGAGACATATACACTAGTATTCAGGACTACATGGGGAGACATATACACTAGTATTCAGGACTACATGGGGAGACATATACACTAGTATTCAGGACTACATGGGGAGACATATACACTAGTATTCAGGACTACATGGGGAGACATATACACTAGTATTCAGGACTATGGGGAGACATATACACTATTATTCAGGACTATGGGAGACATATACACTAGTATTCAGGACTACATGGGGAGACATATACACTAGTATGCAGGATACACATATACAAATCAGGACTATGGGGAGACATATACACTGGTATTCAGGACTACATCTCTATGGGGAGACATATACACTGGTATTCAGGACTACATCTCTATGGGGAGACATATACACTGGTATTCAGGACTACATCTCTATGGGGAGACATATACACTAGTATTCAGGACTACATGGGGAGACATATACACTAGTATTCAGGACTACATGGGGAGACATATACACTGGTATTCAGGACTACATCTCTATGGGGAGACATATACACTAGTATGCAGGACTACATGGGGAGACATATACACTGGTATTCAGGACTACATCTCTATGGGGAGACATATACACTAGTATTCAGGACTACATGGGGAGACATATACACTAGTATTCAGGACTACATGGGGAGACATATACACTAGTATTCAGGACTACATGGGGAGACATATACACTAGTATTCAGGACTACATGGGGAGACATATACACTAGTATTCAGGACTACATGGGGAGACATATACACTAGTATTCAGGACTATGGGGAGACATATACACTAGTATTCAGGACTATGGGGAGACATATACACTAGTATTCAGGACTACATGGGGAGACATATACACTAGTATGCAGGACTACATGGGAGACATATACACTAGTATTCAGGACTATGGGGAGACATATACACTGGTATTCAGGACTACATCTCTTTGGGGAGACATATACACTGGTATTCAGGACTACATCTCTATGGGGAGACATATACACTGGTATTCAGGACTACATCTCTATGGGGAGACATATACACTGGTATTCAGGACTACATGGGGAGACATATACACTAGTATTCAGGACTACATGGGGAGACATATACACTGGTATTCAGGACTACATGGAGAGACATATACACTAGTATTCAGGACTACATGGGGAGACATATACACTAGTATTCAGGACTACATGGGGAGACATATACACTGGTATTCAGGACTATGGGGAGACATATACACTAGTATTCAGGACTACATCTCTATGGGGAGACATATACACTAGTATTCAGGACTACATCTCTATGGGGAGACATATACACTAGTATTCAGGACTACATGGAGAGACATATACACTAGTATTCAGGACTACATGGGGAGACATATACACTAGTATTCAGGACTACATGGGGAGACATATACACTAGTATTCAGGACTACATCTCTATGGGGAGACATATACACTAGTATTCAGGACTACATCTCTATGGGGAGACATATACACTAGTATTCAGGACTACATGGGGAGACATATACACTAGTATTCAGGACTACATGGGGAGACATATACACTAGTATTCAGGACTACATGGGGAGACATATACACTAGTATTCAGGACTATGGGGAGACATATACACTAGTATTCAGGACTACATGGGGAGACATATACACTAGTATTCAGGACTACACCTATGGGGAGACATATACACTAGTATTCAGGACTACATGGGGAGACATATACACTAGTATTCAGGACTACATGGGGAGACATATACACTAGTATTCAGGACTACATGGGGAGACATATACACTGGTATTCAGGACTACATCTCTATGGGGAGACATATACACTAGTATGCAGGACTACATCTCTATGGGGAGACATATACACTAGTATGCAGGACTACATGGGGAGACATATACACTAGTATGCAGGACTACATGGGGAGACATATACACTGGTATTCAGGACTACATGGGGAGACATATACACTAGTATTCAGGACTACATGGGGAGACATATACACTGGTATTCAGGACTACATGGGGAGACATATACACTGGTATTCAGGACTACATCTCTATGGGGAACATATACACTGGTATTCAGGACTACATGGGGAGACATATACACTAGTATTCAGGACTACATCTCTATGGGGAGACATATACACTAGTATTCAGGACTATGGGGAGACATATACACTAGTATTCAGGACTATGGGGAGACATATACACTAGTATTCAGGACTATGGGGAGACATATACACTAGTATTCAGGACTACATGGGGAGACATATACACTGGTATTCAGGACTATGGGGAGACATATACACTAGTAATCAGGACTACATGGGGAGACATATACACTAGTATTCAGGACTACATGGGGAGACATATACACTAGTATTCAGGACTACATGGGGAGACATATACACTAGTATTCAGGACTACATGGGGAGACATATACACTAGTATTCAGGACTATGGGGAGACATATACACTAGTATTCAGGACTACATGGGGAGACATATACACTAGTATTCAGGACTACATGGGGAGACATATACACTAGTATTCAGGACTATGGGGAGACATATACACTAGTATTCAGGACTACATGGGGAGACATATACACTAGTATTCAGGACTACATGGGGAGACATATACACTAGTATTCAGGACTACATGGGGAGACATATACACTAGTATTCAGGACTACATGGGGAGACATATACACTAGTATTCAGGACTACATGGGGAGACATATACACTAGTATGTGGACTACATCAGGACTATGGGAGACATATACACTAGTATTCAGGACTACATGGGGAGACATATACACTAGTATTCAGGACTACATGGGGAGACATATACACTAGTATTCAGGACTACATGGGGAGACATATACACTAGTATTCAGGACTACATGGGGAGACATATACACTAGTATTCAGGACTATGGGGAGACATATACACTAGTATTCAGGACTATGGGGAGACATATACACTAGTATTCAGGACTACATGGGGAGACATATACACTAGTATTCAGGACTACATGGGAGACATATACACTAGTATTCAGGACTATGGGGAGACATATACACTGGTATTCAGGACTACATCTCTATGGGGAGACATATACACTAGTATTCAGGACTACCCATGGGGAGACATATACACTGGTATTCAGGACTACATCTCTATGGGGAGACATATACACTGGTATTCAGGACTACATGGGGAGACATATACACTAGTATGCAGGACTACATGGGGAGACATATACACTAGTATTCAGGACTACTCATGGGGAGACATATACACTAGTATTCAGGACTACATGGGGAGACATATACACTAGTATTCAGGACTACATGGGGAGACATATACACTAGTATTCAGGACTACATGGGGAGACATATACACTAGTATTCAGGACTATGGGGAAATATACACTAGTATTCAGGACTACATGGGGAGACATATACACTAGTATGCAGGACTACATGGGAGACATATACACTAGTATTCAGGACTATGGGGAGACATATACACTGGTATTCAGGACTACATCTCTATGGGGAGACATATACACTGGTATTCAGGACTACATCTCTATGGGGAGACATATACACTGGTATTCAGGACTACATCTCTATGGGGAGACATATACACTGGTATTCAGGACTACATGGGGAGACATATACACTAGTATTCAGGACTACATGGGGAGACATATACACTGGTATTCAGGACTACATGGGGAGACATATACACTAGTATTCAGGACTACATGGGGAGACATATACACTAGTATTCAGGACTACATGGGGAGACATATACACTGGTATTCAGGACTATGGGGAGACATATACACTAGTATTCAGGACTACATCTCTATGGGGAGACATATACACTAGTATTCAGGACTACATCTCTATGGGGAGACATATACACTAGTATTCAGGACTACATGGGGAGACATATACACTAGTATTCAGGACTACATGGGGAGACATATACACTAGTATTCAGGACTACATGGGGAGACATATACACTAGTATTCAGGACTACATCTCTATGGGGAGACATATACACTAGTATTCAGGACTACATCTCTATGGGGAGACATATACACTAGTATTCAGGACTACATGGGGAGACATATACACTAGTATTCAGGACTACATGGGGAGACATATACACTAGTATTCAGGACTACATGGGGAGACATATACACTAGTATTCAGGACTATGGGGAGACATATACACTAGTATTCAGGACTACATGGGGAGACATATACACTAGTATTCAGGACTACATCTCTATGGGGAGACATATACACTGGTATTCAGGACTACATGGGGAGACATATACACTAGTATTCAGGACTACATGGGGAGACATATACACTAGTATTCAGGACTACATCTCTATGGGGAGACATATACACTGGTATTCAGGACTACATGGGGAGACATATACACTGGTATTCAGGACTACATGGGGAGACATATACACTAGTATTCAGGACTACATGGGGAGACATATACACTAGTATTCAGGACTACATGGGGAGACATATACACTAGTATTCAGGACTACATGGGGAGACATATACACTAGTATTCAGGACTACATGGGGAGACATATACACTAGTATTCAGGACTACATGGGGAGACATATACACTAGTATTCAGGACTACATGGGGAGACATATACACTAGTATTCAGGACTACATGGGGAGACATATACACTAGTATTCAGGACTACATGGGGAGACATATACACTAGTATTCAGGACTACATGGGGAGACATATACACTAGTATTCAGGACTACATGGGGAGACATATACACTAGTATTCAGGACTACATGGGGAGACATATACACTGGTATTCAGGACTACATGGGGAGACATATACACTGGTATTCAGGACTACATGGGGAGACATATACACTGGTATTCAGGACTACATGGGGAGACATATACACTGGTATTCAGGACTATGGGGAGACATATACACTGGTATTCAGGACTATGGGGAGACATATACACTGGTATTCAGGACTACATCTCTATGGGGAGACATATACCGTCGGTGGTCTTCGCATACCTCGTATGTCGGATTTTGCCAAAAAATATGGTTTCCATAATATCAACTCTTCAACCGATTTTACGTCTTTTGCGTAAGGGTTTGGTCTCCAAAGCACCAAAAATAGCGTATATATCACGTGTGCTTTTATGTCGTATTTCCGGTTGGGTAAATTTTGAGGCCTTCGCAAATGACGTATATTGTTCCAGCATGTCGGCTAAACACGAGATGACATGAATACCGCATTATCGTCAAAAAACACAGGTAAGGTATATGAAAACGTCTTTAGAGTCATGCATGTATATTATACATTATGTTGGTTATGATGTTGTCCTTTGTCTGGGCCTGAATGTGACGTAAGAACTATTAAAATGAGTTGACATGATTTCAAAAATATTTGGCACGTTATTTCTTTTGTTTACATAATGCGATTATACTGTTGTAATAATAATCAATGCTACTGGTTGTATATTTGTTTTCATTTTGGTATAATGCTTTCATTATCATTTGTAGTGACAATTAAAATTATACGTCCTTTGCGAAGAACCATTTGTGGTGACAATTGTAAATATACGTCTTTTGCGAATAACACCCATTGCTTATTGGTAGACAATCGCAAGTCTATGACATCACGTTATACGTCATCAATTAGCATCATCAATGACAATTAGTGTCACTATATTGGCAATTAGATAAATCAACTACCGGCCAATTAAAAGCAAAGAGGACAAACGTTTTGCTCAATGAAACAACGGTTACGCCTGGTTGAATACGAAAAATAGGACCACATTTACAAGCATGCTTTTTTCTGTTTCAGATTGTGCAATGTCAGATAGCGACACGGAGTCCTCTAATGAAACGACGATTCAATCTATCTTACAAGTGCCACATTTGTCAGTAACGTCCAGATTTCAACATACTAGTACACATCCTTCAAAAAATCGTTCTGTCAGGACCTTATTTAGTATCACTTCAGATTGGACAGTTTTATGTACATTGCCTTTTCGAAGACTGTGCCCGCTATTTTCACGTTTCTTGTGTCCATCCTTCGTTTCCTTACGAACAATTAGGCATACGTGAGCTAAGAGAGAACGGTATACATTGTACAGTTTGTGAACCAGGTAAATAACAACAAATCAACTACTAAAATGAACGTTTCAAGAGGTCGGTTAATGGTACAATTGTCTTTACAAAAGATACGAGACCAAAATGACAATGATATACAGAAAGCAGACCGTACACAATCAACTGAAACTAATGGGGCAGGAAATGTAGAAGATGCATCTAATGGTAGTGAAGGACAAGGGCAAATACTTCTTAAGCAGATATATTCGTCCGGCGTTGACAGTAGTGATTATGATGATGACTTAAATGATCCAGATTGGAAGGATGATCGCAAAAAGAAGCGAAAGCGAAAATCGACTTCCGTGTCAGATACGGACGAAGAAAGCAAAACAAAATCTCATAAAAAAAGAACCAAGAGAAAAATGAAAGGCCAAAAAAAAAAAAAAAAAACCAAGAGCAAAGACTCATAAAGTAAAACAACCAACTCAAACAGCACAGTTGACCTTTGGACAAGAACAAACAAGGCCAGCACAACATACAATTGGACAAGAACAAGCCAGGCCAGAACAGCAGACCATTGGACAAGAACAAGCCAGACTAGTACAGCAGACCATTGGACACAAACAAGCCAGACCAGAGCAGCAGACCATTGGACAAACCAGACTAGAGCAGCAGACCATTGGACAAGAACAAACCAGGCCAGGACAGCAGACCATTGGACAAGAACAAGCCAGACTAGAAAAGCAGACCATTGGACAAGAACAAACCAGGCCAGAGCAGCAGACCATTGGACAAGAACAAACCAGGCCAGAACAGCAGACCCTTGGACGAGAACAAACCAGGCCAGTACAGCAGACCATCGGAGATAATGATGAAGAAGTAAAAGCAATATATTTTACTGCTACGGAGCTGAATGTGATTGATGACCAGCAATTTGACTATCAAAATGTCTTACCTGAATTAGACCATGAAGAAATAGTAGTAGAGACTCCTAATGCTACACAAAAGAGAGCAAAAAAAGGAGAAGCTGATCCAAGAAAATGGGAAAAGAACAGGCATAAGATTAATAGGATGAAAGGGCAGACATACAAAGCTGTTGGACAATCGGATGCAGGAAAGACGGTATACAGTGTGGATAGAAATGAGAGGATCATGGCTGACAGAACCTGTAGTAGGAGATGTGAAAAATCTAGAATGTGCTTTGATATTTTGGAAGACCAAAGAAAGGAAATTTTTAAGTCATTTTGGACAGACTTGTCCTGAGAGGAGAAACGGATGCATGTAAAGGGCTTAGTTTATGTAACGGTTCCCACATCTAGTCAAATTAGTAGCAGGAAGACAAGGACATTCAAATATAACCTGAAACACAAAGGAGCAGTGTTTTCCGTGTGCAAGGATTTATTTCTCGCAACGTTGGGTATTCGTGAAAAAATTATGTATGGCTGGCTTAATGAAAATGATCCATACGAATGTGGTGATAATGATGGAAAAGCAGATGTGGACTCAAGAGGAGAGGTTAATCTTTTATCAGACAAAATGAAAAGTGCACGAGATTTTCTACGGTCATTGCCAACTGTACCATCACATTATTGTCGTGCTTCGAGTTCAAAAACCTATCTGGAACCAGTTTTCAGTTCCTTACATGATGTGTATCGAGTTTACCAGAGTCAGTGCGAACAGCCGGCTGGAATAAAATGCTTTAGGAGGGCATTAAAGATTTTAAACTTTGGACTCCATCAACCAAGAAAAGACCAGTGTGATTTGTGCTGCTCCTACAAGGTCGGTACTATTGAGAAAGAAGTCTATGAAGAACACATAAAGAGGAAGACAGAGGCTAGAGGAGAAATGCAACAGGACATACAAAACGCCCGAGGCAAAGATGATATAAAGGTCCTAACCATGGACGTGCAATCGGTTCTGTTGTGTCCCAAGATAAAAGCAAGCGCTCTCTATTATAAGACCAAATTGGCATGCCATAATTTCACTGTATTTGACACAATTTCAAAAGATGTTTGCTGCTACTTCTGGCACGAAGGGGAATTTGGCCTCACTGCTGATGCGTTTGCGACCTGTATTGTGGATTATGTGACATCCCTTATCACTAAAGGCGCCATTGAGATTATAATCTACAGCGATGGTTGCTGCTATCAGAATCGGAACACCACTTTGGCCAACGCATTACTTCTGACAGCACAAAGACACAACGTCACAATTACACAGAAATATTTAGAGAAAGGCCATACGCAGATGACAGTTGACAGTGTACATAGTACAATTGAAAGACGCATCCGAAAGCAGGACATATTTGTCCCATCAAACTATGTAGAACAGATGAAAATTGCCCGGAGAGATAACCCTTATCGAGTTAAGTATTTGCAATATAACTTTTTCAAGGCCTACAGCAAAATTCAAAGGTACACTTCTATTAGACCCGGTTGGTCACATGGGGACGCAGTTGTCACGGATCTACGTGTTCTCCGCTACTATCCAGATGGTCACATTGAGTACAAACTCAATTTCTTGGATCAATTCTCTGACCTGCCAAAGCGGCACACCCGTAGCACTCCACCAATCATTGTAGAGCAGGCTGCCGATGCACGTTCTCCTATTAAAGGATCCAAATATAAGCATCTACAAGAATTAAAGATAGTCATTCCCTCTGACTACCACAGCTTTTATGACACCCTACCATACAAAAAGTTATCTTGACATGCATAATACAGTCAATATATAGAGTGTCGTCATAGCTGTTGTAGGCATTGGTCGGACTGACATTGTACTCGTTAAAACGAAGTGTCGTATTATAAAACTTATAGTTCAGTAACATTGTCATGCTGCCTTACGTGTCTAACTCTTTCTTTTCTGTTTCATTGTTAACGTTTTAATTCAAATATCCAAAGCTGCTAATGTACACGTATAGTTATGATAACGTCTTTCCACGTGTTCGATTATTATAGTATTTAGTACTGTACGTATTGACTTAGTATGATTTACGAGGCATATCAAGCGTTTTAATCTGAATTTCTTGATAAATTGTAGTTTCTAGTTCTCTGTTCAGTGTTCATGTATAAAGTTCGCGAAATGCAGTGCACCAAAATACAAAGTTGATTCTAATAATTCTTAGAGGGAGTAGAAACGTCTTGAAATAATTATTGTCAGCATTAATTTTAAAATAATTAATGATTTTAATCTACATGCATGCTTATCCAGTTGTGAGGTTGTTATTTCGCAAATCAGTTCTTTTGCGCTTTTACTGTTGTTGTGGTGCTTTTATAAAGATGCTTTGCTCTGTTCCATGATAGTTTGAAAAATAAAGTTTATATAGGTATGTTAAACTGCAATCAGTTGTTGTGTCATGCTATTACAGATGTATTGTATAGTTCGCGCGAGTAAATAAAGTATTTACAAATGCACCCGGGGTATAGGAGCCTGACACGTGGTACAAAATATATGCTTTATTTACTTACACGAACAATACATTATACAATGTTGATAACACAACATTTGGTTTTCAACAAACAACATCTAAGCTCTGGATGTATCCTGTAACCTGTGCCGATACCGCTCTCCCACGTACCCACTCATACATCTCAATGGAGAGGAGAAATGCCGGGTAAATGTCTTGCTCAC
This sequence comes from Archivesica marissinica, assembly GCA_014843695.1. Lineage (NCBI taxonomy): Eukaryota > Metazoa > Mollusca > Bivalvia > Venerida > Vesicomyidae > Archivesica > Archivesica marissinica. Next base: position 22,731,070 of record CM026401.1, read on the forward strand.
GGAAATCAGCAACTGCTGTCTCTGGTGGGATTCGAACCCTGGACCTCTCGATCAAGAAGAGCACGTTTTACCATTTAAACGGTAGTTTTATATGCAGCCTCGTGAGAATTAGTATCCGTGCACTAATTGGACAAAATCGGCAAGAGTGTCGCAGTGGTTTACCCAGTGGCCTTCTAATCAGACAATCAAATCAAATTCGCAAAAGACGTATATTCAATATAAGACCAAAGTTTGGAAAAAAGTAAGTTCGCATTGGATGTATATGAATATACGACTTTTGCGAATTTGATTTTAAGTTCTCAAAGGTCGTATGTGTGTTTCTTCAATAACTACAAAGCATTATTTTTAATTCACACGTACATTATAATAAGTACTCTATAAATTACATCTGCTCAAAATTTCACGATGATAGAGCGAGTTATTTACATTTTAGACAGTTTTTTGCAGTTTCTGAAAAGTGGCCAAATCCCACATACGAGGTTTGCGAAGACCACCGACGATACACTAGTATTCAGGACTACATGGGGAGACATATACACTAGTATTCAGGACTATGGGGAGACATATACACTAGTATGCAGGACTACATGGGGAGACATATACACTAGTATTCAGGACTATGTCTCTATGGGGAGACATATACACTAGTATGCAGGACTACATCTCTATGGGGAGATATATACACTAATATGCAGGACTACATGGGGAGACATATACACTAGTATGCAGGGAGACATATAAACTGGTATTCAGGACTACATGGGGAGACATATACACTAGTATTCAGGACTACATGGGGAGACATATACACTGGTATTCAGGACTACATGGGGAGACATATACACTGGTATTCAGGACTACATCTCTATGGGGAGACATATACACTGGTATTCAGGACTACATGGGGAGACATATACACTAGTATTCAGGACTACATGGGGAGACATATACACTAGTATTCAGGAATATGGGGAGACATATACACTAGTATTCAGGACTACATGGGGAGACATATACACTAGTATTCAGGACTATGGGGAGACATATACACTAGTATGCAGGACTACATGGGGAGACATATACACTAGTATTCAGGACTATGTCTCTATGGGGAGACATATACACTAGTATGCAGGACTACATCTCTATGGGGAGATATATACACTAATATGCAGGACTACATGGGGAGACATATACACTAGTATGCAGGGAGACATATAAACTGGTATTCAGGACTACATGGGGAGACATATACACTAGTATTCAGGACTACATGGGGAGACATATACACTGGTATTCAGGACTACATGGGGAGACATATACACTGGTATTCAGGACTACATCTCTATGGGGAGACATATACACTGGTATTCAGGACTACATGGGGAGACATATACACTAGTATTCAGGACTACATGGGGAGACATATACACTAGTATTCAGGAATATGGGGAGACATATACACTAGTATTCAGGACTACATCTCTATGGGGAGACATATACACTAGTATTCAGGAATATGGGGAGACATATACACTAGTATTCAGGAATATGGGGAGACATATACACTGGTATTCAGGACTACATCTCTATGGGGAGACATATACACTAGTATTCAGGACTATGGGGAGACATATACACTAGTATTCAGGACTACATGGGGAGACATATACACTAGTATTCAGGACTATGGGGAGACATATACACTAGTATTCAGGACTACATGGGGAGACATATACACTAGTATTCAGGACTATGGGGAGACATATACACTAGTATTCAGAACTACATGGGGAGACATATACACTAGTATTCAGGACTATGGGGAGACAAATACACTAGTATGCAGGACTACATGGGGAGACATATACACTGGTATTCAGGACTACATCTCTATGGGGAGACATATACACTGGTATTCAGGACTACATGGGGAGACATATACACTAGTATTCAGGACTACATGGGGAGACATATACACTAGTATTCAGGAATATGGGGAGACATATACACTAGTATTCAGGACTACATCTTTATGGGGAGACATATACACTGGTATTCAGGACTACATCTCTATGGGGAGACATATACACTGGTATTCAGGACTACATCTGTATGAGGAGACATATACACTGGTATTCAGGACTACATCTGTATGGGGAGACATATACACTGGTATTCAGGACTACATCTCTATGGGGAGACATATACACTAGTATTCAGGACTACATGGGGAGACATATACACTAGTATTCAGGACTATGGGGAGACATATACACTAGTAATCAGGACTATGGGGAGACATATACACTAGTATTCAGGACTACATCTCTATGGGGAGACATATACACTAGTATGCAGGACTACATCTCTATGGGGAGACATATACACTAGTATTCAGGACTACATGGGGAGACATATACACTAGTATGCAGGACTACATCTCTATGGGGAGACATATACATTAGTATTCAGGACTATGGGAGATATACACTAGTATTCAGGACTACATGGGAGACATATACACTAGTATTCAGGACTACATGGGGAGACATATACACTGGTATTCAGGACTACATGGGGAGACATATACACTAGTATTCAGGACTACATCTCTATGGGGAGACATATACACTAGTATTCAGGACTACATGGGGAGACATATACACTAGTATTCAGGACTACATGGGGAGACATATACACTAGTATTCAGGACTATGGGGAGACATATACACTAGTATTCAGGACTATGGGGAGACATATACACTAGTATTCAGGACTATGGGGAGACATATACACTAGTATTCAGGACTACATGGGGAGACATATACACTAGTATTCAGGACTACATGGGGAGACATATACACTAGTATTCAGGACTACATGGGGAGACATATACACTAGTATTCAGGACTACATGGGGAGACATATACACTAGTATTCAGGACTACATGGGGAGACATATACACTAGTATTCAGGACTACATGGGGAGACATATACACTAGTATTCAGGACTATGGGGAGACATATACACTAGTATTCAGGACTACATGGGGAGACATATACACTAGTATTCAGGACTACATGGGGAGACATATACACTAGTATTCAGGACTACATGGGGAGACATATACACTAGTATTCAGGACTACATGGGGAGACATATACACTAGTATTCAGGACTATGGGGAGACATATACACTAGTATTCAGGACTACATGGGGAGACATATACACTAGTATTCAGGACTACCTATGGGGAGACATATACACTAGTATTCAGGACTACATGGGGAGACATATACACTAGTATTCAGGACTACATGGGGAGACATATACACTAGTATTCAGGACTATGGGGAGACATATACACTAGTATTCAGGACTATGGGGAGACATATACACTAGTATTCAGGACTACATCTCTATGGGGAGACATATACACTGGTATTCAGGACTACATCTCTATGGGGAGACATATACACTGGTATTCAGGACTACATCTCTATGGGGAGACATATACACTGGTATTCAGGACTACATGGGGAGACATATACACTAGTATTCAGGACTACATGGGGAGACATATACACTAGTATTCAGGAATATGGGGAGACATATACACTAGTATTCAGGACTACATCTCTATGGGGAGACATATACACTGGTATTCAGGACTACATCTCTATGGAGAGACATATACACTGGTATTCAGGACTACATCTCTATGGGGAGACATATACACTGGTATTCAGGACTACATCTGTATGGGGAGACATATACACTGGTATTCAGGACTACATGGGGAGACATATACACTAGTATTCAGGACTATGGGGAGACATATACACTAGTATTCAGGACTATGGGGAGACATATACACTGGTATTCAGGACTACATGGGGAGACATATACACTAGTATGCAGGACTACATCTCTATGGGGAGACATATACACTAGTATTCAGGACTACATGGGGAGACATATACACTAGTATGCAGGACTACATCTCTATGGGGAGACATATACACTAGTATTCAGGACTATGGGGAGACATATACACTAGTATTCAGGACTATGGGGAGACATATACACTAGTATTCAGGACTACATGGGGAGACATATACACTAGTATTCAGGACTACATCTCTATGGGGAGACATATACACTAGTATTCAGAAACAAGAGATATAATTCACTAAAGTTGTGTTCTGTGAAATAAAATCTAAAAGTATTTAATGAACAACTGGTAGTGTAATAAAAAGTTCCTTCCCAATTATATATATCAAAATGAACTAGACCACAGAAACTACAAACTAAAAATTAATTCACGTTATTTCATGTATAATTCAAGAATATTCATGTTTGTTTTGACAATTGCAAGCGAATTACATGACAATGGGATGGCATGTGCTGTGTATTAGGACACCAAAGCTACATGTGTAGAAATGCCACATGCATCTTGAAAGAACTCGTCTTGCATGAATCTGCATACCAGTATACATTACACACAAATATGTATAGAATAATGCTGTACATAGAATCAAAATATTACCATAAGCAACACTAGATTACAAGTCAAATCATTGTACAAGATTGGACAAAACTGAACACATTTGTTTGGGACGGAATGTATAAAGTGGGTACAAATATATATTTAGAATGTGATAACAATTGTTCATGAACAACAACATAGATCTACAAAGGAGCTTGTTGTCAGATGCAAAATCTAAATAAACTAGAAAAATTGTTTTTGAAAAATAAATGCATTTCTCCTCAGTAATGGGCCATAAAAAAAGGAATCAAGCCAAAAAATGAATGGCCAACTGTGTGAACAATTAATCGAGTGGAAAGCAATAATGATATGCATAACTAGGCTTGGTACGAAACATTCTTGTGAAATTTCCTGAATTTTTACTTTCAATAGATGGTTTACGTGATATAACAAATTCACTGCTATGTGTGTTTTACGTTTATTTATTGTCGCTACCGGTTGCCCATATGAGCGATGCCTTCTGAAGAGATTAGTAATTTTAGATTTTTGGAGGATAGTGCAATGATACAGACATAGACCCATTCCAGTGTCTCCTCTGGTTCTTTTACGTGCATGGTGTACAGCACCAACACGAGACCTCGGTTTAACGTCCCATCTGAAAGACTGTTAATTTGATTAGGGGTAAGACGTGGGAGGATCAACCTGTGATCACTGAATTACCAGTCCAGCGTGTTACCACTGGACTACAGATCCATCTGTAATTCACTGCTATTTCTTATAATTCATTTTTATACCAGCCTACCGGTACCAACTCTCCACTATGTTTAATATTTCTACAGGTTACTGCAATAAATCCTATTATCTTGACAATAATTGTTACTGTTTCCTGTTATTAAATGTGGGCATAGGTCAAAGTTTCTTCTTACAATCAACCTTTTCCAGCAAGGAGATTCAAACTCATACCCCACCCACGTAGAATCTGACTATAAACTCATACCCCACCCATGTAGAATCTAACAATAAACTCATACCCCACCCACGTAGAATCTAACTATAAACTCATACCCCACCCACGTAGAATCTAACTATAAACTCATACCCACGTAGAATCTAACTATAAACTCATACCCCACCCACGTAGAATCTAACTGTAAACTCATACCCCACCCACATAGAATCTAACTATAAACTCATACCCCACCCACGTAGGATCTAACTATAAACTCATACCCCACCCACGTAGAATCTAACTATAAACTCATACCCCACCCACATAGAATCTAACTATAAACTCATACCCCACCAATGTAGAATCTAACTGTAAGCTCATACCCACGTAGAATTTAACTGTAAACTCATACCCCACCCACGTAGAATTTAACTGTAAACTCATACCCAAGTAGAATCTAACTATAAACTCATACCCCACCCACGTAGAATCTAACTGTAAGCTCATACCCACGTAGAATTTAACTGTAAACTCATACCCCACCCACATAGAATTTAACTGTAAACTCATACCCAAGTAGAATCTAACTATAAACTCATACCCCACCCACGTAGAATTTAACTGTAAACTCATACCCACGTAGAATCTAACTATAAACTCATACCCCACCCACGTAGAATCTAACTATAAACTCATACCCACGTAGAATTTAACTGTAAACTCATACCCACGTAGAATTTAACTGTAAACTCATACCCACGTAGAATTTAACTGTAAACTCATACCCCACCCACGTAGAATTTAACTGTAAACTCATACCCAAGTAGAATCTAACTATAAACTCATACCCCACCCACGTAGAATCTAACTATAAACTCATACCCACGTAGAATTTAACTGTAAACTCATACCCACGTAGAATTTAACTGTAAACTCATACCCACGTAGAATTTAACTGTAAACTCATACCCCACCCACGTAGAATTTAACTGTAAACTCATACCCACGTAGAATCTAACTATAAACTCATACCCCACCCACGTAGAATCTAACTGTAAACTCATACCCACGTAGAATTGAACTGAAAACTCTTTGTTTTACAAGAACATGTTTAATTGCAAAATTGGCAATAACCTTGGCATTGGAAATACAGTCAAACCTGTCTTAAGCAGCCAGCCAAGGAAACCACAGAAAGTGGCTGCTTAGCACAGATGGCTGCTTAATAGAGGTCAAATATATACTAAAACCACACATTGGGAATCTGAAACTGGCTGCTCAATACAGGTTGGCTGCTTAATAGAGGTGACCGCTAACACAACTATAGCCATGAAACTATGATCAGTCACCAACTATAGCCGACTATGATCAGTCACCAACTATAGCCATGAAACTATGATCAGTCACCAACTATAGCCATGTAACTATGATCAGTCACCAACTATAGCCATGAAACTATGATCAGTTACCAACTATAGCCATGAAACTATGATCAGTCACCAACTATAGCCATGAAACTATGATCAGTCACCAACTATAGCCATGAAACTATGATCAGTCACCAACTATAGCCATGAAACTATGATCAGTCACCAACTATAGCCATGAAACTATGATCAGTCACCAACTATAGCCATGAAACTACGATCAGTCACCAACTATAGCCATGAAACTATGATCAGTCACCAACTATAGCCATGAAACTATGATCAGTCACCAACTATAGCCGACTATGATCAGTCATCAACTATAGCCATGAAATTATGATAAGTCACCAACTATAGCCGACTATGATAAGTCACCAACTATAGCCAACTATGATAAGTCACCAACTATAGCCAACTATGATCAGTCACCAACTATAGCCATGAAACTATGATCAGTTACCAACTATAGCCATGAAACTATGATCAGTCACCAACTATAGCCATGAAACTATGATCAGTCACCAACTATAGCCATGAAACTATGATCAGTCACCAACTATAGCAGACTATGATCAGTCATCAACTATAGCCATGAAATTATGATAAGTCACCAACTATAGCCGACTATGATAAGTTACCAACTATAGCCAACTATGATAAGTCACCAACTATAGCCATGAAATTATGATAAGTCACCAACTATAGCCAAAACTATGATAAGTTACCAACTATAGCCGACTATGATAAGTTACCAACTATAGCCGACTATGATAAGTTACCAACTATAGCCGACTATGATAAGTCACCAACTATAGCCAACTATGATAAGTCACCAACTATAGCCAACTATGATAAGTTACCAACTATAGCCAACTATGATAAGTTACCAACTATAGCCAACTATGATAAGTCACCAACTATAGCCAACTATGATAAGTTACCAACTATAGCCGACTATGATAAGTTACCAACTATAGCCGACTATGATAAATTACCAACTATAGCCGACTATGATAAGTCACCAACTATAGCCAACTATGATAAGTCACCAACTATAGCCGACTATGATAAGTCACCAACTATAGCCAACTATGATAAGTCACCAACTATAGCCGACTATGATAAGTCACCAACTATAGCCAACTATGATAAGTCACCAACTATAGCCAACTATGATAAGTTACCAACTATAGCCGACTATGATAAGTCACCAACTATAGCCAACTATGATAAGTTACCAACTATAGCCGACTATGATAAGTCACCAACTATAGCCGACTATGATAAGTCACCAACTATAGCCAACTATGATAAGTTACCAACTATGATAAGTCACCAACTATAGCCGACTATGATCAGTCACCAACTATAGCCAACTATGATAAGTGTCAGTCTGATAAACATTCATAAAGATTGGATGTGGAGATTCAAAATCATTGGCTGGAATGATAAACATAGAAAAGATTGACCAACCGACATGCACAAAGAAACCCTTATTTCTTCAAAAGGGGGAAATACTACAACAATTCGGCACATCCACCAACAAGAGGGTAAATATTTTTTTTTAAAAGTTAACATATAAGAACTATTTATAAATCAATAAAAATAACAAGAACAATTTCTCGCAGTTTTACAAATAAATATTGGAAATGACAGTAAGTGTAAAATGATACAAAAATATACATGTAATAATGCTTCATTTAAAATTATTCATTATTCAATAACCTGCAGTGATGAATATAATTATCAAGATAAAAATAGTTTAACGAATGAGATAAAAACTGAGTACATGCATAAGAGAACCAACAACATTGACAAGCTTGATACGACTGTGAACCAACAACATTGACAAGCTTGATACGACTGTGAACCAACAACATTGACAAGCTTGATACGACTGTGAACCAACAACATTGACAAGCTTGATACGACTGTGAACCAACAACATTGACAAGCTTGATACAAGTGTCCATATATTTTGCCTGGCAGTCATATAAATATATTTTAACACCGAGACCATTAATTGGGCCGTATTGAGTTTCTGATAATATCAACGTCTGGGGAAACATGGGGGGTATTCCGTGTAATTATTGATTATCATTAATCCTATTAATAGGCCTATTAGCACGTGACTTAATTAATGACGTACTTGAATCGAAAGTGAGGCACTGCAATGTTGATAAAACTGTATAATTGGCAGCCATATTTTACGGGTCAACGGAACTATAAATAGTACAGTGTGCATCTGATTTGACATATTTACTCAAGATTTAAGTCGTCCTTACTTAGGCCAAATCAATCCGTTCTATTTTTAGCGATCGTATCTTGCAGATAAGAGTTAAACTTCGGTCCACTTACGAAAATAGTTTGTATTGCAATACATTACTTTCAGTTCTGTTTTAGTTTATTTTCTGCTAGATTTATGTTACATATATACAATGCAAAACATGACAATTTAAAGAAAAGCAAATGGGGTCGAGCCACAAATTCCAGCTACATTCATTTTTCACTAATTTTACTTCTGGCAAAATGACAACCTGGGGAAACTTGATTTCCGAGAGTAGCGCCACCTTACACCTGTGTTTTCTAAGATGTTGATTGACTCGCCCATAGTAAACATCCACTCGCCCATAGTAAACATCCACTCAACCATAGTAAACATCCACTCAACCATAGTAAACATCCACTCGCCCATAGTAAACTTCCACTCGACCATAGTAAACATCCACTCAACCATAGTAAACATCCACTCACCCATAGTAAACATCCACTCAACCATAGTAAATATCCACTCAACCATAGTAAACATCCACTCAGCCATAGTAAACATCCACTCAACCATAGTAAACATCCACTCAGCCATAGTAAACATCCACTCAACCATAGTAAACATACACTCAGCCATAGTAAACATCCACTCACCCATAGTAAACATCCACTCAACCATAGTAAACATCCACTCGCCCATAGTAAACATCCACTCAACCATAGTAAACATCCACTCAACCATAGTAAACATCCACTCGCCCATAGTTAACTTCCACTCGACCATAGTAAACATCCACTCGACCATAGTAAACATCCACTCACCCATAGTAAACATCCACTCACCCATAGTAAACATCCACTCACCCATAGTAAACATCCACTTGCCCATAGTAAACATCCACTCACCCATAGTAAACATCCACTCACCCATAGTAAACTTCCACTCGCCCATAGTAAACATCCACTCAACCATAGTAAACATCCACTCACCCATAGTAAACATCCACTCAACCATAGTAAACATCCACTCAACCATAGTAAACATCCACTCACTCATAGTAAATATCCACTCACCCATAGTAAACTTCCACTCGACCATAGTAAACATCCACTCAACCATAGTAAACATCCACTCACCCATAGTAAACATCCACTCACTCATAGTAAATATCCACTCACCCATAGTAAACATCCACTCACCCATAGTAAACTTCCACTCGCCCATAGTAAACATCCACTCGCCCATAGTAACCTTCCACTCAACCATAGTAAACATCCACTCACCCATAGTAAACATCCACTCACTCATAGTAAATATCCACTCACCCATAGTAAACATCCACTCACCCATAGTAAACTTCCACTCGCCCATAGTAAACATCCACTCGCCCATAGTAACCTTCCACTCAACCATAGTAAACATCCACTCAACCATAGTAACCTCAATATTCTATATATAACCTCAATGTTCTATATATAACCTCATTTTCTATATATAACCTCAATGTTCTATATATAACCTCAATTTTCTATATATAACCTCAATGTTCAAATTTTCATGCAGAACTTCAATATTTCCTCGTAGAATCTCCATTTCTCATAATTTGAAGCTGTTCAAGTACAGCCTCCGATGCCAGGGAAGAGGTAGAGATGAGGCATCCGAAGGGTTCTCTTATATTCAAGTACAACCTCCGATGCCAGGGAAGAAGTAGAGATGAGGCATCCGTAGGGTTCTATTATATTCAAGTACAACCTCCGATGACAGGGAAGAAGTAGAGATGAGGCATCCGTAGGGTTCTATTATATTCAAGTACAACCTCCGATGCCTGGGAAGAAGTAGAGATGAGGCATCCATAGGGTTCTATTATATTCAAGTACAACCTCCGATGCCAGGGAAGAAGTAGAGATGAGGCATCCGTAGGGTTCTATTATATTCAAGTACATCCTCCGATGCCAGGGAAGAAGTAGAGATGAGGCATCCGTAGGGTTCTATTATATTCAAGTACAGCCTCCGATGCCAGGGAAGAGGTAGAGATGAGGCATCCGTAGGGTTCTATTATATTCAAGTACAGCCTCCGATGCCAGGGAAGAAGTAGAGATGAGGCATCCGTAGGGTTCTATTATATTCAAGTACAGCCTCCGATGCCAGGGAAGAAGTAGAGATGAGGCATCCGTAGGGTTCTATTATATTCAAGTACAACCTCCGATGCCAGGGAAGAAGTAGAGATGAGGCATCCGTAGGGTTCTATTATATTCAAGTACAACCTCCGATGCCAGGGAAGAGGTAGAGATGAGGCATCCGTAGGGTTCTATTATATTCAAGTACAACCTCCGATGCCAGGGAAGAAGTAGAGATGAGGCATCCGTAGGGTTCTATTATATTCAAGTACAGCCTCCGATGCCAGGGAAGAAGTAGAGATGAGGCATCCGTAGGGTTCTATTATATTCAAGTACAGCCTCCGATGCCAGGGAAGAAGTAGAGATGAGGCATCCGTAGGGTTCTATTATATTCAAGTACAGCCTCCGATGCCAGGGAAGAAGTAGAGATGAGGCATCCGTAGGGTTCTATTATATTCAAGTACAACCTCCGATGCCAGGGAAGAAGTAGAGATGAGGCATCCGTAGGGTTCTATTATATTCAAGTACAACCTCCGATGCCAGGGAAGAAGTAGAGATGAGGCATCCGTAGGGTTCTATTATATTCAAGTACAGCCTCCGATGCCAGGGAAGAAGTAGAGATGAGGCATCCGTAGGGTTCTATTATATTCAAGTACAACCTCCGATGCCAGGGAAGAAGTAGAGATGAGGCATCCATAGGGTTCTATTATATTCAAGTACAGCCTCCGATGCCAGGGAAGAAGTAGAGATGAGGCATCCGTAGGGTTCTATTATATTCAAGTACAACCTCCGATGCCAGGGAAGAAGTAGAGATGAGGCATCCGTAGGGTTCTATTATATTCAAGTACAACCTCCAATGCCAGGGAAGAAGTAGAGATGAGGCATCCGTAGGGTTCTATTATATTCAAGTACAACCTCCGATGCCAGGGAAGAAGTAGAGATGAGGCATCCGTAGGGTTCTATTATTTTCAAGTACAACCTCCGATGCCAGGGAAGAAGTAGAGATGAGGCATCCGTAGGGTTCTCTTATATTCAAGTACAGCCTCCGATGCCAGGGAAGAAGTAGAGATGAGGCATCCGAAGGGTTCTATTATATTCAAGTACAACCTCCGATGCCAGTGACGAAGTAGAGATGAGGCATCCGTAGGGTTCTATTATATTCAAGTACAGCCTCCGATGCCAGGGAAGAAGAAGAGATGAGGCATCCGTAGGGTTCTATTATATTCAAGTACAACCTCCGATGCCAGGGAAGAAGTAGAGATGAGGCATCCGTAGGGTTCTATTATATTCAAGTACAACCTCCGATGCCAGGGAAGAAGTAGAGATGAGGCATCCGTAGGGTTCTATTATATTCAAGTACAACCTCCGATGCCAGGGAAGAAGTAGAGATGAGGCATCCGTAGGGTTCTATTATATTCAAGTACAACCTCCGATGCCAGGGAAGAAGTAGAGATGAGGCATCCGTAGGGTTCTATTATATTCAAGTACAACCTCCGATGCCAGGGAAGAAGTAGAGATGAGGCATCCGTAGGGTTCTATTATTTTCAAGTACAGCCTCCGATGCCAGGGAAGAAGTAGAGATGAGGCATCCGTAGGGTTCTATTATATTCAAGTACAACCTCCGATGCCAGGGAAGAAGTAGAGATGAGGCATCCGTAGGGTGCTCTTATATTCTGACATCTGACTCATTTGGTCCATATCAATATTTGGGCAGTGAGAAACTTTCTTTGACACAAGCAGATTTACCTGAAATAAGAACACATTGTACATATGCCAGGTTCTTAACAAGAAGTTTCATAAAGAGTTTGTTTGTTTACTTGTTTGTTTTTTGATTATTGCATTTCTTATTATTGCACCAATTTTATAGCCATGGGCATGCAGCGACTTCCAGCACTAATATAGCCATGAGCATGCAGCGACTTCCAGTATTAATATAGCCATGGGCATGCAGTGACTTCCAGCACTAATATAACCATGGGCATGCAGAGACTTCCAGCATTAATATAACCATGGGCATGCAGCGACTTCCAGCATTAATATAACCATGGGCATGCAACGACTTCCAGCATTAATATAGCCATGGGCATGCAGCGACTTCCAGCATTAATATAACCATGAGCATGCAGCGACTTCCAGCATTAATATAACCATGGGCATGCAGTGACTTCCAGTATTAATATAACCATGGGCATGCAGCAACTTCCAGCACTAATATAACCATGGGCATGCAGCGACTTCCAGTATTAATATAGCCATGGGCATGCAGCGACTTCCAGTATTAATATAACCATGGGCATGCAGCGACTTCCAGTATTAATATAACCATGGGCATGCAGTGACTTCCAGTATTAATATAGCCATGGGCATGCAGTGACTTCCAGTATTAATATAACCATGGGCATGCAGCGACTTCCAGTATTAATATAACCATGGGCATGCAGCAACTTCTAGCATTAATATAGCCATGGGCATGCAGCGACTTCCAGTATTAATATAACCATGGGCATGCAGTGACTTCCAGTATTAATATAACCATGGGCATGCAGCGACTTCTAGTATTAATATAGCCATGGGCATGCAGCAACTTCCAGCACTAATATAACCATGGGCATGCAGCAACTTCTAGCATTAATATAGCCATGGGCATGCAGCGACTTCCAGTATTAATATAACCATGGGCATGCAGTGACTTCCAGTATTAATATAACCATGGGCATGCAGCGACTTCTAGTATTAATATAGCCATGGGCATGCAGCAACTTCCAGCACTAATATAACCATGGGCATGCAGCGACTTCCAGTATTAATATAGCCATGGGCATGCAGCGAATTCCAGCATTAATATAACCATGAGCATTCAGCGACTTCCATCATTAATATAACCATGGGCATGCAGCGACTTCCAGCATTAATATAACCATGGGCATGCAGCGACTTCCAGTATTAATATAGCCATGGGCATGCAGCGACTTCCAGCACTAATATAGCCATGGGCATGCAGCAACTTCCAGTATTAATATAACCATGGGCATGCAGCGACTTCCAGTATTAATATAGCCATGGGCATGCAGCGACTTCCAGCATTAATATAACCATGAGCATGCAGCGACTTCCACCACTAATATACCCATGGGCATGCAGCGACTTCCAGCACTAATATAGCCAAGGGCATGCAGCGACTTCCAGTATTAATATAACCATGGGCATGCAGCGACTTCCAGCACTAAAATAGCCATGGGCATGCAGCGACTTCCAGTATTAATATAGCCATGGGCATGCAGCGACTTCCAGTATTAATATAACCATGGGCATGCAGCGACTTCCAGCATTAATATAACCAAGGGCATGCAGCGACTTCCAGCACTAATATAACCATGGGCATGCAGCGACTTCCAGCACTAATATAGCCATGGGCATGCAGCGACTTCCAGCACTAATATAACCATGGGCATGCAGCGACTTCCAGTATTAATATAGCCATGGGCATGCAGCGACTTCCAGCACTAATATAACAATGGGCATGCAGCGACTTCCAGTATTAATATAGCCATGGGCATGCAGCGACTTCCAGTATTAATATAACCATGGGCATGCAGCGACTTCCAGCACTAATATAACCATGGGCATGCAGCGACTTCCAGTATTAATATAACCATGGGCATGCAGTGACTTCCAGTATTAATATAACCATGGGCATGCAGCGACTTCCAGTATTAATATAACCATGGGCATGCAGCGACTTCCAGTATTAATATAATCAAGGGCATGCAGCGACTTCCAGTATTAATATAACCATGGGCATGCAATGACTTCCAGTATTAATATAGCCATGGGCATGCAATGACTTCCAGTATTAATATAGCCATGGGCATGCAGCGACTTCCAGTATTAATATAGCCATGGGCATGCAACGACTTCCAGTATTAATATAGCTGGGCATGCAACGACTTCCAGTATTAATATAGCCATGGGCATGCAACGACTTCCAGTATTAATATAGCCATGGGCATGCAGCAACTTCCAGTATTAATATAGCCATGGGCATGCAGCGACTTCCAGTATTAATATAGCCATGGGCATGCAATGACTTCCAGTATTAATATAATCAAGGGCATGCAGCGACTTCCAGTATTAATATAATCAAGGGCATGCAGCGACTTCCAGTATTAATATAACCATGAGCATGCAGCGACTTCTAGCACTAATATAGCCATGGGCATGCAGCGACTTCCAGTATTAATATAGCCATGAGCATGTAGTGACTTCCAGCACTAATATAGCCATGGGCATGCAGCGACTTCCAGCACTAATATAACCATGGGCATGCAGCGACTTCCAGCACTAATATAACCATGGGCATGCAGCGACTTCCAGTATTAATATAATCAAGGGCATGCAGCGACTTCCAGTATTAATATAGCCATGGGCATGCAGCGACTTCCAGTATTAATATAGCCATGAGCATGCAGCGACTTCCAGCACTAATATAGCCATGGGCATGCAGCGACTTCCAGCACTAATATAACCATGGGCATGCAGCGACTTCCAGTATTAATATAATCAAGGGCATGCAGCGACTTCCAGTATTAATATAACCATGAGCATGCAGTGACTTCCAGCACTAATATAGCCATGGGCATGCAGCGACTTCCAGTATTAATATAACCATGAGCATGCAGCGACTTCCAGCACTAATATAGCCATGGGCATGCAGCGACTTCCAGCACTAATATAACCATGAGCATGCAGCGACTTCCAATATTAATATAGCCATGGGCATGCAGCGACTTCCAGTATTAATATAACCATGGGCATGCAGCGACTTCCAGCACTAATATAGCCATGGGCATGCAGCGACTTCCAGTATTAATATAGCCATGGGCATGCAGCGACTTCCAGTATTAATATAGCCATGGGCATGCAGCGACTTCCAGCACTAATATAGCCATGGGCATGCAGCGACTTCCAGCACTAATATAGCCATGGGCATGCAGCGACTTCCAGTATTAATATAGCCATGGGCATGCAGCGACTTCCAGTATTAATATAGCCATGGGCATGCAGCGACTTCCAGTATTAATATAGCCATGGGCATGCAGCGACTTTCAGTATTAATATAACCATGGGCATGCAGCGACTTCCAGCACTAATATAGCCATGAGCATGCAGCGACTTCCAGTATTAATATAGCCATGGGCATGCAGCGACTTCCAGTATTAATATAACCAAGGGCATGCAGCGACTTCCAGTATTAATATAACCATGGGTATGCAGCGACTTCCAGCACTAATATAACCATGGGCATGCAGCGACTTCCAGTATTAATATAACCATGGGCATGCAGCGACTTCCAGCACTAATATAACCATGGGCATGCAGCGACTTCCAGTATTAATATAGCCATGGGCATGCAACGACTTCCAGTATTAATATAACCATGGGCATGCAGTGACTTCCAGTATTAATATAATCAAGGGCATGCAGTGACTTCCAGTATTAATATAACCATGGGCATGCAGCAACTTCCAGTATTAATATAACCATGGGCATGCAGCAACTTCCAGTATTAATATAACCATGGGCATGCAGCAACTTCCAGTATTAATATAACCATGGGCATGCAGCAACTTCCAGTATTAATATAACCATGGGCATGCAGCAACTTCCAGTATTAATATAACCATGGGCATGCAGCGACTTCCAGTATTAATATAACCATGAGCATGCAGCGACTTCCAGTATTAATATAGCCATGGGCATGCAACGACTTCCAGTATTAATATAACCATGGGCATGCAGTGACTTCCAGTATTAATATAACCATGGGCATGCAGCAACTTCCAGTATTAATATAACCATGGGCATGCAGCAACTTCCAGTATTAATATAACCATGGGCATGCAGCAACTTCCAGTATTAATATAACCATGGGCATGCAGCAACTTCCAGTATTAATATAACCATGGGCATGCAGCCACTTCCAGCACTAATATAGCCATGGGCATGCAGCGACTTCCAGTATTAATATAGCCATGGGCATGCAGCGATTTCCAGTATTAATATAACCATGGGCATGCAGCGACTTCCAGCATTAATATAACCATGGGCATGCAGCGACTTCCAGTATTAATATAACCATGGGCATGCAGCGACTTCCAGTATTAATATAACCATGGGCATGCAGCGACTTCCAGCAATCAATTACTGAAGATGATGATGAAGACTTCAAACATTACTAGTTAGGTAAAGAAACCACAGACACTGGCTGCTCTCCATAGATGCCACTTAAAAGGATCTGCCTCCATGACAAATTCTGACCAAGTACAAGCATGATACCATGGCTGTACAAGCATCTAAGCCTTTAACAAACACAGCATGCCGGTACAAGCATGTAACATTCCAACCTGCAGCGGTACAAGCATGTAACATTCCAACCTGCAGCAGTACAAACACAGCATGCCGGTACAAGCATGTAACATTCCAACCTGCAGTAGTACAAACACAGCATGCCGGTACAAGCTTGTAACATTCCAACCTGCAGCAGTACAAACACAGCATGCCGGTACAAGCATGTAACATTCTAACCTGCAGCGGTACAAACACAGCATGCCGGTACAAGCTTGTAACATTCCAACCTGCAGCAGTACAAACACAGCATGCCGGTACAAGCTTGTAACATTCCAACCTGCAGCAGTACAAACACAGCATGCCGGTACAAGCTTGTAACATTCTAACCTGCAGCAGTACAAACACAGCATGCCGGTACAAGCTTGTAACATTCCAACCTGCAGCAGTACAAACACAGCATGCCGGTACAAGCTTGTAACATTCCAACCTGCAGCGGTACAAGCTTGTAACATTCTAAACTGCAGCAGTACAAACACAGCATGCCGGTACAAGCTTGTAACATTCCAACCTGCAGCGGTACAAGCTTGTAACATTCTAAACTGCAGCAGTACAAACACAGCATGCCGGTACAAGCTTGTAACATTCTAACCTGCAGCAGTACAAACACAGCATGCCGGTACAAGCTTGTAACATTCTAACCTGCAGCAGTACAAACACAGCATGCCGGTACAAGCTTCTAACATTCCAACCTGCAGCAGTACAAACACAGCATGCCGGTACAAGCTTGTAACATTCTAACCTGCAGCGGTACAAACACAGCATGCCGGTACAAGCATGTAACATTCTAACCTGCAGCGGTACAAACACAGCATGCCGGTACACACTTGTATCATTCCAACCTGCAGCTGTACAAACACAGCATGCCGGTACAAGCTTGTAACATTCCAATCTGCAGCGGTACAAACACAGCATGCCGGTACACGCTTGTAACATTCTATCCTGCAGCGGTACAAACACAGCATGCCGGTACAAGCTTGTAACATTCCAACCTGCAGCAGTACAAACACAGCATGCCGGTACAAGCATGTAACATTCTAACCTGCAGCGGTACAAACACAGCATGCCGGTACAAGCTTGTAACATTCCAGCTTGCAGCAGTACAAACACAGCATGCCGGTACAAGCTTGTAACATTCTAACCTGCAGCAGTAC
The DNA here is from genome assembly GCA_014843695.1 of Archivesica marissinica. Classification (NCBI taxonomy): domain Eukaryota; kingdom Metazoa; phylum Mollusca; class Bivalvia; order Venerida; family Vesicomyidae; genus Archivesica; species Archivesica marissinica. The sequence goes on from CM026401.1 coordinate 22,749,883, forward strand.
AAACACAGCATGCCGGTACAAGCTTGTAACATTCCAACCTGCAGCGGTACAAACACAGCATGCCGGTACAAGCTTGTAACATTCCAACCTGCAGTAGTACAAACACAGCATGCCGGTACAAGCTTGTAACATTCCAACCTGCAGCAGTACAAACACAGCATGCCGGTACAAGCTTGTAACATTCCAACCTGCAGTAGTACAAACACAGCATGCCGGTACAAGCTTGTAACATTCTAACCTGCAGCAGTACAAACACAGCATGCCGGTACAAGCATGTAACATTCCAACCTGCAGGCGGTACAAACACAGCATGCCGGTACACGCTTGTAACATTTGAACAAAAATTCAAAATCTTCCCAATTTTGACACACAGACTATTGCATGAGAATTCTTTCATTTAGCAAGTTATTACTGAAATAGGATATTGTAGACAGACGGATGTGACTGGTCAACAAAACAGCAATATGTCCTTGGAAATATTTGTGGAGCTGAAATTCATTATCATGCCCCGAACCTACAGCTGTGAGGCGCAAGTGATTTGAAGTCAATGACAATAACCACTCAGCCAAGGAGGCCCGTAAAAGAACTTTGTATAAACTACAGAAAAACATACCCTGTTAAGCATAGTACACAAATCCTCACATCTGGAATACTTCATGAATATCTGTACGAGGGCTTCCACATACCAGCTGCCACGGTCACGATTACGCCATGCATAGTAACCTATATATAGAGTGTATGTATATATATGTATATTACATTCTGCCCTACAGTTTCCACATACCAGCTGCCACGGTCACGATTACGCCATGCATAGTAACCTATATATAGAGTGTATGTATATATATGTATATTACATTCTGCCCTACAGTTTCCACATACAAGCTGCCATGGTCACGATTACGTCATGCATAGTAACCTATATATAGAGTGTATGTATATATATGTATATTACATTCTGCCCTACAGTTTCCACATACAAGCTGCCATGGTCACGATTACGTCATGCATAGTAACCTATATATAGAGTGTATGTATATATATGTATATTACATTCTGCCCTACAGTTTCCACATACAAGCTGCCATGGTCACGATTACGTCATGCATAGTAACCTATATATAGAGTGTATGTATATATATGTATATTACATTCTGCCCTACAGTTTCCACATACAAGCTGCCATGGTCACGATTACGTCATGCATAGTAACCTATATATAGAGTGTATGTATATATATGTATATTACATTCTGCCCTACAGTTTCCACATACAAGCTGCCATGGTCACGATTACGTCATGCATAGTAACCTATATATAGAGTGTATGTATATATATGTATATTACATTCTGCCCTACAGTTTCCACATACCAGCTACCACGGTCATATATGTTAAAATATAATAATATATAAATGTTTTCGAAAGACATGCATCACCCCAGTGTTCTGATCGTGTGATTAGGAATGTTCAATTTGTTCTCATTGGTTTCAATGTTCCCAGCTAGACCAATGTTCCTATGTCGACCAATTTTCCTATGTTGACAAATGTTCCTATGTCGACCAAATGTTCCTAGCTAGACCAATGTTCCTATGTCGACCAATTTTCCTATGTTGACAAATGTTCCTATGTCGACCAAATGTTCCTAGCTAGACCAATGTTCCTATGTCGACCAATGTTCCTATGTTGACAAATGTTCCTATGTCGACCAAATGTTCCTATGTCGACTAATGTTCCTAACTAGACCATGTTCCTAGCTAGACCAATGTTCCTATGTCAACCAATGTTCCTATGTCGACTAATGTTCCTAGCTAGACCAATGTTCCTATGTCAACCAATGTTCCTATGTCGACTAATGTTCCTAGCTAGACCAATGTTCCTATGTCGACCAATGTTCCTATGTCGACTAATGTTCCTAGCTAGACCAAGGTTCCTAGCTAGACAAAGGTTCCTAGGTAAACCAAGATTCCTAGCTAAACAAATGTTCCTAGCGAGACCAATGTTCATAGGTAGACCAATGTTCCTAGGTAGACCAATGTTCCTAGGTAGACCAATGTTCTTAGTTAGACCAAGGTTCCTAGGTAGACTAATGTTCCTAGCTAGACCAAGGTTCCTAGCTAGACAAACGTTCCTAGGTAAACCAAGATTCCTAGCTAAACAAATGTTCATAGGTAGACCAATGTTCCTAGCTAGACCAATGTTCCTAGCTAGACCAATGTTCATAGGTAGACAAATGTTCCTAGGTAGACTAATGTTCCTAGGTAGACCAAGAATCCTAGGTAGACCAATGTTCCTAGCTAGACCAATGTTCCTAGGTAGACCAATGTTCCTAGGTAGACCAATGTTCCTAGGTAGACCAATGTTCCTAGTTAGACCAATGTTCCTAGGTAGACCAATGTTCCTAGGTAGACCAATGTTCCTAGTTAGACCAATGTTCCTAGGTAGACCAATGTTCCTATGTAGACCAAGGTTCCTAGGTAGACCAATGTTACTAGTTAGACCAATGTTCCTAGTTAGACCAAGGTAGATCAATGTTCCTAAGTAGACCAAGGGTCCTAGCTTGACAAATGATCCTAGGTAGACCAAGGTTCCTAGCTAAACCAATGTTTCTAGGTAGACCAATGTTCCTAGCTATACCAAGGTTCCTAGGTAAACCAAGATTCCTAGCTATTCAAATGTTCCTAGGTAGACCAATGTTCATAGGTAGACCAATGTTCCTAAGTAGACCAAGGTCCCTAGGTAGACCAATGTCCCTAGGTAGACCAATGTCCCTAGGTAGACCAATGTTCCTAGGTAGACCAATGTCCCTAGGTAGACCAATGTTCCTAGGTAGACCAATGTCCCTAGGTAGACCAATGTTCCTAAGTAGACCAAGGTCCCTAGGTAGACCAATGTCCCTAGGTAGACCAATGTCCCTAGGTAGACCAATGTCCCTAGGTAGACCAATGTTCCTAGGTAGACCAATGTCCCTAGGTAGACCAATGTTCCTAGGTAGACCAAGGTTCCTAGGTAGACCAATGTTCCTAGGTAGACCAATGTTCCTAGGTAGACCAAGGTTCCTAGCTAGACCAATGTTCCTAGGTAGACCAATGTTCTTAGGTAGACCAAGGTTCTTAGCTAGACCAATGTTCCTAGGTAGATCAAGATTCCTAGCTATTCAAATGTTCCTAGGTAGACCAATGTTCCTAGGTAGACCAATGGTCCTAGGTAGACCAAGGTTCCTAGTTAGACCAAGGTTCCTAGGTAGAACAAGGTTCCTAGGTAGAACAAGGTTCATAGCTAGACCAAGGTTCCTAGGTAGACCAATGTTCCTAGGTAGAACAAGGTTCATAGCTAGACCAAGGTTCCTAGGTAGACCAATGTTCCTAGGTAGAACAAGGTTCATAGCTAGACCAAGGTTCCTAGGTAGAACAAGGTTCATAGGTAGACCAAGGTTCCTAGGTAGACCAAGGTTCCTAGGTAGACCAAGGGTCCTATGTAGAACAAGGTTCCTATGTAGACAAATGTTCCTAGCTAGATGGTACACCCAATGGCCAAAACTTCAGTAGAAATTATGAATATGAGGTCCAAGAGACCATCGACTTACTGACATAAAAATCAAAAGGGATCAGTGTGCCTACAGTATTTGAAGAATGTGGGAGCTATAGAGGTCCCAAGTTACCAAGTAATAATGATGTGCGAGGACAGACCAAAACGACAGAGCAAAAACATCTCGTCTTAATGGAATGGGGGAGGAAGAGGGCGGAGGCTGCAACTGTTTGTTTGAAATATGTGTTGCCATAGATACTCCATCACCTTAAGTACAGCACAATTATGAGGATACAGTCAAATCTGTGTTAGTGGTCACCTTTATTATGAGGATACAGTCAAACCTGTGTTAGTGGTCACCTTTATTATGAGGATACAGTCAAACCTGTGTTAGTGGTCACCTTTATTATGAGGATACAGTCAAACCTGTGTTAGTGGTCACCTTTATTATGAGGATACAATCAAACCTGTGTTAGTGGTCACCTTTATTAAGCAGCAAATCTATTCAGCAGCCATTTTCCCGATTCCCAATATTTTGTTTTATTATACATTTTACTTGTATTAAACAGCCACATGTGTTAAGCAGCCACTTTCTGTGATTCCCTTGGCTGGCTGCTTAAGACAGGTTTTACTGTACATCATCAGTAGTATAAACTACAGCAAAGATAAATTAACATTCTTTATCCCACAAAAACTGGTGAAGACACTGCAAGAAATACATCTAAAGGAGAAACAAAACCTACCATAGTGGGTGGGTGGGGTAACATATGAACATATCCGACATTGACAAGACTTGTCTCTCTACTTACCATTCTGGGTGGGGTAACATATGAACATATCCGACATTGACAAGACTTGTCTCTCTACTTACCATTCTGGGTGGGGTAACATATGAACATATCCGACATTGACAAGACTTGTCTCTCTACTTACCATTCTGGGTGGGGTAACATATGAACATATCCGACATTGACAAGACTTGTCTCTCTACTTACCATTCTGGGTGGGGTAACATATGAACATATCCGACATTGACAAGACTTGTCTCTCTACTTACCATTCTGGGTGGGGTAACATATGAACATATCCGACATTGACAAGACTTGTCTCTCTACTTACCATTCTGGGTGGGGTAACATATGAACATATCCGACATTGACAAGACTTGTCTCTCTACTTACCATTCTGGGTGGGGTAACATATGAACATATCCGACATTGACAAGACTTGTCTCTCTACTTACCATTCTGGGTGGGGTAACATATGAGCATATCCGACATTGACAAGACTTGTCTCTCTACTTACCATTCTGGGTGGGGTAACATATGAGCATATCCGACATTGACAGGACGTGTCTCTCTACTTACCATTCTGGGTGGGGTAACATATGAGCATATCCGACATTGACGGGACTTGTCTGACTCTAGCATCTGCTCCATCATGTTCGTCTGGGTAATACTGAACTCCTCGATCTAGAGCACCTGTTGTACACAGACACACAAATAACAGCCCCTCAACTTGTCCCAAAAACACATCCCTCAAAACACTAATGTAAAATTCTTTTATTCAGATAATAAAGTGATTATTTTATACTATATTAAAGAATGAATATTTTGCTTAAAAACAGTAATTTACAATGTTTCAAATAAACTTACAAGTTAAAAGCCAGGCATTTTAAGGTACACTTGCTAAATAACTCATTGCTCTGACTATGGTAAGTATGTTGCTGCATGCTGTACCACAATTACATAGTTTTCTTCCACATTTACCATAGAAATACCAATTTACTCTCTGTGTAAAGCTTACTGTAAACCAACTGGATTTGGTTGATAGTCATGGATTTACAAGAAGCATTATTCTTATAGATTAGAGAAAAGCAACTGAAAGCTACCATACATGTTAACATTTCATCAACACTAGGAGCTCTAGATGTTATTAAACATGTTTTGTTAAGTTCAGTGTAAGCAAGATGGTATCACACATTGACAGCATAAGGACTGATTGACAGGGACTGGCATCATCATAGCAACATCATCTAGCAATAACAATCACTCAATCATTTGTGCTTCCGCTATGACTGATTAATATGTTATATTTCGGGTTTTACGCCTGCATCAGCACCATTTTAGGCTATATCGCCGGCGGGCAGTTTACCTAACAACACCTTTCCTGGGCAGGCTCCAGCGGTTAACCAGTACTTGGGTGCACCAACCTCCGTAAGAAACTGCCAACTTTTTCATATAAATGAGACACGGCCTGAGCGGGGCTCGAACCCGTGACCATCAGTGATGATAGGTTACAGTGGTATACAAGTCAGCGACCGTAACCACTCGACCACGGAGGCGGTATTTATGACTGATTAAAAAAACAAAATGGTTCATCACAAAACTGTAAGTGCACTTACCTCCCCGACTCTTACCTCAACAACACATACCGCCCCGACACATACCGCCCCGACACATACCTCCCCGACAAATACCTCCCCCGACACATACAACCCTGACACATACCTCCCCAACGCATACCTCCCTGACACATACCACCTCGGCACATACCTCCACGTCACATACCACCTCAACACTTACCTCCCCGACACATACCACCTCGACACATACCTCCCTGACACATACCTCTCCGACACTTACCACCTCGACACTTACCTCTCCAACACTTACCTCCCCGACACATACCACCTCGACACTTACCTCCCCGACACATACCACCTCGACACTTACCTCTCCAACACTTACCTCCCTGACACATACCACCTCGACACTTACCTCCCCGACACTTACCTCCCCGACACATACCACCTCGACACTTACCTCCCCGACACTTACCTCCCCGACACATACCACCTCGACACTTACCTCTCCAACACTTACCTCCCCGACACTTACCTCTCCAACACTTACCTCCCGACACTTACCTCCCCGACACATACCACCTCGACACTTACCTCCCCGGCACATACCACCTCGACACTTACCACCTCGAAACTTACCTCCCGACACATACCTCCTCGACATTTACCTCCCCGACACTTACCTCTCCGACACATACCTCCCCGACACATACCTCCCTGACACATACCTCTCCGACACTTACCTCCTCTACACATACCTCCCCGACACATACCACCTCGACACTTACCTCCCCGACACATACCACCTCGACACTTACCTCCCCGACACTTACCTCCCCGACACATACCACCTCGACACTTACCTCCCCGACACATACCACCTCGACACTTACCTCTCCAACACTTACCTCCCCGACACATACCACCTCGACACTTACCTCCCCGACACTTACCTCCCCGACACATACCACCTCAACACTTACCTCCCCAACACATACCACCTCGACACTTACCTCCCCGACACATACCTCCCCGACACTTACCTCCCCGACACATACCTCCCCGACACTTACCTCCCCGACACATACCTCCCCGACACTTACCTCCCCGACACATACCACCATGACACGTATCTACCCAACACTTACCTCCCCGACACTTACCTCCCCGACACATACCACCTCGACACTTACCTCCCCGACACATACCACCCCGACACATACCACCCCGACACGTACCTCCCCGACACGCTTGTATGATGAATATCTTCGGTTTTCCCCTCAGACTCGGGCAGCATGTGTTATCAAACAAGGAGAAAACTGCATCTAGCTCAAACTTCTTGCCATCAGCACCAAAGATATACCCTTCCTCTCCGTGGCTGAGGATACACACGATGGAACAGTCCGCGCTCACGTGACCCGGGTGTTGCGAAAACTCTTGAAGTTTCTGTACCATCTCCTGCGAAATATAAAATAATGATAGATAAATACATCACAGGAAATACATGACAGGAATTACACATCAAGTCAGCGTTCAAAGGACCCTGAGTGAAAAATCTTCAACTTACAGTACAATCTCCAATAAAATATGGAATTAGTATAATAGCAGAACACAGGAATGAAAAACACACAACATAGTCCATATTGATATAAATAGATCAGCTAATAAAATGCCGATAGTGAGGTCCCAAAATGAGTAATTAAAATCCAAGAAAAGACCCATTATCCGGACACTTCTATTTTCCACCACATTGTTTATATCTAACAGAATCTGAAATAATACAATAACAAATAACGTGTGCGACTTCATATTGATCAAATAGTAAAATGCTTTGTTTGTTGTTTTGGAGCATAAAGTCGCACCAACAGCTTAAGTAATATGGCAACTCTCCAGCTATTATTGGTGGGGGATGACTCCGGGTGCCCCTCTGAGCAGTATTTCAGACACGGACGGTCACCCAGGTAGAACCACCGACCTTCCGCAAACCAGCTGGATAGCTTCCTCACATGTTTGAATTCGACACCACAATGTTTGTGAACAGACAGCGGTAATGTGCTAGTGATTTCATGTCAGACAGCGGTAATGTGCTAGTGATTTCATGTCAGACAGCGGTAATGTGCTAGTGATTTCATGTCAGACAGCGGTAATGTGCTAGTGATTTCATGTCAGACAGCGGTAATGTGCTAGTGATTTCATGTCAACGTCCGTAACCCCTCAGGCACGGAGCTCCCTAAATAGTACAATGTAAATGCTACGGACATGTACAGTACTAGATATGCTATCGATTTTTTAAATTTCCATAACATTTCAGGCTTAAGATGAGTTTGTTTTGTATTTGTTTTTTATCATGTTTAGATCTAGAAAACTTGATGTTACTTTGTATGATGTTGACAGCATGAGACAGCACATTAATTCCGCTACTTATTGGGCTTATCAACAATAAAAAGTTTGCACATTCACACAAATGTGGGTATTTCCGCGTATCTAGACTTCCACAGAGAATCTAAATCTCAAGTAAACAATCAAAATTTAGTATGTATCAACTCGCCCGTCGTGAAAATCTCTGTCAACTGGAAACATCCACTGGAATAATCAAGATCAAACATGCAACTGCAATATCAAACATGTGTGAGGGTGGACAGGAAAATGGGTCACACAATCCAAAGGGTTGCCAACCAGTACAGTCAGTACCTACACTCCTGTTACACATGTCCCAGTACAGTCAGTACCTACACTCCTCTTACACATGTCCCAGTACAGTCAGTACCTACACTCCCATTACACATATCCCAGTACAGTCAGTACCTACACTCCCGATACACATATCCCAGTACAGTCAGTACCTACACTCCCGATACACATATCCCAGTACAGTCAGTAGCTACACTCCTGTTATACATGTCCCAGTACAGTCAGTACCTACACTCCCATTACACATATCCCAGTACAGTCAGTACCTACACTCCTGTTACACACGTCCCAGTACAGTCAGTACCTACACTCCCATTACACATGTCCCAGTACAGTCAGTACCTACACTCCTGTTACACATATCCCAGTACAGTCAGTACCTACACTCTGGTTACACATGTCCCAGTACAGTCAGTACCTACACTCCCATTACACATGTCCCAGTAGTCATTACCTACACTCCTGTTACACATATCCCAGTACAGTCAGTACCTACACTCCTGTTACACATATCCCAGTACAGTCAGTACCTACACTCCCGCTACACATATCCCAGTACAGTCAGTACTTACACTCCTGTTACACATGTCCCAGTAGTCAGTACCTACACTCCTGTTACACATATCCCAGTACAGTCAGTACCTACACTCCTGTTACACATATCCCAGTACAGTCAGTACCTACACTCCCGCTACACATATCCCAGTACAGTCAGTACCTACACTCCTGTTACACATGTCCCAGTAGTCAGTACCTACACTCCTGTTACACATATCCCAGTACAGTCAGTACCTACACTCCTGTTACACATATCCCAGTACAGTCAGTACCAACACTCCCGCTACACATATCCCAGTACAGTCAGTACTTACACTCCGGTTACACATGTCCCAGTACAGTCATTACCTACACTCCTGTTACACATGTCCCAGTACAGTCAGTACCTACACTCCCATTACACATATCCCAGTAGTCAGTACCTACACTCCCATTACACATATCCCAGTACAGTCAGTACCTACACTCCCGATACACATATCCCAGTACAGTCAGTACCTACACTCCTGTTACACATATCCCAGTACAGTCAGTACCTACACTCCCGCTACACATGTCCCAGTACAGTCAGTACCTACACTCCCATTACACATGTCCCAGTAAAGTCAGTACCTACACTCCTGTTACACATATCCCAGTACAGTCAGTATCTACACTCCCATTACACATGTCCCAGTACAGTCAGTACCTACACTCCCGTTACACATAACCCAGTACAGTCAGTACCTACACTCCTGTTACACATATCCCAGTACAGTCAGTACCTACACTCCTGTTACACATGTCCCAGTACAGTCAGTACCTACACTCCCGTTACACATATCCCAGTACAGTCAGTACCTACACTCCCATTACCCATATCCCAGTACAGTCAGTACCTACACTCCTGTTACACATATCCCAGTACAGTCAGTACCTACACTCCCATTACACATATCCCAGTACAGTCAGTACCTACACTCCTGTTTCACATATCCCAGTACAGTCAGTACCTACACTCCCATTACACATGTCCCAGTACAGTCAGTACCTACATTCCTGTTACACATGTCCCAGTACAGTCAGTACCTACACTCCCATTACACATGTCCCAGTACAGTCAGTACCTACACTCCTGTTACACATATCTCAGTACAGTCAGTACCTACACTCCTGTTACACATATCCCGGTACAGTCAGTACCTACACTCCTGATACACATATCCCAGTACAGTCAGTACCTACACTCCCGATACACATATCCCAGTACAGTCAGTAGCTACACTCCTGTTACACATGTCCCAGTACAGTCAGTACCTACACTCCCATTACACATATCCAAGTGCAGTCAGTACCTACACTCCTGTTACACATGTCCCAGTACAGTCAGTACCTAGACTCCCATTACACATGTCCCAGTACAGTCAGTACCTACACTCCTGTTACACATGTCCCAGTACAGTCAGTACCTACACTCCCATTACACATATCCCAGTAGTCAGTACCTACACTCCCGTTACACATATCCCAGTACAGTCAGTACCTACACTCCCGATACACATATCCCAGTACAGTCAGTACCTACACTCCTGTTACACATATCCCAGTACAGTCAGTACCTACACTCCCACTACACATGTCCCAGTACAGTCAGTACCTACACTCCTGTTACACATGTCCCAGTACAGTCAGTACCTACACTCCCGTTACACATATCCCAGTACAGTCAGTATCTACACTCCCATTACACATGTCCCAGTACAGTCAGTACCTATACTCCCGTTACACATAACCCAGTACAGTCAGTACCTACACTCCTGTTACACATATCCCAGTACAGTCAGTACCTACACTCCTGTTACACATGTCCCAGTACAGTCAGTACCTACACTCCTGTTACACATGTCCCAGTACAGTCAGTACCTACACTCCCGTTACACATATCCCAGTACAGTCAGTACCTACACTCCTGTTACACATGTCCCAGTACAGTCAGTCCCTACACTCCTGTTACACATATCCCATTACAGTCAGTACCTACACTCCCATTACACATATCCCAGTAACATACCATAGCAGTAAGACCATCAGAATCATTGAAGACTGTGACATCAAAGTGCATCTGACACAGAAGGTTATGTAGATTGTCTCTGTCAATGTCCGTACCTCTTCTCGCCGACTTCCCAACTACCTCATTCACATTCATAACCAGTGCCTTACCCCGGGGGATTCTCCTCATAGCATACGCCTAAAAATACATCAAAATATGCAAGTACTGAATTAGTTCTTACGAAAGTCTTCCAAAAGTGTTTCATTCAAATAAACCATCTATACTATATACACTACATAATCAATACTATATACAGTACATAATCAATACTATATACACTACATAATCAATACTATATACAGTACATAATCAATACTATATACAGTACATAATCTATACTATATACAGTACATAATCAATACTATATACAGTACATAATCTATACTATATACAGTACATAATCAATACTATATACAGTACATAATCAATACTATATACAGTACATAATCAATACTATATACAGTACATAATCTATACTATATACACTACATAATCAATACTATATACAGTACATAATCAATACCACAGGGATTCGGCACGTTTGGGGGTACTAGTATATATATTTAAGTACAGGGATTCTACTCTGTGGGATGTCAGATTTCGCATCGATCAGTAAAATGGCCCTATCTGAAACAATTTTGTACAAAGCTGTCCAAACATAAAGCCTATCCCGAGTCTTTATATTGTTCTTCAAATAAAACACAACTTTAAGCTACATGCATGTATCCTTTGCAAACAATTGCCACAGACATTGGCCATAGCAGGTCACATTTCCATACTAGGACACGGGTTCTGTCAGCAACCAAAAAAAATCTTCGACGGGAGAGTTTTAACTGTGAATAACATTATCAATAAAATGTGTTTCCACTAACGTGTAGGTTTATTCGGCAAAAATGTACGTCAAAAAGAGATTTCGTAGCATTTTCAATTTGTTTTGAAAAATTCTAAAGCGGCGCAATTCGCGTTGAAACGAGCGTTGAAACGAGCGTTCTGATTGGATTATGATTATTCTTCATATATAAAAAAACATCTTGTTACATTCTAATAATCCAATCAGAACGCTCGTTTCAACGCGAATTGCGCCGCTTTAGAAATTTTCAAAACAAATACATAATATATACTATATACAGTACATAATCAATACTATATACACTACATAATCTATACTATATACAGTACATAATATATACTATATACACTACATAATCAATACTATATACAGTACATAATATATACTATATACAGTACATAATCTATACTATATACACTACATAATCTATACTATATACAGTACATAATATATACTATATACAGTACATAATCTATAATATATACACTACATAATCAATACTATATACAGTACATAATCAATACTATATACAGTACATAATCTATACTGTATACACTACATAATCAATACTATATACACTACATAATCTATACTAAATACACTACATAATCAATACTATATACACTACATAATCTATACTATATACAGTACATAATATATACTATATACAGTACATAATCTATACTATATACAGTACATAATCTATACTATATACAGTACATAATCTATACTAAATACACTACATAATCAATACTATATACACTACATAATATATACTATATACAGTACATAATCTATACTAAATACACTACATAATCAATACTATATACAGTACATAATCTATACTATATACAGTACATAATCTATACTATATACAGTACATAATCTATACTATATACACTACATAATCTATACTATTTACACTACATAATATATACTATATACACTACATAATCAATACTATATACACTACATAACCTATACTATATACACTACATAATCAATACTATATACACTACATAATCTATACTATATACACTACATAATCAATACTATATACACTACATAATCTATACTATATACACTACATAATCAATACTATATACACTACATAATCTATACTATATACACTACATAATCAATACTATATACAGTACATAATCGATACTATATACACTACATAATCTATACTATATACAGTACATAATCTATACTATATACAGTACATAATCAATACTATATACACTACATAATCAATACTATATACACTACATAATCAATACTATATACAGTACATAATCAATACTATATACACTACATAATCAATACTATATACAGTACATAATCACTACTATATACACTACATAATCAATACTATATACAGTACATAATCAATACTATATACACTACATAATCAATACTATATACAGTACATAATCTATACTATATACACTACATAATCAATACTATATACAGTACATAATCAATAATATATACACTACATAATCAATACTATATACACTACATAATCAATACTATATACACTACATAATCAATACTATATACACTACATAATCAATACTATATACACTACATAATCAATACTATATACAGTACATAATCAATACTATAAATAGTACATAATCTATACTATATACAGTACATAATCTATACTATATACAGTACATAATCTATACTATATACAGTACATAATCAATACTATATACACTACATAATCAATACTATATACACTACATAATTTATACTATATACACTACATAATCAATACTATGTACAGTACATAATATATACTATATACAGTACATAATCTATACCATATACAGTACATAATCTATACTATATACAGTACATAATCAATACTATATACAGACATAATCAATACATATACAGTACATAATCATACTATATACAGTACATAATCTATACTATATACAGTACATAATCTATACTATATACAGTACATAATCAATACTATATACAGTACATAATCAATACTATATACACTACATAATCAATACTATATACACTACATAATCAATACTATATACACTACATAATTTATACTATATACACTACATAATCAATACTATATACACTACATAACCTATACTATATACACTACATAATCATACTATATACACTACATACTATACTATATACACTAAATAATCATACTATATAGTACATAATCTATACTATTACAGTACATAATCTATACTATATACAGTACATAATCAATACTATGTACAGTACATAATATATACTATATACAGTACATAATATATACTATATACAGTACATAATCTATACTATATACAGTACATAATCAATACTATATACAGTACATAATCAATACTATATACAGTACATAATCTATACTATATACAGTACATAATCAATACTATATACAGTACATAATCTATACTATATACAGTACATAATCAATACTATATACAGTACATAATCAATACTATATACAGTACATAATCTATACTATATACATTACATAATCAATACTGTATACACTTCATAATCAATATTATATACACTACATAATCTATACTAAATACACTACATAATCAATACTATATACACTACATAATCTATACTATATACAGTACATAATATATACTATATAGAGTACATAATCAATACTGTATACACTACATAATCAATACTATATACACTACATAATCTATACTAAATACACTACATAATCAATACTATATACACTACATAATCTATACTATATACAGTACATAATCTATACTATATACAGTACATAATCTATACTATATACAGTACATAATCAATACTATGTACAGTACATAATATATACTATATACAGTACATAATCTATACTATATACAGTACATAATCTATACTATATACAGTACATAATCAATAATATATACAGTACATACTCTATACTATATACAGTACATAATCAATACTATATACAGTACATAATCTATACTATATACAGTACATAATCAATACTATATACACTACATAATCTATACTATATACACTACATAATCTATACTGTAGCAAGTACATAATCTATACTATATACAGTACATAATCTATACTATATACAGTACATAATCTATACTATATACAGTACATAATCTATAATATAACTGTACATAATCTATACTATATACACTACTAATATAAACTATATACATTACTCATCATACTATATACAGTACATAATCAACTATATACAGTACATAATCAATACTATATACAGTACATAATCTATACTATATACACTACATAATCAATACTATATACAGTACATAATCTATACTATATACAGTACATAATCTATACTATATACAGTACATAATCATACTATGTACAGTACATAATATAACTATATACAGTACATACTTATCTATATACAATAATACAGTACATAATCTATACTATATACAGTGCTAATCAATACTATATACAGTACATAATCAATACTATATACAGTACATAATCTATACTATATACAGTACATAAATCAATACTATATACACTACATAATCAATACTATATACAGTACATAATCAATACTATATACAGTACATAATCTATACTGTAGCAAGTACATATTATATACTATATACACTACATAATCAATACTATATACACTACATAATCAATACTATATACACTACATAATCTATACTACATACAGTACATAATCTATACTATATACATTACATAATATATACTATATACAGTACATAATCTATACTATATACAATACATAATCTATACTATATACAGTACATAATCAATACTATATACACTACATAATCAATACTATATACAGTACATAATCAATACTATATACAGAACATAATCAATACTATATACATTACATAATCAATACTATATACAGTAAATAATCAATACTATATACACTACATAATCAATACTATATACAGTACATAATCTATACTGTAGCAAGTACATATTATATACTATATACAGTACATAATCAATACTATATACACTACATAATCAATACTATATACACTACATAATCAATACTATATACACTACATAATCAATACTATATACAGTACATAATCAATACTATATACAGTACATAATCAATACTATATACACTACATAATCTATACTATATACACTACATAATCAATACTATATACAGTACATAATCTATACTATATACAGTACATAATCTATACTATATACAGTACATAATCAATACTGTATACACTACATAATCAATACTATATACACTACATAACCTATACTAAATACACTACATAATCAATACTATATACACTACATAATCTATACTATATACAGTACATAATATATACTATATACAGTACATAATCAATACTATATACAGTACATAATCAATACTATATACACTACATAATCTATACTAAATACACTACATAATCAATACTATATACACTACATAATCTATACTATATACAGTACATAATCTATACTATATACAGTACATAATCTATACTATATACAGTACATAATCAATACTATACACTACATAATCATACTATATACATACATAATCTATACTATATACAGTACATAATCAATACTATATACAGTACATAATCAATACTATATACGTACATAATCAATAATACACTACATAATCTATACTATATACACTACATAATCTATACTGTAGCAAGTACAAATCTATACTATATACAGTACATATATAACTATATACAGTACATAATCTATACTATATACAGTACATAATCTATACTTATACAGTACATAATCTATACTATATACACTACATATATCAACTATATACATTACATAATCTATACTATATACAGTACATAATCAATACTATTTACACTACATAATCTATACTGTAGCAAGTACATAATCTATACTATATACACTACATAATCTATACTATATACACTACATAATCAATACTATATACACTACATAATCAATACTATATACACTACATAATCAATACTATACACAGTACATAATATATACCATATACACTACATACTCAATACTATATACAGTACATCATCTATACTATATACAGTACATAATCAATACTATATACAGTACATAATCAATACTATACACAGTACATAATCTATACTATATACAGTACATAATCAATACTATATACAGTACATAATCTATACTATATACAGTACATAATCATTACTATATACAGTACATAATCAATACTATATACTGTACATAATCTATACTATATACAGTACATAATCAATACTATATACAGTACATAAATTACTATATACACTACATAATCTATACTATATACAGTACATAATCAATACTATATACACTACATAATCTATAATGTAGCAAGTACATAATCTATACTATATACAGTACATAATCTATACTATATACAGTACATAATCTATACTATATACAGTACATAATCAATAATATATACAGTACATAATCTATACTATATACACTACATAATATAAACTATATACATACATAATCAATACTATATACAGTACATAATCAATACTATATACAGTACATAATCAATACTATATACAGTACATAATCAATACTATATACAGTACATAATCAATACTACTATATACAGTACATAATCAATACTAATACACTACAAAATCAATACTATAACAGTACATATATATACTATATACAGTACATAATCTATACTATATACCAGTACATAATCAATACTATATACAGTACATAATCAATACTATATACAGTACATATCTATACTGTAGCAAGTACTATTATATACTATATACACTACATATCATACTATATACACTACATAATCAATACTATATACACTACATAATCTATACTACATACAGTACATAATCTATACTATATACATTACATAATATATACTATATACAGTACATAATCTATACTATATACAATACATAATCTATACTATATACAGTACATAATCAATACTATATACACTACATAATCAATACTATATACAGTACATAATCAATACTATATACAGAACATAATCAATACTATATACATTACATAATCAATACTATATACAGTAAATAATCAATACTATATACACTACATAATCAATACTATATACAGTACATAATCAATACTATATACAGTACATAATCTATACTGTAGCAAGTACATATTATATACTATATACAGTACATAATCAATACTATATACACTACATAATCATACTATATACACGACTAATCAATACTAGATACACTACATAATCAATACTATATACAGTACATAATCATACTATATACAGTACATAATCTATACTATATACCTACATAATCTAATCCTATAATAATACACTCATAATCAATCACTAATATTACAGACATAATCTATACTATATACAGTACATAATCTATACTATATACAGTACATAATCATACTATTACACTACATAATCAATACTATATACACTACATAACCTATACTAATACAGTACATAATCAATACTATATACAGTACATAATCAATACTATATACAGTACATAATCAATACTATATACACTACATAATCTATACTGTAGCAAGTACATATTATATACTATATACAGTACATAATCAATACTATATACACTACATAATCAATACTATATACACTACATAATCAATACTATATACACTACATAATCAATAACTATATACAGTACATAATCAATACATATACAGTACATAATCATACTATATACACTACATAATCTATACTATATACACTACATAATCAATACTATATACAGTACATAATCTATACTATATACATACATATCTATACTATATACAGTACATAATATATACTATTACAGTACATAATCTATACTATATACACTATATAATATATACTATATACACTACATAATCAATATTATATACAGTACATAATCATACTATATACAGTACATAATCAATACTATATACACTACATAATCATACTATATACAGTACATAATCTATACTATATACAGTACATAATCATTACTATATACAGTACATAATCAATACTATATACTGTACATAATCTATACTATATACAGTACATAATCAATACTATGTACACTACATAATCAATACTATATACACTACATAACCTATACTATATACACTACATAATCAATACTATATACACTACATAATCTATACTATATACAGTACATAATCTATACTATATACATTACATAATATATACTATATACAGTACATAATCTATACTATATACACTACATAATATATACTATATACACTACATAATCA
>CM026401.1:22770297-22836278 GCA_014843695.1 Archivesica marissinica
TGGCAGTATTTGATTTTACACAGTAGGATGTGGATTTCTCCTGGCAGTATTTGATTTTACACAGTAGGATGTGGATTTCTCCTGGCAGTAATTCATTTTACACAGTAGGATGTGGATTTCTCCTGGCAGTATTTGATTTTACACAAGGATGTGGATTTCTCCTGGCAGTATTTGTAGGATGTGGATTTCTCCTGGCAGAATTTCATTTTACACAGTAGGATGTGGATTTCCCCCTCCTGGCAGTATTCTGTAGAATGTGGATTTACACTCCTGCAGAATTCCTATTTTACACAGTAGGATGTGGATTTCTCCTGGCAGTATTTGATTTTACACAGTAGGATGTGGATTTCTCCTGGCAGTATTTGATTTTACACAGTAGGATGTGGATTTCTCCTGGCAGTATTTGATTTTACACAGTAGGATGTGGATTTCTCCTCGCCGTAATTTGTAGGGTCTGGATTTCTCCTGGCAGTATTGTAGGATGTGGATTTCTCATGGCAGTATTTCATTTTACACAGTAGGATGTGGATTTCTCCTGGCAGTATTTCATTTTACACAGTAGGATGTGGATTTCTCCTGGCAGTATTTCATTTTACACAGTAGGATGTGGATTTCTCCTGGCAGTATTTCATTTTACACAGTAGGATGTGGATTTCTCCTGGCAGTATTTGTAGGATGTGGATTTCTCTGGCAGTATTTGATTTTACACAGTAGGATGTGGATTTCTCCTGGCAGTACTTGTAGGATGTGGATTTCTCCTGGCAGTATTTGCAGTATGTGGATTTCTCCTGGCAGTATTTGATTTTACACGGTAAGATGTGGATTTCTCCTGGCAGTATTTGATTTTACACAGTAGGTTGTGGATTTCTCCTAGCAGTATTTGATTTTACACAGTAGGATGTGGATTTCTCCTGGCAGTATTTGTAGGATGTGGATTTCTCCTGGCAGTATTTGTGGATGTGGATTTCTCCTGGCAGTATTTGATTTTACACAGGATGTGGATTTCTCCTGGCAGTATTTGATTTTACACAGTAGGATGTGGATTTCTCCTGGCAGTATTTGATTTTACACAGTAGGATGTGGATTTCTCCTGGCAGTATTTAATTTTACACAGTAGGATGTGGATTTCTCCTGGCAGTATTTCATTTTACACAGTAGGATGTGGATTTCTCATGGCAGTATTTCATTTTACACAGTAGGATGTGGATTTCTCCTGGCAGTATTTGTAGGATGTGGATTTCTCCTGGCAGTATTTGTAGGATGTGGATTTCTCCTGGCAGTATTTGTAGTATGTGGATTTCTCCTGGCAGTATTTGATTTTACACAGTAGGATGTGGATTTCTCCTAGCAGTATTTGTAGGATGTGGATATCTCCTGGCAGTATTTGTAGGATGTGGATTTCTCCTGGCAGTATTTGATTTTACACAGTAGGATGTGGATTTCTCCTGGCAGTATTTCATTTACACAGTAGGATGTGGATTTCTCCTGGCAGTATTTCATTTACACAGTAGGATGTGGATTTCTCCTGGCAGTATTTCATTTTACACAGTAGGATGTGGATTTCTCCTGGCAGTATTTTGTAGAATGTGAATTTCTCCTGGCAGTTTTTAGGATGTGGATTTCTCCTGGCAGTATTTGATTTTACACAGTAGGATGTGGATTTCTCCTGGCAGTATTTGTAGTATGTGGATTTCTCCTGGCAGTATTTGATTTTACACAGTAGGATGTGGATTTCTCCTGGCAGTATTTGATTTTACACAGTAGGATGTGGATTTCTCCTGGCAGTATTTGTAGGATGTGGATTTCTCCTGGCAGTATTTGTAGTATGTGGATTTTTCCTGGCAGTATTTGATTTTACACAGTAGGATGTGGATTTCTCCTGGCAGTATTTGTAGGATGTGGATTTCTCCTGGCAGTATTTGTAGGATGTGGATTTCTCCTGGCAGTATTTGTAGGATGTGGATTTCTCCTGGCAGTATTTCATTTTACACAGGATGTGGATTTCTCCGGGCAGTATTTGTAGGATGTGGATTTCTCCTGGCAGTATTTGTAGGATGTGGATTTCTCCTGGCAGTATTTCATTTTACACAGTAGGATGTGGATTTCTCCTGGCAGTATTTGTAGGATGTATATTTCTCCTGGCAGTATTTCATTTTACACAGTAGGATGTGGATTTCTCCTGGCAGTATTTGATTTTACAGAGTAGGATGTGGATTTCTCCTGGCAATATTTGTAGGATGTGGATTTCTCTTAGCAGTATTTCATTTTACACAGGATGTGGATTTCTCCTGGCAGTATTTGTAGGATGTGGATTTCTCCTGGCAGAATTTCATTTTACAAAGTAGGATGTGGATTTCTCCTGGCAGTATTTGTAGAATGTGGATATCTCCTGGCAGTATTAGTAGTATGTGGATTTCTCCTGGCAGTATTTGATTTTACACAGTAGGATGTGGATTTCTCCTGGCAGTATTTGTAGGATGTGGATTTATCCTGGCAGTATTTGTAGTATGTGGATTTCTCCTGGCAGTATTTGATTTTACACAGTAGGATGTGGATTTATCCTGGCAGTATTTGTAGGATGTGGATTTCTCCTGGCAGTATTTGATTTTACACAGTATGATGTGGATTTCTCTTGGTTGTATTTCATTTTACACAGTAGGATGTGGATTTCTCCTGGCAGTATTTCATTTTACACAGTAGGATGTGGATTTCTCCTGGCAGTATTTGTAGAATGTGGATTTCTCCTGGCAGTATTTGTAGGATGTAGATTTCTCCTGGCAGTATGTGTAGTATGTGGATTTCTCCTGGCAGTATTTGATTTTACACAGTAGGATGTGGATTTCTCCTGGCAGTATTTCATTTTACACAGTAGGATGTGGATTTCTCGTGGCAGAATCTCATTTTACACAGTAGGATGTGGATTTCTCCTGGCAGTATTTGTAGAATGTGGATTTCTCCTGGCAGTATTTGTAAGATGTGGATTTCTCCTGGCAGTATTTGTAGTATGTGGATTTCTCCTGGCAGTATTTAATTTTACACAGTAGGATGTGGATTTCTCCTGGCAGTATTTGTAGGATGTGGATTTCTCCTGGCAGTATTTCATTTTACAGAGTATGATGTGGATTTCTTCTGGCAGTATTTGTAGGATGTGGATTTCTCCTAGTTGTATTTGATTTTACACAGTAGGATGTGGATCTCTCCTGGCAGTATTTGATGGTTGTGGATTTCTCCTGGCAGTATTTGTAGGATGTGGATTTCTGCTGGCGGTATTTGTAGGATGTAGATTTCTGCTGGCAGTATTTGTAAGATGTGGATTTCTGCTGGCAGTATTTGTAGGATGTGGATTTCTCCTGGCAGTATTTGTAGGATGTGGATTTCTCCTGGCAGTATTTGTAGGATGTGGATTTCTGCTGGCAGTATTTGTAGGATATGGATTTCTCCTGGCAGTATTTGTAGGATGTAGATTTCTCCTGGCAGTATTTGTAGTATGTGGATTTCTTCTGGCAGTATTTGATTTTACACAGTAGGATGTGGATTTCTCCTAGCAGTATTTGATTTTACACAGTAGGATGTGGATTTCTCATGGCAGTATTTGATTTTACACAGTAGGATGTGGATTTCTCCTGGCAGTATTTGATTTTACACAGTAGGATGTGGATTTCTCCTGGCAATATTTCATTTTACACAGTAGGATGTGGATTTCTCCTGGCAGTATTTGTAGGATGTAGATTTCTCCTGGCAGTATTTGTAGGATGTGGATTTCTGCTGGCAGTATTTGTAGGATGTGGATTTCTCCTGGCAGTATTTGTAGGATGTGGATTTCTCCTGGCAGTATTTGATTTTACACAGTAGGATGTGGATTTCTCCTGGCAGTATTTGATTTTACACAGTAGGATGTGGATTTCTCATGGCAGTATTTGATTTTACACAGTAAATTGTGGATTTCTCATGGCAGTATTTGATTTTACACAGTAGGATGTGGATTTCTCCTGGCAGTATTTCATTTTACACAGTAGGATGTGGATTTCTCCTGGCAATATTTCATTTTACACAGTAGGATGTGGATTTCTCCTGGCAGTATTTGTAGGATGTAGATTTCTCCTGGCAGTATTTCATTTTACACAGTAGGATGTGGATTTCTCCTGGCAGTATTTGTAGAATGTGGATTTCTCCTGGCAGTATTTGTAGGATGTAGATTTCTCCTGGCAGTATTTGTAGTATGTGGATTTCTCCTGGCAGTATTTGATTTTACACAGTAGGATGTGGATTTCTCCTGGCAGTATTTCATTTTACACAGGATGTGGATTTCTCCTGGCAGTATTTGTAGGATGTGGATTTCTCCTGGCAGAATTTCATTTTACACAGTAGGATGTGGATTTCTCCTGGCAGTATTTGTAGAATGTGGATTTCTCCTGGCAGTATTTGTAGGATGTAGATTTCTCCTGGCAGTATTTGTAGTATGTGGATTTCTCCTGGCAGTATTTGATTTTACACAGTAGGATGTGGATTTCTCCTGGCAGTATTTGTAGGATGTGGATATCTCCTGGCAGTATTTGTAGGATGTGGATTTCTCCTGGCAGTATTTGATTTTACACAGTAGGATGTGGATTTCTCCTGGTTGTATTTCAGTTTACACAGTAGGATGTGGATTTCTCCTGGCAGTATTTCATTTTACACAGTAGGATGTGGATTTCTCCTGGTAGAATTTCATTTTACACAGTAGGATGTGGATTTCTACTGGCAGTATTTGTAGAATGTGAATTTCTCCTGGCAGTATTTGTAGGATGTGGATTTCTCCTGGCAGTATTTGATTTTACACAGTAGGATGTTGATTTCTCCTGGCAGTATTTGTAGTATGTGGATTTCTCCTGGCAATATTTGATTTTACACAGGATGTGGATTTCTCCTGGCAGTATTCGTAGGATGTTGATTTCTCCTGGCAGTATTTCATTTTACACAGGATGTGGATTTCTCCTGGCAGTATTTGTAGGATGTGGATTTCTCCTGGCAGTATTTGTAGGATGTGGATTTCTCCTGGCAGTATTTGTAGTATGTGGATTTTTCCTGGCAGTATTTGATTTTACACAGTAGGATGTGGATTTCTCCTGGCAATATTTGTAGGATGTGGATTTCTCCTAGCAGTATTTGTAGTATGTGGATTTCTCCTGGCAGTATTTGTAGGATGTGAATTTCTCCTGGCAGTATTTCATTTTACACAGTAGGATGTGGATTTCTCCTGGCAGTATTTCATTTTACACAGTAGGATGTGGATTTCTCCTGGCAGTATTTGTAGGATGTATATTTCTCCTGGCAGTATTTCATTTTACACAGTAGGATGTGGATTTCTCCTGGCAGTATTTGATTTTATAGAGTAGGATGTGGATTTCTCCTGGCAATATTTGTAGGATGTGGATTTCTCTTAGCAGTATTTCATTTTACACAGGATGTGGATTTCTCCTGGCAGTATTTGTAGGATGTGGATTTCTCCTGGCAGAATTTCATTTTACAAAGTAGGATGTGGATTTCTCCTGGCAGTATTTGTAGAATGTGGATATCTCCTGGCAGTATTAGTAGTATGTGGATTTCTCCTGGCAGTATTTGATTTTACACAGTAGGATGTGGATTTCTCCTGGCAGTATTTGTAGGATGTGGATTTATCCTGGCAGTATTTGTAGTATGTGGATTTCTCCTGGCACTATTTGATTTTACACAATAGGATGTGGATTTATCCTGGCAGTATTTGTAGGATGTGGATTTCTCCTGGCAGTATTTGATTTTACACAGTATGATGTGGATTTCTCTTGGTTGTATTTCATTTTACACAGTAGGATGTGGATTTCTCCTGGCAGTATTTCATTTTGCACAGTAGGATGTGGATTTCTCCTGGCAGTATTTGTAGAATGTGGAGTTCTCCTGGCAGTATTTGTAGGATGTAGATTTCTCCTGGCAGTATGTGTAGTATGTGGATTTCTCCTGGCAGTATTTGATTTTACACAGTAGGATGTGGATTTCTCCTGGCAGTATTTCATTTTACACAGTAGGATGTGGATTTCTCGTGGCAGAATCTCATTTTACACAGTAGGATGTGGATTTCTCCTGGCAGTATTTGTAGAATGTGGATTTCTCCTGGCAGTATTTGTAAGATGTGGATTTCTCCTGGCAGTATTTGTAGTATGTGGATTTCTCCTGGCAGTATTTAATTTTACACAGTAGGATGTGGATTTCTCCTGGCAGTATTTGTAGGATGTGGATTTCTCCTGGCAGTATTTCATTTTACAGAGTATGATGTGGATTTCTTCTGGCAGTATTTGTAGGATGTGGATTTCTCCTAGTTGTATTTGATTTTACACAGTAGGATGTGGATCTCTCCTGGCAGTATTTGATGGTTGTGGATTTCTCCTGGCAGTATTTGTAGGATGTGGATTTCTGCTGGCGGTATTTGTAGGATGTAGATTTCTGCTGGCAGTATTTGTAAGATGTGGATTTCTGCTGGCAGTATTTGTAGGATGTGGATTTCTCCTGGCAGTATTTGTAGGATGTGGATTTCTCCTGGCAGTATTTGTAGGATGTGGATTTCTGCTGGCAGTATTTGTAGGATATGGATTTCTCCTGGCAGTATTTGTAGGATGTAGATTTCTCCTGGCAGTATTTGTAGTATGTGGATTTCTTCTGGCAGTATTTGATTTTACACAGTAGGATGTGGATTTCTCCTAGCAGTATTTGATTTTACACAGTAGGATGTGGATTTCTCATGGCAGTATTTGATTTTACACAGTAGGATGTGGATTTCTCCTGGCAGTATTTGATTTTACACAGTAGGATGTGGATTTCTCCTGGCAATATTTCATTTTACACAGTAGGATGTGGATTTCTCCTGGCAGTATTTGTAGGATGTAGATTTCTCCTGGCAGTATTTGTAGGATGTGGATTTCTGCTGGCAGTATTTGTAGGATGTGGATTTCTCCTGGCAGTATTTGTAGGATGTGGATTTCTCCTGGCAGTATTTGATTTTACACAGTAGGATGTGGATTTCTCCTGGCAGTATTTGATTTTACACAGTAGGATGTGGATTTCTCCTGGCAGTATTTGATTTTACACAGTAGGATGTGGATTTCTCATGGCAGTATTTGATTTTACACAGTAAATTGTGGATTTCTCATGGCAGTATTTGATTTTACACAGTAGGATGTGGATTTCTCCTGGCAGTATTTCATTTTACACAGTAGGATGTGGATTTCTCCTGGCAATATTTCATTTTACACAGTAGGATGTGGATTTCTCCTGGCAGTATTTGTAGGATGTAGATTTCTCCTGGCAGTATTTCATTTTACACAGTAGGATGTGGATTTCTCCTGGCAGTTTTTGATTTTACACAGTAGGATGTGGATTTCTCCTAGCAGTATTTCATTTGACACAGGATGTGGATTTCTCCTGGCAGTATTTGTAGGATGTGGATTTCTCCTGGCAGAATTTCATTTTACACAGTAGGATGTGGATTTCTCCTGGCAGTATTTGTAGAATGTGGATTTCTCCTGGCAGTATTTGTAGGATGTAGATTTCTCCTGGCAGTATTTGTAGTATGTGGATTTCTCCTGGCAGTATTTGATTTTACACAGTAGGATGTGGATTTCTCCTGGCAGTATTTGTAGGATGTGGATTTCTCCTGGCAGTATTTGTAGTATGTGGATTTCTCCTGGCAGTATTTGATTTTACACAGTAGGATGTGGAGTTCTCCTGGCAGTATTTGTAGGATGTGGATTTCTCCTGGCAGTATTTGATTTTACACAGTAGGATGTGGATTTCTCCTGGTTGTATTTCAGTTTACACAGTAGGATGTGGATTTATCCTGGCAGTATTTCATTTTACACAGTAGGATGTGGATTTCTCCTGGCAGAATTTCATTTTACACAGTAGGATGTGGATTTCTCCTGGCAGTATTTGTAGAATGTGAATTTCTCCTGGCAGTATTTGTTGGATGTGGATTTCTCCTGGCAGTATTTGATTTTACACAGTAGGATATTGATTTCTCCTGGCAGTATTTGTAGTATGTGGATTTCTCCTGGCAATATTTGATTTTACACAGGATGTGGATTTCTCCTGGCAGTATTTGTAGGATGTGGATTTCTCCTGGCAGTATTTCATTTTACACAGGATGTGGATTTCTCCTGGCAGTATTTATAGGATGTGGATTTCTCCTGGCAGTATTTGTAGGATGTGGATTTCTCCTGGCTGTATTTCATTTTACACAGAAGAATGTGGATTTCTCCTGGCAGTATTTGATTTTACACAGTAGGATGTGGATTTCTCATGGCAGTATTTGATTTTACACAGTAGGATGTGGATTTCTCCTGGCAGTATTTGATTTTACACAGTAGGATGTGGATTTCTCCTGGCAGTATTTGATTTTACACAGTAGGATGTGGATTTCTCCTGGTTGTATTTCATTTTACACAGTAGGATGTGGATTTCTCCTGGCAGTATTTGATTTTACACAGTAGGATGTGGATTTCTCCTGGCAGTATTTGATTTTACACAGTAGGATGTGGATTTCTCCTGGCAGTATTTGATTTTACACAGTAGGATGTGGATTTCTCCTGGCAGTATTTGATTTTACACAGTAGGATGTGGATTTCTCCTGGCAGTATTTCATTTTACACAGTATGATGTGGATTTCTCCTGGCAGTATTTCATTTTACACAGTAGGATGTGGATTTCTCCTGGCAGTATTTCATTTTACACAGTAGGATGTGGATTTCTCCTGGCAGTATTTCATTTTACACAGTAGGATGTGGATTTGTCCTGGAAGTATTTGTAGGATGTTGATTTCTCGTGGCAGTATTTGATTTTACACAGTAGGATGTGGATTTCTCGTGGCAGTACTTGTGGGATGTGGATTTCTCCTGGCAGTATTTGCAGTATGTGGATTTCTCCTGGCAGTATTTGATTTTACACGGTAGGATGTGGATTTCTCCTGGCAGTATTTGATTTTACACAGTAGGTTGTGGATTTCTCCTAGCAGTATTTGATTTTACACAGTAGGATGTGGATTTCTCCTGGCAGTATTTGTAGGATGTGGATTTCTCCTGGCAGTATTTCATTTTACACAGTAGGATGTGGATTTCTCCTGGCAGTTTTTGATTTTACACAGTAGGATGTGGATTTCTCCTAGCAGTATTTCATTTGACACAGGATGTGGATTTCTCCTGGCAGTATTTGTAGGATGTGGATTTCTCCTGGCAGAATTTCATTTTACACAGTAGGATGTGGATTTCTCCTGGCAGTATTTGTAGAATGTGGATTTCTCCTGGCAGTATTTGTAGGATGTAGATTTCTCCTGGCAGTATTTGTAGTATGTGGATTTCTCCTGGCAGTATTTGATTTTACACAGTAGGATGTGGATTTCTCCTGGCAGTATTTGTAGGATGTGGATTTCTCCTGGCAGTATTTGTAGTATGTGGATTTCTCCTGGCAGTATTTGATTTTACACAGTAGGATGTGGAGTTCTCCTGGCAGTATTTGTAGGATGTGGATTTCTCCTGGCAGTATTTGATTTTACACAGTAGGATGTGGATTTCTCCTGGTTGTATTTCAGTTTACACAGTAGGATGTGGATTTATCCTGGCAGTATTTCATTTTACACAGTAGGATGTGGATTTCTCCTGGCAGAATTTCATTTTACACAGTAGGATGTGGATTTCTCCTGGCAGTATTTGTAGAATGTGAATTTCTCCTGGCAGTATTTGTAGGATGTGGATTTCTCCTGGCAGTATTTGATTTTACACAGTAGGATATTGATTTCTCCTGGCAGTATTTGTAGTATGTGGATTTCTCCTGGCAATATTTGATTTTACACAGGATGTGGATTTCTCCTGGCAGTATTTGTAGGATGTGGATTTCTCCTGGCAGTATTTCATTTTACACAGGATGTGGATTTCTCCTGGCAGTATTTATAGGATGTGGATTTCTCCTGGCAGTATTTGTAGGATGTGGATTTCTCCTGGCTGTATTTCATTTTACACAGAAGAATGTGGATTTCTCCTGGCAGTATTTGATTTTACACAGTAGGATGTGGATTTCTCATGGCAGTATTTGATTTTACACAGTAGGATGTGGATTTCTCCTGGCAGTATTTGATTTTACACAGTAGGATGTGGATTTCTCCTGGCAGTATTTGATTTTACACAGTAGGATGTGGATTTCTTCTGGTTGTATTTCATTTTACACAGTAGGATGTGGATTTCTCCTGGCAGTATTTGTAGGATGTGGATTTCTCCCGGCAGTATTTGATTTTACACAGTAGGATGTGGATTTCTCCTGGCAGTATTTGTAGGATGTGGATTTCTCCTGGTTGTATTTGATTTTACACAGTAGGATGTTGATTTCTCCTGGCAGTATTTGTAGGATGTGGATTTCTCCTGGCTGTATTTCATTTTACACAGTATGATGTGGATTTCTCCTGGCAGTATTTCATTTTACACAGTAGGATGTGGATTTCTCCTGGCAGTATTTCATTTTACACAGTAGGATGTGGATTTCTCCTGGCAGTATTTCATTTTACACAGTAGGATGTGGATTTGTCCTGGAAGTATTTGTAGGATGTTGATTTCTCGTGGCAGTATTTGATTTTACACAGTAGGATGTGGATTTCTCGTGGCAGTACTTGTGGGATGTGGATTTCTCCTGGCAGTATTTGCAGTATGTGGATTTCTCCTGGCAGTATTTGATTTTACACGGTAGGATGTGGATTTCTCCTGGCAGTATTTGATTTTACACAGTAGGTTGTGGATTTCTCCTAGCAGTATTTGATTTTACACAGTAGGATGTGGATTTCTCCTGGCAGTATTTGTAGGATGTGGATTTCTCCTGGCAGTATTTGTTGGATATGGATTTCTCCTGGCAGTATTTGATTTTACACAGGATGTGGATTTCTCCTGGCAGTATTTGATTTTACACAGTAGGATGTGGATTTCTCCTGGCAGTATTTGATTTTACACAGTAGGATGTGGATTTGATTTTACACAGTAGGATGTGGATTTCTCCTGGCAGTATTTGATTTTACACAGTAGGATGTGGATTTCTCCTGGCAGTATTTGATTTTACACAGTAGGATGTGGATTTCTCCTGGCAGTATTTGATTTTACACAGTAGGATGTGGATTTCTCCTAGCAGTATTTCATTTTACACAGGATGTGGATTTCTCCTGGCAGTATTTGTAGGATGTGGATTTCTCCTGGCAGAATTTCATTTTACACAGTAGGATGTGGATTTCTCCTGGCAGTATTTGTAGAATGTGGATTTCTCCTGGCAGTATTTGTAGGATGTAGATTTCTCCTGGCAGTATTTGTAGTATGTGGATTTCTCCTGGCAGTATTTGATTTTACACAGTAGGATGTGGATTTCTCCTGGCAGTATTTGTAGGATGTGGATTTCTCCTGGCAGTATTTGTAGTATGTGGATTTCTCCTGGCAGTATTTGATTTTACACAGTAGGATGTGGAGTTCTCCTGGCAGTATTTGTAGGATGTGGATTTCTCCTGGCAGTATTTGATTTTACACAGTAGGATGTGGATTTCTCCTGGTTGTATTTCAGTTTACACAGTAGGATGTGGATTTATCCTGGCAGTATTTCATTTTACACAGTATGATGTGGATTTCTCCTGGCAGAATTTCATTTTACACAGTAGGATGTGGATTTCTACTCGCAGTATTTGTAGAATGTGAATTTCTCCTGGCAGTATTTGTAGGATGTGGATTTCTCCTGGCAGTATTTGATTTTACACAGTAGGATGTTGATTTCTCCTGGCAGTATTTGTAGTATGTGGATTTCTCCTGGCAATATTTGATTTTACTCAGGATGTGGATTTCTCCTGGCAGTATTCGTAGGATGTTGATTTCTCCTGGCAGTATTTCATTTTACACAGGATGTGGATTTCTCCTGGCAGTATTTGTAGGATGTGGATTTCTCCTGGCAGTATTTGTAGGATGTGGATTTCTCCTGGCAGTATTTCATTTTACACAGTAGGATGTGGATTTCTCATGGCAGTATTTGATTTTACACAGTAGGATGTGGATTTCTCCTGGCAGTATTTGATTTTACACAGTAGGATGTGGATTTCTCTTGGCAGTATTTGATTTTACACTGTAGGATGTGGATTTCTTCTGGTTGTATTTCATTTTACACAGTAGGATGTGGATTTCTCCTGGCAGTATTTGTAGGATGTGGATTTTTCCTGGCAGTATTTGATTTTACACAGTAGGATGTGGATTTCTCCTGGCAGTATTTGTAGGATGTGGATTTCTCCTGGTTGTATTTGATTTTACACAGTAGGATGTGGATTTCTCCTGGCAGTATTTGTAGGATGTGGATTTCTCCTGGCAGTATTTCATTTTACACAGTAGGATGTGGATTTCTCCTGGCAGTATTTCATTTTACACAGTAGGATGTGGATTTCTCCTGGCAGTATTTCATTTTACACAGTATGATGTGGATTTCTCCTGGCAGTATTTCATTTTACACAGTAGGATGTGGATTTCTCCTGGCAGTATTTCATTTTACACAGTAGGATGTGGATTTCTCCTGGCAGTATTTCATTTTACACAGTAGGATGTGGATTTGTCCTGGAAGTATTTGTAGGATGTGGATTTCTCGTTGCAGTATTTGTGGGATGTGGATTTCTCCTGGCAGTATTTGCAGTATGTGGATTTCTCCTGGCAGTATTTGATTTTACACAGTAGGATGTGGATTTCTCGTGGCAGTACTTGTGGGATGTGGATTTCTCCTGGCAGTATTTGCAGTATGTGGATTTCTCCTGGCAGTATTTGATTTTACACAGTAGGATGTGGATTTCTCCTGGCAGTATTTGATTTTACACAGTAGGTTGTGGATTTCTCCTAGCAGTATTTGATTTTACACAGTAGGATGTGGATTTCTCCTGGCAGTATTTGTAGGATGTGGATTTCTCCTGGCAGTATTTGTTGGATATGGATTTCTCCTGGCAGTATTTGATTTTACACAGGATGTGGATTTCTCCTGGCAGTATTTGATTTTACACAGTAGGATGTGGATTTCTCCCGGCAGTATTTGATTTTACACAGTAGGATGTGGATTTGATTTTACACAGTAGGATGTGGATTTCTCCTGGCAGTATTTGATTTTACACAGTAGGATGTGGATTTCTCCTGGCAGTATTTGATTTTACACAGTAGGATGTGGATTTCTCCTGGCAGTATTTGATTTTACACAGTAGGATGTGGATTTCTCATGGCAGTATTTGATTTTACACAGTAGGATGTGGATTTCTCATGGCAGTATTTGATTTTACACAGTAGGATGTGGATTTCTCCTGGTTGTATTTGATTTTACACAGTAGGATGTGGATTTCTCCTGGCAGTATTTGTAGGATGTGGATTTCTCCTGGCAGTATTTGTAGGATGTGGATTTCTCCTGGTTGTATTTGATTTTACACAGTTGGATGTGGATTTCTCCTGGCAGTATTTGTAGGATGTGGATTTCTCCTGGTTGTATTTGTAGGATGTGGATTTTTCCTGGTTGTATTTGTAGGATGTGGATTTCTCCTGGCAGTATTTGTAGGATGTGGATTTCTCCTGGCAGTATTTGTAGGATGTGGATTTCTCCTGGCAGTATTTGTAGGATGTGGATTTCTCCTGGCAGTATTTGTAGGATGTGGATTTCTCCTGGCAGTATTTGATTTTACACAGTAAGATGTGGATTTCTCCTGGCAGTATTTGTAGAATGTGGATTTCTCCTGGCAGTATTTGTAGGATGTGGATTTCTCCTGGCAGTATTTGTAGGTTGTGGATTTCTCCTGGCTGTATTTGTAGGATGTGGATTTCTCCTGGCTGTATTTGTAGGATGTGGATTTCTCCTGGTTGTATTTGATTTTACACAGTAGGATGTGGATCTCTCCTAGCAGTATTTGTAGGATGTGGATTTCTCCTGGTTGTATTTGATTTTACACAGTAGGATGTGGATTTCTCCTGGCAGTATTTGTAGGATGTGGATTTCTCCTGGTTGTATTTGATTTTACACAGTAGGATGTGGATTTCTCCTGGCAGTATTTGTAGGATGTGGATTTCTCCTGGCAGTATTTGTAGGATGTGGATTTCTCCTGGTTGTATTTGATTTTACACAGTAGGATGTGGATTTCTCCTGGCAGTATTTGTAGGATGTGGATTTCTCCTGGCAGTGTTTGCCCACATTTGTAATATAATTATTACTGATAAAATAAATCAATACTATGGCATCCACATTCAACAAAATACAAAGCTCTTCCCAAATGCATTGTGTATACACAAATTTATTGACATGTATACACATATATTCAACAGATATTGTAATATGCGCAACAGATGGTACATAGAGATTCATTGGATTTAAGATAGTACAAGTGTGCATTATAGTCTTCCCTCCATCTACGTCTTCCCTCCAACTATGTCTTCCCTCCAACTACATCTTCCCTCCAACAACATCTTCCCTCCAACTACCGCTTCCCTCCAACTACACCTTCCCTCCAACTACGTCTTACATCCCGCTTCCTCACTTCTATCCCATCTCCTAGTACCTATATAAGATGCAAGCAGAAGTCTTCTCTAAAGTCTCGTGTCGGTGCTTTACACCGTGCACGTAAAAAAACCAGAGGAGATTCTGGAATGGGTCTTTGTCTGTATCATTGCACTATCCTCCAAATATCTAAAATGATTAATCTCTTCAGGAGGCGTCGCTCATATGGGCAACCGGTAGAGACGATAAATAAACATAAAACACAAATGATTTATGACAGTTTATTTCTTTTTGCAAATATAATATTTTTTTCGAATACCGGAATCGGATATTTGAATGTCTGAGTGAATATTCGTTGACATCCCTAGTAAATATGGTCAACATCCATGTTTTTAATACAAGGCATTTATCCCGAATAAAGATTTATGGTACAGATTGTATCTCACATTTTTGCCGGTGTTATTTAAATGATCTCTAAACGATAGTATCACACACACTACAATAATAAACAAGTGTCAATTCAGGGGCGTGGCTGACCATTATACGAAATCCTACTATAACTTATGAGAATTTGTAGACAGCAAAGGAAGAAATACATAAAATATATATATTTATTATGTTAGACTAAAACACCGTTTGTTAATAGTGGCATCGAGTAGCAATTTACTTGGAAATAACCATTTGATTCGAGTCTGTATACGGACACTAATTTATCTGGTTATATGATAAAAACATTGCATTGTAATTAAGCTAAACCTGGGCAAAATGAAACATCCATTTATTCAGTTTATTGACAAACATATAACAGTTTTACCCAGACGGGTCTGAATATGGATGATTAATAAACATTAACAGTTTACTGTCTGTACATATAGCTATGACCTTTGATTAATCGCACATCATAATAATTCTATTTTCTTCATCATCAGCAACAAAAGATATAAGCTGCACCAATAATGTCAAACTATTGACTTGTTTATTGAATGAATATAGTTATGTACACTGGGATGGAATAAGATCATTCCAGTACTGTTTATATTAATTCAAGAAAGACAACTTCACAATTGATGCAACTTCACAATTTATGCAGCTTCACAATTGATGTAGCTTCACAATTGATGCAACTTCACAATTGATGTAGCTTCACAATTTATGCAGCTTCACAATTGATGTAAATTGATGTAGCTTCACAATTTATGCAGCTTCACAATTGATGTAAATTGATGTAGCTTCACAATTGATGTAGCTTCACAATTGACGCAACTTCGCAATTTTCTGAGCAAGAATTGTTGAGATTCAGGTTCACATCACATGCTTGTTTGTACAATTTCTCGTTGGCCAATGACCGGAAGATACGGGGAAAATATCCTACGCTGAATATGTTTGTTTGTTTTGGGGGTTTAATGTCGCACCAACAGCTTAGGTCATACGGCAACTCTCCAGCTAGTATTGGTGGAGGAAGACACCAGGAGGAACCGGATAGAACCACTGACCTACCGCAAGCCAGCTGAATAGATTCCTCAGATGAACTAATTCGACACCCCCCCCCAGTGGGATTCGAACCTACAATGGTGAGGAGCAAGACACGACTAACGACTTTAAACACGAGGAGATCCCCATACTGAATATAATAATGTAAACATGTGTAAACTGCAGAGTAGGTTCAACATGGCATGATCAAATTCATGGGGGAGGGGGTTATACATGTATGTTAGTCTTTGCCAGATAATACGGCTCAGAGATTTACCTGGGGTCTTCCTCCACAACTAACAGCTGGAGTCACTATACCGTCCGTTAGACGTTAAACCCACGCAAAAATATCAACAGCTGGAGTCACCATACCGTCCGTTAGACTTTAAACCCACCCAAAAATATCAACAGCTGGAGTCACCATACCGTCCGTGAAGACTTTAAACCCACCCAAAAATATCAATCATTAAACAACTTAGTTTTCTCCACCGTCTTATGAAAGGGTGCAACAATAATCTTGGCACAAAGCCAATAAGCAAAAACTAACATATTACATTCATACAAATGAAACAATGTGGACATGATTTTGTTGTCTTTAAAAGAAATAGAAGCTTGTGATTGGACTAGAACAACATGTAAATTATAACAACAATTATTCTGTATGAATGGATTTCTTTCATGTTTTTTACTACAACTCTTCTATTTCTCTTATGTATATGTCAAGCCTCTATGTGCGAGCGACCATTGCTCATTCACTTTATAAACTTGAAACAAACCTGCACATATCAATTCCAATGGCTGTAACTGTGCTTTTTTAGTTACAGCAAAAATATCCTTCAGTTACAAAAATAATATTTGAAAAATCTGTGTAAGTTTGAACAAGGAGTTTGACACACATGATTCCATAGAAGTTTGAAAATATCCCTTTACTATCTGCTTGTTCATCTGTGAACGTTTGAACAAAATCCGCACAACAACGAATGAGGACACACTCACGGAAGCAAAAGAAAATTGATATCAATACAATATTACTGATTATACATATATACTGTTATAAATAAATAACATACAAAAACAGAGACTCCAAAACAGAGAAACATTTTGATAACGAATATCTTTCCTACAACAAAGAAACTAAAATTTACAAAATAGAGAAGCAAATTGTTAAAAAAAACCACTTCATGGCTAAGAAAATACTGATTTGTTTCTCAGGCCGCATTTAATATTCCAATGTGGTTTGTGAACCAATAGGATTTCCATTAGGACATTTTAAAGTAAATGCCAGCAAAAGCAACACTTATATGATATAACACAGTACATGTAGAGCAAATACAGTCAAACCTGTGTTATATGATGCAACACTTATATGATGCAACACTTATATGATGTAACACAGTACATTTAGAGCAAATACAGTCAAACCTGTGTTATATGATGCAACACTTATATGATATAGCACAGCACATGTAGAGCAAATACAGTCAAACCTGTGTTATATGATGCAACACTTATATGATGTAGCACAGTACATGTAGAGCAAATACAGTCAAACCTGTGTTATATGATGCAAAACTTATATGATGTAACACAGTACATGTAGAGCAAATACAGTCAAACCTGTGTTATATGATGCAACACTTATATGATGTAGCACAGTTCATGTAGAGCAAATACAGTCAAACCTGTGTTATATGATGCAACACTTATATGATGTAACACAGTACATGTAGAGCAAATACAGTCAAAACTGTGTTAAATGATGCAACACTTATATGATGTAACACAGTTCATGTAGAGCAAATACAGTCAAACCTGTGTTATATAATGCAACACTTATATGATGTAGCACAGTACATGTAGAGCAAATACAGTCACACCTGTGTTAGTGGTCACCTCTATTAAGTAGCCAACTTGTGTTAAGCAGCCAGATTCCCAATATGTTGTTTTATTATATATTTGACGTCTATTAAGCAGCCACTTTCTGTGATTCCCTTGGCTGGCTGCTTAAGACAGGTTTGACTGTACATCAAAACAGAGAGGGCAGACCTAATTAGGTCACCCTATATAACTATAGATATCTATATATTGCGAGTTTTGGCATCAAAGTACTGTCCTATAGTGGTTATATATCCTTAAGTTGTGTGTAGATCAGTATAGTGGTTATATATCCTTAAGTTGTGTGTACACCAGTATAGTGGTTATATATCCTTAAGTTGTGTGTACACCAGTATAGTGGTTATATATTCTTAAGTTGTGTGTACATCAGTATAGTGGTTATATACCCTTACGTTGTGTGTACATCAGTATAGTGGTTATATATCCTTAAGTTGTGTGTACATCAGTATAGTGGTTATATATCCTTAAGTTGTGTGTACACCAGTATAGTGGTTATATACCCTTACGTTGTGTGTACACCAGTATAGTGGTTATATACCTTAAGTTGTGTGTACACCAGTATAGTGGTTATATATCCTTAAGTTGTGTGTACACCAGTATAGTGGTTATATATCCTTAATTGTGTGTACACCAGTATAGTGGTTATATATCCTTAAGTTGTGTGTACACCAGTATAGTGGTTATATATCCTTAAGTTGTGTGTACACCAGTATAGTGGTTATATATCCTTAAGTTGTGTGTACACCAGTATAGTGGTTATATATCCTTAAGTTGTGTGTACACCAGTATAGTGGTTATATATCCTTAAGTTGTGTGTACATCAGTATAGTGGTTATATATCCTTAAGTTGTGTGTACATCAGTATAGTGGTTATATATCCTTAAGTTGTGTGTACATCAGTATAGTGGTTATATATCCTTAAGTTGTGTGTACACCAGTATAGTGGTTATATATCCTTAAGTTGTGTGTACACCAGTATAGTGGTTATATATCCTTAAGTTGTGTGTACACCAGTATAGTGGTTATATACCCTTAAGTTGTGTGTACACCAGTATAGTGGTTATATATCCTTAAGTTGTGTGTACACCAGTATAGTGGTTATATATCCTTAAGTTGTGTGTACACCAGTATAGTGGTTATATATCCTTAAGTTGTGTGTACACCAGTATAGTGGTTATATATCCTTAAGTTGTGTGTACACCAGTATAGTGGTTATATATCCTTAAGTTGTGTGTACACCAGTATAGTGGTTATATATCCTTAAGTTGTGTGTACACCAGTATAGTGGTTATATATCCTTAAGTTGTGTGTACATCAGTATAGTGGTTATATACCCTTACGTTGTGTGTACATCAGTATAGTGGTTATATATCCTTAAGTTGTGTGTACACCAGTATAGTGGTTATATATCCTTAAGTTGTGTGTACATCAGTATAGTGGTTATATATCCTTACATTGTGTGTACACCAGTATAGTGGTTATATACCCTTACATTGTGTGTACATCAGTATAGTGGTTATATATCCTTAAGTTGTGTGTACACCAGTATAGTGGTTATATATCCTTAAGTTGTGTGTACACCAGTATAGTGGTTATATATCCTTAAGTTGTGTGTACACCAGTATAGTGGTTATATATCCTTAAGTTGTGTGTACACCAGTATAGTGGTTATATATCCTTAAGTTGTGTGTACACCAGTATAGTGGTTATATATCCTTAAGTTGTGTGTACACCAGTATAGTGGTTATATATCCTTAAGTTGTGTGTACACCAGTATAGTGGTTATATATCCTTAAGTTGTGTGTACACCAGTATAGTGGTTATATATCCTTAAGTTGTGTGTACATCAGTATAGTAGTTATATACCATTACATTGTGTGTACACCAGTATAGTGGTTATATATCCTTACGTTGTGTGTACATCAGTATAGTGGTTATATATCCTTAAGTTGTGTGTACATCAGTATAGTGGTTATATACCCTTACATTGTGTGTACACCAGTATAGTGGTTATATACCCTTATATTGTGTGTACATCAGTATAGTGGTTATATACCCTTACGTTGTGTGTACATCAGTATAGTGGTTATATACCCTTACGTTGTGTGTACATCAGTATAGTGGTTATATACCCTTACATTGTGTGTACACCAGTATAGTGGTTATATCCTTAAGTTGTGTGTACACCAGTATAGTGGTTATATATCCTTAAGTTGTGTGTACACCAGTATAGTGGTTATATATCCTTAAGTTGTGTGTACACCAGTATAGTGGTTATATATCCTTAAGTTGTGTGTACACCAGTATAGTGGTTATATATCCTTAAGTTGTGTGTACACCAGTATAGTGGTTATATATCCTTAAGTTGTGTGTACACCAGTATAGTGGTTATATATCCTTAAGTTGTGTGTACATCAGTATAGTGGTTATATATCCTTAAGTTGTGTGTACACCAGTATAGTGGTTATATATCCTTAAGTTGTGTGTACACCAGTATAGTGGTTATATACCCTTACGTTGTGTGTACACCAGTATAGTGGTTATATATCCTTAAGTTGTGTGTACACCAGTATAGTGGTTATATATCCTTAAGTTGTGTGTACACCAGTATAGTGGTTATATATCCTTAAGTTGTGTGTACACCAGTATAGTGGTTATATATCCTTAAGTTGTGTGTACACCAGTATAGTGGTTATATACCCTTACATTGTGTGTACACCAGTATAGTGGTTATATACCCTTACGTTGTGTGTACACCAGTATAGTGGTTATATATCCTTAAGTTGTGTGTACATCAGTATAGTGGTTATATACCCTTACATTGTGTGTACACCAGTATAGTGGTTATATACCCTTACATTGTGTGTACACCAGTATAGTGGTTATATATCCTTAAGTTGTGTGTACACCAGTATAGTGGTTATATATCCTTAAGTTGTGTGTACATCAGTATAGTGGTTATATATCCTTAAGTTGTGTGTACATCAGTATAGTGGTTATATATCCTTAAGTTGTGTGTACACCAGTATAGTGGTTATATATCCTTAAGTTGTGTGTACACCAGTATAGTGGTTATATATCCTTAAGTTGTGTGTACACCAGTATAGTGGTTATATATCCTTAAGTTGTGTGTACACCAGTATAGTGGTTATATATCCTTAAGTTGTGTGTACATCAGTATAGTAGTTATATACCATTACATTGTGTGTACACCAGTATAGTGGTTATATACCCTTACATTGTGTGTACACCAGTATAGTGGTTATATATCCTTAAGTTGTGTGTACATCAGTATAGTGGTTATATACCCTTACATTGTGTGTACACCAGTATAGTGGTTATATATCCTTAAGTTGTGTGTACACCAGTATAGTGGTTATATATCCTTAAGTTGTGTGTACACCAGTATAGTGGTTATATATCCTTAAGTTGTGTGTACACCAGTATAGTGGTTATATACCCTTAAGTTGTGTGTACACCAGTATAGTGGTTATATATCCTTAAGTTGTGTGTACACCAGTATAGTGGTTATATATCCTTAAGTTGTGTGTACACCAGTATAGTGGTTATATATCCTTAAGTTGTGTGTACATCAGTATAGTGGTTATATATCCTTAAGTTGTGTGTACACCAGTATAGTGGTTATATATCCTTAAGTTGTGTGTACATCAGTATAGTGGTTATATACCCTTACATTGTGTGTACACCAGTATAGTGGTTATATACCCTTACATTGTGTGTACACCAGTATAGTGGTTATATATCCTTAAGTTGTGTGTACACCAGTATAGTGGTTATATATCCTTAAGTTGTGTGTACACCAGTATAGTGGTTATATATCCTTAAGTTGTGTGTACACCAGTATAGTGGTTATATATCCTTAAGTTGTGTGTACACCAGTATAGTGGTTATATATCCTTAAGTTGTGTGTACACCAGTATAGTGGTTATATATCCTTAAGTTGTGTGTACACCAGTATAGTGGTTATATACCATTAAGTTGTGTGTACACCAGTATAGTGGTTATATATCCTTAAGTTGTGTGTACATCAGTATAGTGGTTATATATCCTTAAGTTGTGTGTACAGCAGTATAGTGGTTATATATCCTTAAGTTTTGTGTACATCAGTATAGTGGTTATATATCCTTAAGTTGTGTGTACACCGGTATAGTGGTTATATACCCTTAAGTTGTGTGTACACCAGTATAGTGGTTATATACCCTTAAGTTGTGTGTACACCAGTATAGTGGTTATATACCCTTAAGTTGTGTGTACACCAGTATAGTGGTTATAGTTGTGTGCACATCAGTATAGTGGTTATATATCCTTAAGTTGTGTGTACATCAGTATAGTGGTTATATATCCTTAAGTTGTGTGTACATCAGTATAGTGGTTATATATCCTTAAGTTTTGTGTACATCAGTATAGTGGTTATATACCCTTAAGTTTTGTGTACATCAGTATAGTGGTTATATACCCTTACGTTGTGTGTACATCAGTATAGTGGTTATATATCCTTAAGGTTTGTGTACACCAGTATAGTGGTTATATATCCTTAAGTTTTGTGTACATCAGTATAGTGGTTATATATCCTTAAGTTTTGTGTACATCAGTATAGTGGTTAGATATCCTTAAGTTGTGTGTACATCAGTATAGTGGTTATATATCCTTACGTTGTGTGTACATCAGTATAGTGGTTATAGTTGTGTGCACATCAGTATAGTGGTTATATATCCTTACGTTGTGTGTACATCAGTATAGTGGTTATAGTTGTGTGCACATCAGTATAGTGGTTATATATCCTTAAATTGTGTGTACACCAGTATAGTGGTTATATACCCTTAAGCTGTGTGTACACCAGTATAGTGGTTATATATCCTTAAGTTGTGTGTACACCAGTATAGTGGTTATATATCCTCAAGTTGTGTGTACACCAGTATAGTGGTTATATACCATTAAGTTGTGTGTACACCAGTATAGTGGTTATATATCCTTAAGTTGTGTGTACATCAGTATAGTGGTTATAGTTGTGTGCACATCAGTATAGTGGTTATATATCCTTAAGTTGTGTGTACATCAGTATAGTGGTTATATATCCTTAAGTTGTGTGTACATCAGTATAGTGGTTATATATCCTTAAGGTTTGTGTACACCAGTATAGTGGTTATATATCCTTAAGTTTTGTGTACATCAGTATAGTGGTTATATATCCTTACGTTGTGTGTACATCAGTATAGTGGTTATAGTTGTGTGCACATCAGTATAGTGGTTATATATCCTTAAATTGTGTGTACACCAGTATAGTGGTTATATACCCTTAAGTTTTGTGTACATCAGTATAGTGGTTATATATCCTTAAGGTTTGTGTACACCAGTATAGTGGTTATATATCCTTAAGTTGTGTGTACATCAGTATAGTGGTTATATATCCTTAAGGTTTGTGTACACCAGTATAGTGGTTATATATCCTTAAGTTGTGTGTACATCAGTATAGTGGTTATATATCCTTAAGTTGTGTGTACATCAGTATAGTGGTTATATATCCTTAAGTTTTGTGTACACCAGTATAGTGGTTATATATCCTTAAGTTGTGTGTACATCAGTATAGTGGTTATATATCCTTAAGGTTTGTGTACACCAGTATAGTGGTTATATATCCTTAAGTTGTGTGTACATCAGTATAGTGGTTATATATCCTTAAGTTTTGTGTACATCAGTATAGTGGTTATATATCCTTAAGTTGTGTGTACATCAGTATAGTGGTTATATATCCTTACGTTGTGTGTACATCAGTATAGTGGTTATATACCCTTACGTTGTGTGTACACCAGTATAGTGGTTATATATCCTTAAGTTGTGTGTACATCAGTATAGTGGTTATATATCCTTAAGGTTTGTGTACACCAGTATAGTGGTTATATATCCTTAAGTTGTGTGTACATCAGTATAGTGGTTATATATCCTTAAGTTTTGTGTACATCAGTATAGTGGTTATATATCCTTAAGTTGTGTGTACATCAGTATAGTGGTTATATATCCTTACGTTGTGTGTACATCAGTATAGTGGTTATAGTTGTGTGCACATCAGTATAGTGGTTATATATCCTTAAGTTGTGTGTACATCAGTATAGTGGTTATATATCCTTAAGTTTTGTGTACATCAGTATAGTGGTTATATACCCTTAAGTTTTGTGTACATCAGTATAGTGGTTATATACCCTTACGTTGTGTGTACATCAGTATAGTGGTTATATATCCTTAAGGTTTGTGTACACCAGTATAGTGGTTATATATCCTTAAGTTGTGTGTACATCAGTATAGTGGTTATATATCCTTAAGTTTTGTGTACATCAGTATAGTGGTTATATATCCTTAAGTTGTGTGTACATCAGTATAGTGGTTATATATCCTTAAGTTTTGTGTACATCAGTATAGTGGTTATATACCCTTAAGTTGTGTGTACATCAGTATAGTGGTTATATACCCTTAAGTTGTGTGTACACCAGTATAGTGGTTATATACCCTTAAGTTTTGTGTACATCAGTATAGTGGTTATATACCCTTACGTTGTGTGTACACCAGTATAGTGGTTATATATCCTTAAGTTGTGTGTACATCAGTATAGTGGTTATATATCCTTAAGTTTTGTGTACATCAGTATAGTGGTTATATTTCCTTAAGTTGTGTGTACTTCAGTATAGTAGTTATATATCCTTAAGTTTTGTGTACATCAGTATAGTGGTTATATATCCTTAAGTTGTGTGTACATCAGTATAGTGGTTATATATCCTTACGTTGTGTGTACATCAGTATAGTGGTTATATATCCTTAAGGTTTGTGTACACCAGTATAGTAGTTATATATCCTTAAGTTGTGTGTGTGTTTTACGTTTATTTATCGTCGCTACCGGTTGCCCATATGAGCGACGCCTCCTGAAGAGATTAGTCATTTTAGATTTTGGAGGATAGTGCATGATACAGACAGAGACCAATTCCAGAATCTCCTCTGGTTCTTTTACGTGCACGGTGTAAAGCACCGACACGAGACCTCGGTTTAACGTCCCATCTGAAAGACTGTTAATTTTATTAGGGTCAGACGGGGGATTGAACCTACGATCCCTGGATTACCAGTCCAGC
Source organism: Archivesica marissinica (assembly GCA_014843695.1). Classification (NCBI taxonomy): domain Eukaryota; kingdom Metazoa; phylum Mollusca; class Bivalvia; order Venerida; family Vesicomyidae; genus Archivesica; species Archivesica marissinica. The sequence goes on from CM026401.1 coordinate 22,795,320, forward strand.
GTATTACCACTGGACTACAGACCCGTCTGTAATTAAGTTGTGTGTACATCAGTATAGTAGTTATATATCCTTAAGTTGCAGTACATTATTCTTCTTCAAATGTAAAATATATTAGCATAAATCATCTGAAAATTTCTGCAAGTATTGGCTTTATTGAACCATATATATATAATTTACAAAATAGAAATCCATAAAGGGAGATAATTTACAAATAATAATTTCACACACTAACCAATTAATTACAAATATGTCTCGGGAAGGGCCGTAACTAATGTTGCTAGAATTTGTGGCCCGACCCGTTTGCCATTATTTAATTTGTTACGTTTTGTATTCACATGTATATCTAAAATGAATCGAGCACCACAGTATCATGTAGGGTCACCTATGACCAAATGGAAAGGATAGAATTTAGTGGAAGGTGCAATAATTTAATATGTTTCAACAATGTTCAAGTACATTTCACCGTTAAACACAGGTTGGGTTTCTTTACTGTAAACCGTAGGTAATAGTAATACAATTATGTGATTTATTACGGGAGAAGTGGAGCTAGGAAGACAGCTGAATGACAAACAGATCATCCTAATAGTTTTGTAACAAATACAATTTTGTATAACAAAAACATTTTTGGAAATTGTGGCACCCATTTTAAACAGGAATATGACTGTAATGTTTTGATGGTCATTGTATATGATAAATAAATGGGTTCCGAAAGAGACACAAGTCAAAACATGTCAATATATATACAAGTGTGTTAATTGGATTTTTACTTTGATTTTTATCTAGTTAACAATATCTCAATACCGGTTCTCAAGTTATATGTACGGTTCTCAAGTTATATGTACGGTTCTCAAGTTATATGTACGGTTCACAAGTTATATGTACGGTTCACAAGTTATATGTACGGTTTACAAGTTATGTATACATTCACAAATTATGTATACAGTTCACAAGTATATTTGTTTTATCAGGAAGAAATAGTACTAGTATATATATATGATGTACATGTTTATATATATATATATATGATGTACATGTTTATATATATATATGATGTACATGTTTATATATATATATGATGTACATGTTTATATATATATATATATATATATATATATATGATGTACATGTTTATATATGATATACATGTTTATATATGAAGTACATGTTTATATATGATGTACATGTTTATATATGTATATATGATGTACATGTTTATATATGATGTACCCATGTTTATATATGATGTGCATGTTTATATATGATGTACATGTTTATATATGATGTACATAATATATGATGTACATGTTTATATATGATGTACACATGTTTATATATGTATATATGATGTACATGTTTATATATGATGTACATGTTTATATATGTATATATGATGTACATGTTTATATATGATGTGCATGTTTATATGTGATGTACATGTTTATATATGATATATGATGTACATGTTTATATATGATGTGCATGTTTATATATGATGTGCATGTTTATATATGTGCATGTTTATATATGATGTACATGTTTATATATGATGTGCATGTTTATATATGTATATATGATGTACATGTTTATATATGATGTGTATGTTTATATATGATGTACATGTTTATATATGTATATATGATGTACATGTTTATATATGATGTACATGTTTATATATGATGTACATAACATATGATGTACATGTTTATATATGATGTACACATGTTTATATATGATGTGCATGTTTATATATGTATATATGATGTACATGTTTATATATGATGTACATGTTTATATATGATGTACATAACATATGATGTACATGTTTATATATGATGTACACATGTTTATATATGAAGTACATGTTTATATATGATGTGCATGTTTATATATGATGTGCATGTTTATATATGATGTACATGTTTATATATGATGTACATGTTTATATATGATGTGCATGTTTATATATGATGTACATGTTTATATATGATGTGCATGTTTATATATGATGTACATGTTTATATATGATGTGCATGTTTATATATGATGTACATGTTTATATATGATGTACATGTTTATATATGATATACATGTTTATATATGATGTGCATGTTTATATATGATGTACATGTTTATATATGATGGCCTTTCAAAATATAATAATGATGATTCTACATCTGGTAAAATTCAAAAATATTTAAATTTAATAATAAAACTGATTTTCTTATTCAGCAAGAGTCATGGTAATATATATAAGTTGTCACTATATTTGGAAATATCAATAAAAACAAATAAAACCTTTCCATTGGTTGTTTGAAAGACAACTTTTCTCATAAGATAGTAACTGGTTTTGTTGATGATGAGTTGGGATTTAAGACACACAAACACAGTTAGGATATTCTCCATAATATGTCGCTGAACAGGACCAAACATTTTGGTTACAAATCTCATTCACATCAATATAAAAATATGAGAAATAGTAGTGGAAACAATCGCTGTGATCCTGATCTCTCCTAAACGATAATGCTGGGGCAAGGCTAGGTTCGCAATTATTACGATATCCTGGGAAACATGTGCATGGCAATTTTCTTACAAATTAAACAAAAGACATTACATAAAATCACAACCAAAACTACAACAACTTTGCTACCAGAAATTGTACACATTTTTAATGCCAATTCCTGCTATTAACTCCCTTTCTTAATAAATACTGTCAAAGGAAATACAGTATTCAATGTAACACTATAACATATTTTGCTTTAGTTAATGCGACTAGAAAATAACTTTGTGTTCATGTACTGCTCATAACTAAATGCTTTAAATAATATTTAATAATTTAAAACGAGGCAAAAATTAAAAGAAATATTCTAAGACACTGAAAAAAACCACAAACAAAACACAACATTGTAAACTAATAGTTATCAACAAAACAAGCACAGTGCAAAAAGGTATCAACAACAATTAAACATGGTGGTGGTTTTGTATTTGTTACAGCAGCTTTGAACGTGATTTTCTACTTTGGGAAAAGCGAGCCCCCATTTGGCCCGGGTATATCAATTCCGCTTTTTGACATTACAAACATAGCAAGAATGGCTAGGCAGATAACGACAGTGGTGCCAATCACCGACTTTAGCGTGGATTTCCATGATGGTTTGAAGAATGCTGGAGCTATTGTACTCAGTAATGCTGTGCAGACAGTCAATGAGTAGATAATACACACAGTCGTATTAATAGCGATGATCTTGCCAAATTTGGCAAATGGTTGAATCGTCGTCTGTGTCAGTGGTACTGCAGCAATGATTGTAGTAAGGGCGGAGCTTATAATAGACACACCTATGTGACTGAATGTGGCACCTGTTCTCCAATGTCTGGCCTTTGCTGCATCCTATAAGATATAAAAGTCAAAGTGGGGGCGGAGCTTATACACATATATAACACTGTACTCCACTGTCCGATCATTAACAGTCTTTCAGATGGAACTTTAAACAGGTTTCGTGTCGGTGCATTACACTGTGCACATAAGAGAACCAGAGGAGACTCTGGAATGGGTCTCTGTCTGTATCATTGCACTATCCTCCAACAATCTAAAATGACTAATCTCTTAAGGAGGCGTCCCTCATATGGGCAACCGGTAGCAACGATAAATAAACGTAAAACACAAGTCTGATCATAACTGCATCCTGGAAATATACTAAGTCAAAGTGGGGGATGGAGCTTATGATAGACACACCTATATGACACATGTCCTCCATTTTCTGGCTTTATGTGTGAAATTAATATGCGCACATCACTTTTAGCATGTTTTTTTAATATTACTGTCATAAAAATAGTACACTCGCATACATTGCAATTTCCTTTGTTTTTAACAGGAATATTTCTTATATTGTTTACAATGAATGATTGAGTTTACACCACTTTTAAACATTGAAAGATGGCATTTTTCTCTGCTACCGATTGCGTTTCATATGCCTGCGCGGTTAGATGTACTTTTGTATTTTAGATATTTTCTGACTATCATGAACAGTTAATTATAAAGTAATATAGTCTAATGAATTTCTTTTGTCTGTAGTTTTTAATTTTGACAGCAAACGGAAACCAAATTGAAAATTATATAGCTAGGGTCAAATCGCTAGGGTTATATAGCTAGGGTCATATAGCTAGGGTCAAATAGCTAGGGTTATATAGCTATGGTAAAATAGTTAGGGTTATATAGCTATGGTCAAATAGTTAGAGTTATATAGCTATGGTCAAATAGTTAGGGTCAAATAGTTAGGGTTATATAGCTATGGTCAAATAGTTAGGGTTATATAGCTATGGTCAAATAGTTAGGGTTATATAGCTATGGTCAAATAGCTAGGGTTATATAGCTATGGTCAAATAGTTAGGGTTATATAGCTATGGTCAAATAGTTAGGGTTATATAGCTAGGGTCAAATAGTTAGGGTTATATAGCTAGCGTAAAATAGTTAGGGTTATATAGCTATGGTCAAATAGTTAGGGTTATATAGCTATGGTCAAATAGTTAGGGTTATATAGCTAGCGTAAAATAGTTAGGGTTATATAGCTAGTGTCAAATAGTTAGGGTTATATAGCTATGGTCAAATAGTTAGGGTTATATAGCTATGGTCAAATAGTTAGGGTTATATAGCTATGGTCAAATAGTTAGGGTTATATAGCTATGGTCAAATAGTTAGGGTTATATAGCTATGGTCAAATAGTTAGGGTTATATAGTTATGGTCAAATAGCTAGGGTTATATAGCTAGGGTCATATAGCTAGGGTCAAATAGCTAGGGTTATATAGCTATGGTCAAATAGTTAGGGTTATATAGCTATGGTCAAATAGTTAGGGTTATATAGCTATGGTCAAATAGCTAGGGTTATATAGCTATGGTCAAATAGCTAGGGTTATATAGCTAGTGTCAAATAGCTAGGGTTATATAGCTATTGTCAAATAGTTAGGGTCAAATAGTTAGGGTTATATAGCTATGGTCAAATAGCTAGGGTTATATAGCTATGGTCAAATAGTTAGGGTTATATAGCTATGGTCAAATAGTTAGGGTTATATAGCTAGGGTCAAATAGTTAGGGTTATATAGCTAGCGTAAAATAGTTAGGGTTATATAGCTAGTGTCAAATAGTTAGGGTTATATAGCTATGGTCAAATAGTTAGGGTTATATAGCTATGGTCAAATAGTTAGGGTTATATAGCTATGGTCAAATAGTTAGGGTTATATAGCTATGGTCAAATAGTTAGGGTTATATAGCTATGGTCAAATAGTTAGGGTTATATAGCTATGGTCAAATAGCTAGGGTTATATAGCTATGGTCAAATAGCTAGGGTTATATAGCTAGTGTCAAATAGCTAGGGTTATATAGCTATTGTCAAATAGTTAGGGTCAAATAGTTAGGGTTATATAGCTATTGTCAAATAGTTAGGGTTATATAGCTATTGTATAATAGTTAGGGTCAAATAGTTAGGGTTATATAGCTATGGTAAAATAGTTAGGGTTATATAGCTATTGTCAAATAGTTAGGGTTATATAGCTATGGTCAAATAGTTAGGGTTATATAGCTAGTGTCAAATAGTTAGGGTTATATAGCTATGGTCAAATAGTTAGGGTCAAATAGTTAGGGTTATATAGCTATGGTCAAATAGTTAGGGTTATATAGCTATGGTCAAATAGTTAGGGTTATATAGCTATGGTCAAATAGCTAGGGTTATATAGCTATGGTCAAATAGCTAGGGTTATATAGCTATGGTCAAATAGTTAGGGTTATATAGCTATGGTCAAATAGTTAGGGTTATATAGCTAGGGTCAAATAGTTAGGGTTATATAGCTAGCGTAAAATAGTTAGGGTTATATAGCTAGTGTCAAATAGTTAGGGTTATATAGCTATGGTAAAATAGTTAGGGTTATATAGCTATTGTCAAATAGTTAGGGTTATATAGCTATGGTCAAATAGTTAGGGTTATATAGCTAGTGTCAAATAGTTAGGGTTATATAGCTATGGTCAAATAGTTAGGGTCAAATAGTTAGGGTTATATAGCTATGGTCAAATAGTTAGGGTTATATAGCTATGGTCAAATAGTTAGGGTTATATAGCTATGGTCAAATAGCTAGGGTTATATAGCTATGGTCAAATAGCTAGGGTTATATAGCTATGGTCAAATAGTTAGGGTTATATAGCTATGGTCAAATAGTTAGGGTTATATAGCTATGGTCAAATAGTTAGGGTCAAATAGTTAGGGTTATATAGCTATGGTCAAATAGTTAGGGTTATATAGCTATGGTCAAATAGTTAGGGTTATATAGCTATGGTCAAATAGCTAGGGTTATATAGCTATGGTCAAATAGCTAGGGTTATATAGCTATGGTTATATAGCTAGGGTTATATAGCTATGGTCAAATAGCTAGGGTCATATAGCTAGTGTCAAATATCTAGGGTTATATAGCTATGGTCAAATAGTTAGGGTTATATAGCTATGGTCAAATAGTTAGGGTTATATAGCTATGGTCAAATAGTTAGGGTTATATAGCTAGGGTCAAATAGTTAGGGTTATATAGCTAGCGTAAAATAGTTAGGGTTATATAGCTAGTGTCAAATAGTTAGGGTTATATAGCTATGGTCAAATAGTTAGGGTCAAATAGTTAGGGTTATATAGCTAGCGTAAAATAGTTAGGGTTATATAGCTAGTGTCAAATAGTTAGGGTTATATAGCTATTGTCAAATAGTTAGGGTTATATAGCTATGGTCAAATAGTTAGGGTTATATAGCTAGTGTCAAATAGCTAGGGTTATATAGCTATTGTCAAATAGCTAGGGTTATATAGCTATGGTCAAATAGTTAGGGTTATATAGCTAGTGTCAAATAGCTAGGGTTATATAGCTATTGTCAAATAGTTAGGGTCAAATAGTTAGGGTTATATAGCTATTGTCAAATAGTTAGGGTTATATAGCTATTGTATAATAGTTAGGGTCAAATAGTTAGGGTTATATAGCTATTGTATAATAGTTAGGGTCAAATAGTTAGGGTTATATAGCTATGGTAAAATAGTTAGGGTTATATAGCTATTGTCAAATAGTTAGGGTTATATAGCTATGGTCAAATAGTTAGGGTTATATAGCTAGTGTCAAATAGCTAGGGTTATATAGCTAATGTCAAATAGTTAGGGTCAAACATCTAGGGTCATAGAGCTATGGTCATATAAATAGGGTCATATAGTGATATTTAAGTGGTGGACGAAGATACGAGGTGCCCATAATTATTTCAGGCCTGGACAAGCAAGAAAACATAGCATACAATCTTCTGTAAGCCAGATGGGTAACTTTCTCACGTAAACCAATCAAACACCTTAGGATGATTGTACTCCTCAGGGGTCAGGGATTATCTCCATGACCTTATACTATAAAAACTATGCGGCTGTACTAAATTAATACTTACATCTTTAATTGGACAAGCTTGCGCAGCTAGAACATAACCTTCAACAAGATGTACACAGTAGTCTACCGATGAGCCAACCAGAATAGAGAGAGATATTGCCTCTACTCCTCCAACCTCCCAACCTAACACATAGAATATACCAACCACAAGGCAAACCATTTCTGAAATTAAACACACAGCAATACCCATAAAAATGCTCGCCAACGCATCAACCCATAAGATTGAAATGTTGGGCTACATAGCATGCATGACCTGCAATGAATAAATTTATTTATTCTATGCACATTATAAATCCACAAATACATGTTGTATTCTACAATTTCTACAAGATCTTGTATCACATCGGATGTTTTCAGTATCCGTATCATCTACTTTTCTCGCCTTATACAAAGTGAAACATTTACAAGAATCCAGCTTAATTAAATATTATAAAGACCTCAAATACCAGGTACTGTAACTAAATTATGTGTACATGTCGTCACAGACACTTCAGTCTTCATTCTGGATTTCTGGCTTTTTCAGCAGAGTCTATTGTTAGATGCGAGTTCACTAGTGGTGACATCACAGAAAATATTCCAAGAATTCCATAATGTACGCACACTCGCTCCCGCTCTTGTATTACGTAATGGAGTAATGACTGCGTAGTATATAAACAACAATGTGACACATTGCATCATACCCGCAACTAGAAGAAATGGACGCCCTGAATCAATAGTTCTGTATGCTGATTATCTGCTTATCAAACAAGAATTAAATAAACATAAGATTGCACTTAAACATTGTTTTCAAGATGATAACTTTAATGGTTTTGTCACAGGGTTAGCAAAATGTGAAGCCAACCTGAGGCTCCAACTCGGAACTTTTAGCTTACAGGGCGAATGCCGTACCAACTGAGCTAGCCAGGTCGCATACACATAATCTTCCCAATAGGGACTAAGTCCGAAGTCCGTACAGCGACAACATGAAAACAAATAGCCTAAAAACATCATCACACCCAGTATCAATCTGCTGTAATTGTAAATCACTAATATGTGTGTCCAATTTCTTTCGTGCAATCCATCAATTCGCTACTGCGGACATGCAAATTCGAAGTCAGTATATGTAGACACAATTATATTTTAGCAATATCTTGAATTCACAGAGGTGTTCTTTCGTAAAGTAGTGTGTGAAATGCTATTGCAATTTAGAGTAATTACCTCTGAAATGATATTGCAATTTAGAGTAATTACCTGTGAAATGATATTGCAGTTTACAGTAATTATCTGTGAAATGATATTGCAGTTTACAGTAATTACCTGTGAAATGATATTGCCAGTAATTACCTGTGAAATGATATTGCAGTTTACAGTAATTACCTGTGAAATGATATTGCAGTTTACAGTAATTACCTGTGAAATGATATTGCAGTTTACAGTAATTACCTGTGATGCTGATAAAGATGACCAAGAGTAACATGAAATGTCTCGTAAACAGCATAACTGCCACCATACATATCACCATAGATAACACAACACCGTAGATAGCGCTGTTAACCGCAACAATCTCCATAAGCACCTGCAAAATAACATCACTAACAATTCTATCATAGTGAGTCGTACAGTAACAGTAAACAATTCTATCATAGTGAGTCTTACAGTAACAGTAAACAATTATATCATAGTGAGTCTTACAGTAACAGTAAACAATTCTATCATAGTGAGTCTTACAGTAACAGTAAACAATTATATCATAGTGAGTCGTACAGTAACAGTAAACAATTCTATCATAGTGAGTCGTACAGTAACAGTAAACAATTCTATCATAGTGAGTCGTACAGTAACAGTAAACAATTATATCATAGTGAGTCGTACAGTAACAGTAAACAATTCTATCATAGTGAGTCGTACAGTAACAGTAAACAATTCTATCATAGTGAGTCGTACAGTAACAGTAAACAATTATATCATAGTGAGTCGTACAGTAACAGTAAACAATTCTATCATAGTGAGTCGTACAGTAACAGTAAACAATTCTATCATAGTGAGTCGTACAGTAACAGTAAACAATTATATCATAGTGAGTCGTACAGTAACAGTAAACAATTCTATCATAGTGAGTCGTACAGTAACAGTAAACAATTCTATCATAGTGAGTCGTACAGTAACAGTAAACAATTTATATCATAGTGAGTCGTACAGTAACAGTAAACAATTCTTAGTGACAGATTTCTAAAAATAAATCGCAAACTATGGGGACAGTTAAAAATAGAAATGCTCGTAATAAACCTCAGGCCAGAACTCTGATGTCTGGAAAAGATCCTTTAATGGACTATTAGGGTCGAGTCCTTCTTTGATCTCTGTAAGGAAATCTTCCCACTGTTGATACTCCTTATAAGCCTCAAAGTATGACTTGCTCTTGGAGGTTTTCTGTGAAAATGACACAACACATTACATTATTTTTGGGCAACAATCATTGTCAATGGTGCTAGTTTTCACAAAAGAGCACGCTCTCAATAATTCAAAATTTTGCTAATATATAACAGTTGTTGGGTTGCGATGCACTTGTGTTTACACTGGAAAGTCACGAAAATATAGCTTCACTAACACAATAAGTCATTTACAGTAATTTTCAGAATTTAATTAAATTTTACTTGTTGTGATCACAGATTCAATCACATTCTTGGACTATAAATTTTGGAATTATTTCATTTCTTTGAATATTAATTATTGCGTGAATTTGTGATCCTGCAGTTTATTTCTAGTAACCAATTTCTCTCCCCACCCCCCATCCAACCAAACTGCATTAAATGAGATACTATTTTAGTGAGCTTTTTGTTCGTATTTTTCCAGAGTTTTATGATATATTAAATTTGCTTGCATGATATACAGATGACAACATTGTATCCATATTTGGATTTCGCTATGGTATTCTTTTGTTATATATTTATTTGCTATATGTGGTAGCTAAAGGAAAGCTTGGACAGACTGTTTGCCCGGTTTTATAACTTCTAACTGGAAACATGAGCACACTACTGAAAACATAATGAAGATTGCACTTTTTTTTAAACTTTATTTATTTTACAACGATTGCGAAGTAAGTTTTAACAACTTATATTAATCACTCTCGTTGGCGTGGATGAAAGCGTAAATGTGGTCAAGTGTGGGAGGAAACCGGAGTACCCGGAGAAAACCCACCTGTCCGATCTGGGGACAACCATACGATACCATCTCACATACTTCCCGGTCCGAGGATCGAACCCGGGTTGCATTGATGAGAAGCGAGCGGGCTAACCACTGCGCTAATCGGACTTCAAATGATGGGAATTATTTCCTGTGTGTTCGAGACTTCATTTATTATTAATTCATTAAATATAGGATCTTGCACGAGTTGTGATTTTATACAATATTTTATGAAATGAGTTTTGAATCTTTGCTATTAAGCGAGCCTTTGGCGAGTTTCATAAAATTTGGTATTTATATCACGAGTGTAAGATCCTTTTGGTATTTGGTATTTACATCACGAGTGTAAGATCCTTTTGGTATTTACATCACGAGTGTAAGATCTATTTGGTATTTACATCACGAGTGTAAGATCTATTTGGTATTTACATCACGAGTGTAAGATCTATTTGGTATTTACATCACGAGTGTAAGATCTATTTGGTATTTACATCACGAGTGTAAGATCTATTTGGTATTTACATCACGAGTGTAAGATCTATTTGGTATTTACATCACGAGTGTAAGATCCTGTTGGTATTTGGTATTTACATCACGAGTGTAAGATCTATTTGGTATTTGGTATTTACATCACGAGTGTAAGATCTATTTGGTATTTACATCACGAATGTAAGATCTATTTGGTATTTGGTATTTATATCACGAGTGTAAGATCCTTTTGGTATTTGGTATTTACATCACGAGTGTAAGATCCTTTTGGTATTTACATCACGAGTGTAAGATCCTTTTGGTATTTACATCACGAGTGTAAGATCTATTTGGTATTTACATCACGAGTGTAAGATCTATTTGGTATTTACATCACGAGTGTAAGATCTATTTGGTATTTACATCACGAGTGTAAGATCTATTTGGTATTTACATCACGAGTGTAAGATCTATTTGGTATTTACATCACGAGTGTAAGATCTATTTGGTATTTACATCACGAGTGTAAGATCTATTTGGTATTTACATCACGAGTGTAAGATCTATTTGGTATTTACATCACGAGTGTAAGATCTATTTGGTATTTACATCACGAGTGTAAGATCTATTTGGTATTTACATCACGAGTGTAAGATCTATTTGGTATTTACATCACGAGTGTAAGATCTATTTGGTATTTACATCACGAGTGTAAGATCTATTTGGTATTTACATCACGAGTGTAAGATCTATTTGGTATTTACATCACGAGTGTAAGATCTATTTGGTATTTACATCACGAGTGTAAGATCTATTTGGTATTTACATCACGAGTGTAAGATCTATTTGGTATTTACATCACGAGTGTAAGATCTATTTGGTATTTACATCACAAGTGTAAGATCTATTTGGTATTTACATCACGAGTGTAAGATCTATTTGGTATTTACATCACAAGTGTAAGATCCTTTTGGTATTTACATCACAAGTGTAAGATCCTTTTGGTATTTACATCACAAGTGTAAGATCCTTTTGGTATTTACATCACAAGTGTAAGATCCTTTTGGTATTTACATCACAAGTGTAAGATCTATTTGGTATTTACATCACAAGTGTAAGATCCTTTTGGTATTTACATCACGAGTGCAAGATCCTTTTTTATAACATTACCACATAGCACTCTTTTTATGATTTGATTACGTTTTAAAACAATTAAATATTGTGATTGTCCACAATCAAACGGAAGATATTTATCATCGCTAACGATTGCCCACATGAGGGAGATTGCCCACATGACATGAGGTAGATTGCCCACATGAGAGATTGCCCACATGAGGGAGATTTCCCACATGAGAGATTGCCCACATGAGGGAGATTTCCCACATGAGAGAGATTGCCCACATGAGAGATTGCCCACATGAGGGAGATTGCCCACATGAGGGAGATTGCTCACATGAGAGATTGTCCACATGAGAGATTTCCCACATGAGAGATTGCCCACATGAGGGAGATTTCCCACATGAGAGAGATTGCCCACATGAGAGATTACCCACATGAGGGAGATTGCCCACATGAGAGATTGTCCACATGAGAGATTTCCCACATGAGAGAGATTGCCCACATGAGGGAGATTGCCCACACGAGGGACGCCTCCTGAAGAGATTACAATAGTCATTTTAGTGTTTGTCGAATAGTGCACTGATACAGACAGAGTCCCATTCTGCAGGATCCCCTTCTGCTTTTACATACACGGTGTAAAGCACATACAACATATTAACCACGTGACCACTGATCTGCCACACTACATAATTTTTGTTCAGCAATGTCATATACATGAGCTTACAATCAAGTTGATATGCCCACAATTATGTTTTCATGTTGCCATGGAAACAAAATGGCCACAAATTTAATACAAACATCAAATAGCAATAACATTCATAATTATTATCTGATTTCAACAATTATTTGACAAGTGTGTGTGTATGTGGCTATACAACACTGTCTTTCCTTGATAACAGTAACTAAACAAATACTTACAGATTCAAAAGCAAAGCCGAGCCAGAGTATGGCCAATGCATCACTGGTCAGTCCACCAAGAGCGTGAGCAGGTTGTTGATTGTTGTAAATGTAACTGACCCGAGGAAGATCCTTACACTCCTCAATAGTATTCAACAACAGGCTCTTAATAGTGTACGGTATCGAATCTGAAACATATCAATCCAATCCTTAACCCATCTCCACATAGAAACAGCTCTCAGAAACAGCTCTCAATGACATTACAAATACTACATACATTACCAATACCACACACATTACCAACACCTCATACATTACCAACACCACATACATTACCAACACCTCATACATTACCAACACCACATACATTACCAACACCACATACATTACCAACACCACATACATTACCAACACCTCATACATTACCAACACCACATACATTACCAACACCTCATACATTACCAATACCACACACATTACCAACACCTCATACATTACCAACACCACATACATTACCAACACCTCATACATTACCAATACCACATACATTACCAATAATACATACATTACCAATACCACATACATTACCAATACCACATACATTACCAATACTGCACACATTACCAATACTACATACATTACCAATACCACATACATTACCAATACCATATACATTACCAATACCACATACATTACCAATACCATATACATTACCAATACCACATACATTACCAATACCATATACATTACCAATACCACATACATTACCAATACTACATACATCACCAATACTACATACATTACCAATACCATATACATTACCAATACCACATACATTACCAATACCATATACATTACCAATACCACATACATTACCAATACTACATACATCACCAATACTACATACATTACCAATACCACATGCATTACCAATACCACATACATTACCAATACTACATACATTACCAACACTACATACATCACCAATACTACATACATTACCAATATCATATACATTACCAATACTACATACATTACCAATACTACATACATCACCAATACTACATGCATTACCAATATCATATACATTACCAATACTACATACATCACCAATACTACATACATCACCAATACTACATGCATTACCAATACTACATGCATTACCAATACTACATACATTACCAACACCACCATACATTACCAATACCATACAGAGCCGAAAACAAGTTGGGGCCACTTATCTGTTTGAAAGATGGTGTGTGTGCTGGAGCGGTGTCGTCCCCTCCATGGTTTGATTTTTTTGGTATTTTTATTTGTAAATGGTGAAATTCTAGGCAGTTTTTTTCTGGAAGAAGTATTAATATAGAAATTAGTATGAAAGGATGCATACCTGTTAAGGTTAAATGTTTATTTTACAATGTAGCCCTGTGACAATGATTAATAATGGAAGCCAACACAGGATTACAATTCAAATGAACTTTAAGCTCAAAAAGACATGCATACTATTCATTTTTGAAGACAATCCAATGAACTTTTACCACTTTAATTATTTTCTTGGTCATAATAATACATCAGAATTACAGACATGTACAAGTATCCACTATGTCTAACAAATTGCACAACATTCAGTTCAAAATGCGTCTGTTCTTCTTGGACCACATTACAAATGCCGATTTGAAGTTGAACTTGTCTGGGCCGTCAATGGAAATTTTCATCAGGCTGTCTAGGTTTCATTCACTAAGTCCATTTCGGACGTTTAAAATCGAAATTAGCCATTTTGACAAGTGACGATTTGGATTTTTTTTTTTACGTTTATTTATCGGCGATTTGGACACGTTTCATTCACCTTTTATAGTTGAGGACACGAAAATCATATTTTTCACAACTACTACCTTTGATCTTATTTGTGAAAAACAACGCCAATAATTATTACCTAATTATGTACACAAGTTACAGTCATTCGGTCATCCGATCATGTTTACATAATCTTCAAACAATGTCATCATTTCACCGATCAAGTACTGCTGTTTTCATAAAGGACCTCAATTATCATATCATTCCAATTATACAAAACTGTAAATGTGTGATCATATACCGCTAATTTACAAGTTTGTTTTGTTTTGATTGCAATCTATGATGGGAATATGCCTCCAGCACATGTACACAGCTGTTTTGACTGTGAATCGATTGTTTCGCCAAACGTATATCAGAGCAAAAAAATTGTAACCAGTCAAAGATACAATGCACAGACTGTGTATCGATTTGTCTTTAACTGGAAAGCGCCGTCGTCAATGGTAAATAAAACCAGTCGAGTATGAAAGGTTAAAATATGGCACAAACGTTATTTATGCCGATTTTTTGTGCAATTTTCTGAAAATCGCCAAATTGAAATTTTAGGAGCCATTTCTATCGCAAAATCGCCATTTGGCTCTTGTGGCGACTGACAGCATGGCCCCTGCCATATACATTAGTTTAAACAATACTTAATTCTTTGAATATATATAATCAAGTATTCATAACATGTACATACATGTAGTATTTACCTACAACATCACCTCTCTACCTACAACCTAACCTCTCTACCTACAACCTAACCTCTCTACCTACAACCTAACCTATCTACATACAACCTAACATTTCTACCTACAACCTAACCTCTCTACCTTTAACCTAACCTCTCTACATACAACCTAACATCTCTACATACAACCTAACCTCTCTACCTACAACCTAACCTCTCTACCTACAACCTAACCTCTCTACCTACAACCTAACCTCTCTACATACAACCTAACCTCTCTACCTACAACCTAACATCTCTACATACAACCTAACCTCTCTACATACAACCTAACCTCTCTACATACAACCTAACATCTCTACATACAACCTAACATATCTACCTACAACCTAACCTCTCTATCTACAACCTAACCTCTCTATCTACAACCTAACCTCTCTACATACAACCTAACATATCTACCTACAACCTAACATATCTACCTACAACCTAACCTCTCTACCTCCAACCTAACATCTCTATCTACAACCTAACAGCTCTACCTACAACTTAACCTCTCAACCTACAACCTAACATATTTACCTACAACCTAACATATTTACCTACAACCTAACATCTCTATCTACAACCTAACAGCTCTACCTACAACTTAACCTCTCAACCTACAACCTAACATATTTACCTACAACCTAACATATTTACCTACAACCTAACATATTTACCTACAACCTAACATCTATACCTACAACCTAACCTCTCTACCTACAACCTAACATATTTATCTACAACACCACCTCTTTACCTACAACCTAATCTCTCTACCTACAGCCTAACTTCTCTACATACAACCTAACATATTTACCTACAACCTAACATCTCTACCTACAACATCACCTCTCTACCTACAACCTAATATATTTATCTACAACATCACCTCTTTACCTACAACCTAACCTCTCTACGTATAACCTAACATATTTATCTACAACACCACCTCTTTACCTACAACCTAATCTCTCTACCTACAGCCTAACTTCTCTACATACAACCTAACATATTTACCTACAACCTAACATCTCTACCTACAACCTAACCTCTCTACCTACAACATCACCTATCTACCTACAACCTAATATATGTATCTACAACATCACCACTTTACCCCTACAACCTAACCTATATACCTACAGCCTAACCTCTACCTATGCATAAATAATTTCTGAAATCAGACTAATTTTGCGCAAAATTCAAGGTCAATGTCACTCTTGGGGGTGGTCTTGATATGGGGGCAAGGAAGAATGCCTAGAAATAGTATGCCAGTTATCAAAGCATTATATTTGACAGATCTTTAGTTATATGCAAATTATTACTTATTGCATATTGTAACAGAGATTCTGCAAGTTCGACACACATGTCAGAAGTAGTTTTGTCCTTAGTTAAGACAGGTAAATCCTCATCTCCTCTTCTATCTTCCTTACGGCGATGGATTCCATCAGGAATGAGGTCTCAACAGCGATTAAGCTAATGTTGCAAGAACTATTTTCAATTGTTCAAAAAGAAATGTGTTTGAACTGATTACTACTTACCCATGGGCAGACATTGTGCACTACCATTTCTGACCAGGTCAGTGTTACTAGGTACCCATGGGCAGACATTGTGCACTACCATTCCTGACCAGGTCAGTGTTACTAGGTACCCATGGGCAGACATTGTGCACTACCATTCCTGACCAGGTCAGTGTTACTAGGTACCCATGGGCAGACATTGTGCACTACCATTTCTGACCAGGTCAGTGTTACTAGGTACCCATGGGCAGACATTGTGCACTACCATTTCTGACCAGGTCAGTGTTACTACTTACCCATGGGCAGACATTGTGCACTACCATTCCTGACCAGGTCAGTGTTACTAGGTACCCATGGGCAGACATTGTGCACTACCATTCCTGACCAGGTCAGTGTTACTACTTACCCATGGGCAGACATTGTGCACTACCATTCCTGACCAGGTCAGTGTTACTACTTACCCATGGGCAGACATTGTGCACTACCATTTCTGACCAGGTCAGTGTTACTAGCAATCTTTTTGCACAGACTGCACAACTGGCGGAATCCATCCATAATACTGGGGTTGCTGAAGTTAAACACTGACGAAAACCCACTGTCAAACTCTATCTTTCCCTGTATTAAAAAAACCTAAGTGGTTAATTCCGGAGCTCAGAATGACAATGTTTTATTCGAAAAGAAATAACGTAAATACAAAGCTTATTTGATTCTAACATGACCAAAATATCAACAACAAAAATGCAAAAATGTGTTAATTCTTAAATGACATCACAAAACTACAAACATTCTAGTAAAATAATGCGTCAGGTTTGACGCCTTTCGCTAAACAATATTTTATTGCACTTCTTATACGGTACCTACAAAATGTCAAGCCATATTAGAACACATACATCATGTAAGAAACAATGGCAATGATAAAGCCTGCAGTTTTGGAATTGCTTCGACTAAAAAATATTTTGAAAATATTCAACATATTAATATTGTTCATTTCAGTGCACACATACAGAGGATATATTTATATTGAGTGCAGACACACATATGATATACCGTATACCCCCGTTTAAACGCCCCCGGGGGCGATACATTTTGCTAAAAATTGTATGCAAACTATGACTGGGACTCCTTTAAGCGCCCCCCTAACAGTCCACTGTATATTATCCAATTTAGCTACCGGTAATTTATCTTTAATCCGCTTCTATGCAACTTTACTGCCCCTGCCGGGAGCCTCATTTCACTACAAGACACAGGTATAGCGTATCCAATAGCGACGAAATGACACGCGTGCAATTTTAGTACACAGACCCTTTACATGTAGAGTAACCTTGCATCGCGTTCCATATATGGACATAGGCTGAGGCGCTAAAAAACATCAAAGTCATTCACCGCCGGCCAAAGTAATTTCAGGGATAAATATCACGTGATCGTTCCCTGTCTGCAGCTTTCACACAAATTAGTCACTGCGTCACTTTCACTAAAACAATGGATTCAACAACACGTGGGCATCGATCGTATTCGGCGGATATAAATTGAAAGTTATTAAATTAGCCGAGTAAAATCTTCTTTGGATATAGAATTGTCGGAATCGGACATGGATGAGTGTGATTCCAGTACTACTAGTAGCACGGACATCGATAGCAGCGGACACTGAGGTGAACTTTTTTCTCCCTTTTTTTTTCAAAATGGGGGGGGGGGGTTTATTAGGGAGGGGGCGTTTAAACGGGGGTATATGGTATTTACATTCAGTGCACACATACAGAGGATATATTTATATTCAGTGCACACATACAGAGGATATATTTATATTTAGTGCACACACACATATGATATATTTACATTCAGTGCACACATACAGAGGATATATTTACATTCAGTGCACACATACAGAGGATATATTTATATTCAGTGCACACATACAGAGGATATATTTATAGTCAGTGCACACATACAGAGGATACATTTATATTCAGTGCACACACACATAGGATATATTTATATTCAGTGCACACATACAGAGGATATATTTATATTCAGTGCACACATACAGAGGATACATTTATATTCAGTGCACACATACAGAGGATATATTTATATTCAGTGCACACATACATAGGATATATTTATATTCAGTGCACACATACAGCTCTAGGATATATATATATTCAGTGCACACGTACAGAGGATATATTTATATTCAGTGCACACATACAGAGGATACATTTATATTCAGTGCACACATACAGCTCTAGGATATATATATATTCAGTGCACACATACATAGGATATATTTATATTCAGTGCACACATACATAGGATATATATATATTCAGTGCACACGTACAGAGGATATATATATATTCAGTGCACACGTACAGAGGATATATTTATATTCAGTGCACACATACAGAGGATATATTTATATTCAGTGCACACATACATAGGATATATTTATATTCAGTGCACACGTACAGAGGATATATTTACATTCAGTGCACACATACAGAGGATATATTTATATTCAGTGCACACATACAGAGGATATATTTATATTCAGTGCACACATACAGAGGATATATTTACATTCAGTGCACACATACAGAGGATATATTTATATTCAGTGCACACATACATAGGATATATTTACATTCAGTGCACACATACAGAGGATATATTTATATTCAGTGCACACATACATAGGATATATTTATATTCAGTGCACACATACATAGGATATATTTATATTCAGTGCACACATACAGAGGATATATTTATATTCAGTGCACACATACAGAGGATATATTTATATTCAGTGCACACATACAGAGGATATATTCATATTCAGTGCACACATACAGAGGATATATTTATAGGACATTATCCTAATATTCTATTAATCCTATCTTCTGATTAAAAGGTTTTAGTGAGGAAACAATGCAGAACATTCATGACCTGAAGTTTTTCATACCATCTGTGATGATCTGTGATACGACGTCACAGCATTATGATGTCATAAATGGTTTACTTTTGCCCGCTATTTCGAATGTAGGTAGGATAAATGATCAAATTATATTTCATCAAATGGTGGCTTTCAATGTTCATCTACCATAGTAGGGGGGAATATTAGTACCTGTAAAGTGTCTGTATATAGCTTATATCAAAGAAATTTCAACATCAGCTGAAAACAGGGAATGTGTGCTCAGAGAGAAGTGAGGCAGCTCAGAGAGAAGTGAGGCAGCTCAGGGGAAAGTGAGGCAACTCCTGGAGAAGTGAGGCAGCTAAGGGAGAAGTGAGGAAGCTCAGAGAGAAGTGAGGCAGCTCAGGGGGAAGTGAGGCAGCTTAGAGAGAAGTGAGGCAGCTTGGGGGAATTGAGGTATTGCAGGGGAAATGAGGCAGCTCAGGGAGAAGTCATGTATGTCAGTGGGAGATGATGTAGCTCAGGGGAAGTGAGGCAGCTCAACAGGAAGTGATGCAGCTCAGGGGGAGTGAAGCAGCTCAGGGGGAGTGAAGTAGCTCAGGGGAAGTGAGGCAGCTCAACAGGAAGTGATGCAGCTCAGGGGGAGTGAAGCAGCTCAGGGGGAGTGAAGTAGCTCAGGGGAAGTGATGCAGCTCAGGGGAAGTGATGCCGCTCAGGGGGAATGAAGTAGCCCAGGGGAAGTGATGCAGCTCAGGGGAAGTGATGCAGCTCAGGGGAAGTGAGGAAGCTCAGGGAGAAATGAGGCAGCTCAGGGGAAGTGATGCAGCTCAGGGGAAGTGAGGAAGCTCAGGGAGAAATCAGGAGGCTCAGAGAAGTGAGGAAGCTCAGGGAGAAATGAGGCAGCTCATCGACATTATTTCATCCAAGTCACCCTCTAGCTCCATTCCTGCAGGGAGATATGAGGCTCCATATTGTGGCCACATAAAGTTGATTGTTGTTGAAAAACATTGTTGTTTATGAAACTATTCTCAAATCTAAATATCCAGCTTCAGAATAGACAATGATCTTGGAGAAACTGTCTCCCACAGTTGTCTCAATTCTCTCTATTTTGAGCTCAGGAGAAAGTTTTCTATCCAAGTACATTTAACTAAGCTAAAACACTTATCTCTTGTAAGCCTAACACTTCTCTCCATTCTTAAGATATGTGACCCGCCATATCAAAATCAGTCGGGATTATCGTAAGGCAGATAATTACATTATAAGTCAACAAAATGGTATTTTAACAATTTTCAGATTATTGTATAATGGCATTTTATAATCATTTATCTTTATAATAAATGTGATAGAAACACGTATTTGTGTAATTTAAGGCATTAAAACACATTTTAATTAGCTTGGTGTTAATTGCCATTGTTATTAATCGCAGTGAAACAAAAGATCTAAGCCGGGTAGGTGGTGTTTTCCTTCAATGATACTCTCCCGCGGTTTGGCCCCATGTATTTGGTACCGAAATAAACTAGAGATGACGTATTTTCAGCTGATGCTATTTTTGAACTAAGATATTATTATATGCTTCCAACTTATCAACGGTTTTAAAACATTCGAATTTTTTCAAAAATCTCTTCGGTTATGACGTAAACGTGATTCCCACTCATCCATTGGCCGATAAACACCACGTGATCTGCAAGTGCGCACCTGTTCCTGTGTTCACAGACGATTGAATAGAAACAAAACGATTTTCGGTGTGATTTCATGACGATTATTCATTATATAGCTTAATATTTAGATTTATTTCGATGCAAATCAGTCATATATAGGTAAATGGTAAACCTAGACAAGTGTAGAACCTTTATCTGCTGATTTGTTGTGTGAAATTTTAACACACGTTTATCGGTACCCATGTATCCTTGTAGCCCAGTATTTCGGATGTATATGTATTTAATATAAATCCTAAAATAATACTTCACCTGAATCCAAAAGTTCATTCATTCTTTTATTTGACTGAATTCAGTTTTATGTTTCATAATATTAGAAAAGAATTTTTCACTGTGAACCAGGTTTTCATCCATTTTCTAATTCAGAGCTGCACAATAAATTATACAAGGTTACTTTACTTCCCACACAAAGCCATAAATTACCCCCTAATCCTTTCCTAAAACAACACAACTGATAAGGGGAATTGTGACAAAGTAAACATTTAAATAGATCAATGAAACACTGCTACTGTGTATTATGATTCAATAAACAATTTTATATAACACAAGGTGTCCACTTATGCCCTAGGCACTGTCAGATCAGACTAATCAAAGTAACAGGGGCCATAAAACTAGAATATCTACAAAGACATGGAGATTGCTACATGTACTCTGAAAAGTTAGAATAATCCTTTCAGGATATATTGGTTTAAATAAAAAAAAAAATTATTATTTATTATTATTGTATTTATACAGCTGAACGACTATGGATACTACTAAGTTCAGCAAAGTGGCATTTTAAAGAATGGACATTTACCTTTAATTTGATACCAAACATGACTAGTTGTGTCATGTGGAACATATTGGTTGCTATGGTGTTTTGATTTCACTGCGTCTCCAAATTTTGTTATAATAAGTCAGAATTTCTGCAAATCTTTGACAGCCGTTTTCTCGGAATATTAATCGCGTGAAGTCCATTATTCAAATGGTCATAACTTTGGACTGAAACGAGCTACATGAATGATACTGATATCACTAGAAAGCTTATATTTATACCTATATGATGGTATAGATAACTCATTATATTTTTTTCCGACTTAAGACTGATTTTGTCATGGTGGGTCACATATTGTTTACGCTCTAAGTTTCATGATTGGTTGAACAAACTGACCAATGGAAGAGGCAGATTCTAAATATACGTACCACATCATCCGACATAACATGCCCCACATCCTTTGCTGACCAATGAAAATCTTTCACGCCTACTACAACATACACAGTAGCTCCCGACTCCAGAAGTGGGCGTTCCTTTGGATGACTGCAGTCAATGTCCTTGCATACATCAAAGTTTGTGGGTACAGATTTTGGTGTTGGCATTATCTCACGGTTGGATTTGGATGTATGGTTAGGTTGTGATAGATAATTGGGTCCAGGTGCTATCGTATCCCAGTCTGGTGGGTGTGCAGGATTTGCTGAAAATATATATGTGGTGTCATTAACTTTAATCTGATATAATAAATGGTAATACAAATAATCTAGATTTCTTTAAACAATTTCGCATCTGAACAAATATTGTTTAACTACTAACCTATGGTCTGCTCATGTCCCATCACAGTTTTCAATTTGGCAATACTTGTGGGTGCTGCAGTGGTTACGTATTGTTCTAGTGTGGTGTTCTCAGCCGATGCTGCTCCAGCTGGAGTTTGGTGTTCTGTTATTATTGGCTTATTTCTTTGCTAAAATGGATGAAGAGTCAAAATGTTGAAACATCTGTGACACTGATTTCTGTTTTATTAATGATTTCTAAGGGTTCCACGATATACAGGTATACTGCAATATGTTGCTACGATATACAAGTATACTGCAATATGTTGCTACGATATACAAGTATACTGCAATATGTTGCTACGATATACAAGTATACTGCAATATGTTGCCACGATATACAGGTATACTGCAATATGTTGCCACGATATACAGGTATACTGCAATATGTTGCTACGATATACAAGTATACTGCAATATGTTGCTACGATATACAAGTATACTGCAATATGTTGCTACGATATACAAGTATACTGCAATATGTTGCTACGATATACAAGTATACTGCAATATGTTGCTACGATATACAAGTATACTGCAATATGTTGCTACGATATACAGGTATACTGCAATATGTTGCTACAATATACAGGTATACTGCAATATGTTGCCACGATATACAGCAATATGTTGCCACGATATACAGGTATACTGCAATATGTTGCCACGATATACAGGTATACTGCAATATGTTGCCACGATATACAGGTATACTGCAATATGTTGCCACGATATACAGGTATACTGCAATATGTTGCTACGATATACAAGTATACTGCAATATGTTGCCACGATATACAGGTATACTGCAATATGTTGCCACAATATACAGGTATACTGCAATATGTTGCCACGATATACAGGTATACTGCAATATGTTGCCAAACTGTTAACACGATATTAAATTAACATACTCGTTTCCATACCTTCCACCTTTGCTAAAGCAGCACTATATCGAATGTAAAACATATTTTCAAATTTTAAGTATAGGTTGCAATGCTGCTACACATTCTTACATTTAGCAAACAGCATTTTTTGCGATAAAACAAACTCGAAACCGAAAGTAGTACTTTCCGATTCGGTCGGTCACACACTTGCATACAATCGCAACGTATCGTCCTCTTTCGGTAATGATAACAAACATGACGTCTTGTAGTGAATATTCCAGCATGTAAGTATGAACCATTACAGTAAATTGAAACGGCCTCAATTATTAATACCATGTATTTCAAATGATGTAAATGTGGTTGGGTTTTAATTGGAAATCATGCAATATGTTTCATATGCCGAATAACTAAAATTAATGTGAAACGTTCAGAATTTGTCATTGGGGCACTCACAGGATATTTTTAACATATAGAAAATAATATCGTTTCTCATTATTGTTTTGCAGGATTTGAGCATCAAGTTTCAGGATAATCTTTATTAATAGCTGGAGGGGGGGGGGGGGGATCTGCTTACATATCCTGTTTTTTTATTATTGGGTAAAGTTTTTTAAACGCTTTTTCTGGTATTTGAATTTAGCTAGACCAAGTTCTTTCATAATGCAATCCAAAAGCATGTAATTTGTAAATAAGATTGTTGTGCACATAAAGTCACCATGTTATGGAGAGTGGGGTGGGGGGTTCGATCCAACTTGCACTTATTCGAAACACACTACGAATTGGCGTGTGGCATTCGAGGTCCAGTATCGGATTTGGAATCGAACGGTCACAGGTTCGATACTCGGGTCAGGCCACGTATGTAGTGTCATTGTGCAAGCTCACACACAATGCTTAGTACTGATTAACCACTTAAGTCTGCTAAGCTTGCCCAGGAACACATGGACTTGACATTAATGGAACATACATACAAATTAGTTTGTTTCGCAAAATATCTCTCTTGCTCGGGATTCGGACCTTTGGATTACCATTATAATATTACGGCGATGATCACAGGCGAGAACTGCTTACTACCCGTATTTAAGTTTATTTAACGTCGCTACCGGTTGCCCATTTGAGCGATGGACAGTTTACCTAACAGCACCTTTCCTGGGCAGGCTCCAAAGGTTAACCAGTACTTACGGTGTACCAACCTCCGTAAGAAACTGTCAACTTGTTCATATAAACCCGTAACCATCCTAAATATCGTACTTTAAATAGTACTTTTTGGTAATATTGAGCAGTTAATTAAAATTGTAAGATATGTGGGGGTGGATGTTGTTGCAAGGTGTCTGTAATATTTCATTCTCTGTCTAACATTGTGTGTTTTACGTTTATTTATCGTCGCTACCAGTTACCCATATGAGCGACGCCTCCTGAAGATATTAGTCATTTTAGATTTTGGAGGATAGTGCAATGATACAGACAGAGACCCATTCCAGAGTCTCCTCTAAGTAAGTAAATAAGTAAAGACTTTATTTAACGAGGGTAACACATTTAACAAGAGTTAATCTTCCATGTGGCCCTCCACATGAATATACAAAATATTTACAAGGACAAACAGCCAGACCTGCCAGAACTATTCATGAATAAATGTAGATATAGGTACACCAAAATATTGTGTCTAAATTATGTGTGTGAATGACAACATTAAGCTTAATTAAAGCTTAACAATTATTCATAAATCCAGAGGTTTGGCAGGCCTGTCACAAACAAGTTACATGTACATGTATCAACAATCAACATGTATACATACAGTCATATATAAATATATACACAGGTAGACCAAAATCATATATTGACTCACAGATTCACTCTGGTTCTTTTACGTGCATGTTGTAAAGCACCGACACGAGACATCGGTTTAACGTCCCATCTGAAAGACTGTTAGTTTTATTAGGGTCAGACGGGGGATCGAACCTGCGATCAATGGATTACCAGTTCAGCTTGTTACCACTGGACTATGCATAGATTTGATTGGTACCCGGCACAACACTTACTTTTCTGATGCTGTAGATAGCAGAGCAATCAAAACACTCCACAGTATCAATTGCACTGAACTTGGATTTCAGATCCAGTAGTTTCTGCATGTTGGTATCCTCTCTAAAGAATTGCGGAGGTTTGGTGGATGTCTTCAATTGAGTAACCAAGCCAGCTGATATACAGAGTAGCAGAAACGACACACCTGTCAACAGGAAATATGATATATGGCTTACACTAGACACACTTTCCATTTTGGGCGACTATTTCCCTACATGTTAAGTAAAAGAAATTTTGCCAAAAGGAGGTGAAGAAATTAGCAGAAAGTAGTATATGTAACATGAAACACTAGAAGCACCATCAAGCGTGGAAGTCGCAGAAGAAATGAGCAGAAAGCAGTAGATGTAACATGAAACACTAGAAGCACCATCAAGGGTGGAAGTCGCAGAAGAAATGAGCAGAAAGCAGTAGATGTAACATGAAACACTAGAAGCACCATCAAGGGTGGAAGTCGCAGAAGAAATGAGCAGAAAGCAGTAGATGTAACATGAAACACTAGAAGCACCATCAAGTGTGGAAGTCGCAGAAGAAATGAGCAGAAAGCAGTAGATGTAACATGAGACACTAGAAGCACCATCAAGGGTGGAAGTCGCAGAAGAAATGAGAAGAAAGCAGTATATGTAACATGAAACACTAGAAGCACCATCAAGGGTGGAAGTCGCAGAAGGAATGAAAAGAAAGCAGTAGATGTAACATCAAACACTAGAAGCATTTATGTATTTAGAGACTAAGTATTATGTATTTAGAGACTAAGCATTTTTTGTTTTTTAGAGGCTAAGCATTTCTGTATTTCAATTATCAGCTTCCTTCATTATTTCTTATAAAAAAACAATACCATTTGACATAGTTACCTAGAATGATCCATCTGGCTTTTATCAAAGGGATAGCCATTCCATGGTACAGTAACGCCTGCAGCTTGACCCCCATCTGATCCCTATTCTTCTGGGAAGCTTCATCATCGGGAATCATGAGAGGATCAGGGTCCACGTGCAAAATCTCTTCATCGTCACTGTCATCTGAATACACAAACAAGAAAGTCAAGTTTCTTAGATTTGGGTCGATAGTACCACAAATCGTTTGGGTCATATAGCGACCTCCCAATGTTTATTGGTGAAGGAAGACCCAGTGTGCCCCTTTGAACAGTATTTGAGGCACAGAGTACACTCAGGTAGAATCACCAACCTTAATTAAGCGAGCTGGGTAGCTTCCTCTCACACACAAATGGAATTCTAACCTACAAGGGTGAAGTGATAAGTCAACAACCATAACAAATCAGCCACTATGGCCTCCCCGTGCACAGCACATGTTTATTATGATGCCACACTTTTAGAAGGGTTGGTAATTTCTGACTTATGAGACAGCTCTTGTGAACATTCGTATATATGCACTTTGCGAATCGTATCTGTGCAGGTGAGGTGCAAGGATGATAGGCAATCAGTAACAATTATTTATCTAGCAGAGCTCAATAACTATCTTGGAAATTACACAGTATCAAATGCACAGTAGAATGATGATGATGATGTACGTTTTATTTAAAGTCGCCACCGCATAAATGCATTTGGGCGACTGTATTCTCTAAGTTGCACAGTAGAATGCACAGTGATTTTGTTTTTAACGTCATACTCCAGTGATTTTGTTCTTAACGTCATACTCCAGTGATTTTGTTTTTAACGTCATCCTCCAGTGATTTTGTTTTTAACGTCATACTCCAGTGATTTTGTTTTAACGTCATACTCCAGTGATTTTGTTTTAACGTCATACTCCAGTGATTTTGTTTTAACGTCATACTCCAGTGATTTTGTTTTTAACGTCATCCTCCAGTGATTTTGTTTTTAACGTCATACTCCAATGATTTTGTTTTAGCATCCTACTCCAGTGATTTTGTTTTTAACGGTTCAATAGTTCAACAGTTCAATAGTTCAACGGTTCAATAGTTCAACGGTTCAGTTCAATATGATTGTCATAATATCCAAACAACCTGTTTAAGGTCCACAATTGGCACATTGCCAGTTGTCAATAACATCTTCAGATAGTAAATAATAGGACTATTTAAGTATGTGCTGCTACAATCCAATTAACTCTGCTCATTCGCTTCAGGTGCGAATGGCCCAGAGTTCGAACCCCGCTGGAGCCGTTACGATTGTACCCTTAGGAAAGGCATTTAAATTCCACATTGCCTTTTCTCTCTCCCTTGTGGCGATGGATTCCATCAGGAATGCGGTCTCGAGAGTGATTAATATAAGTTGTTAGAACTTTGTTTCACAATCGATCTAAAATCAATTTGTATAAACTAATTCTTAACTCTGTTGCATGCTGGTTAAGATAAAGGCTATAAATAGTTCATGTAGCAGACGACAATTTATGAATGTGCTTTTCTTATTGTAGCTGAAAACTCTGTAAATATACCAGGGAATATCATTAGAATTGTGTCGCTAATTGTGTCGTTAATTGTGTCGCTAATTGTGTCGCTAATTGTGTCGTTAATTGTGTCGCTAAGACACACTGCATCACACATTTGACAGTTATTTCACTGTTAGCATGCAAATAGATAAATAATTATAATATCCCAGGCATACAGTTATACCTGTCTTAAGCAGCCAGCCAAGGGAGTAAGAGAAAGTGGCTGCAAATCACAGGTGGCTGCTCAATACAAGTCAAATGTATAGTAAAACAACATATTTGGAATCTTGAAACTGGCTGCTTAATACAGGTTGGCTGCTTAATACAGGTTGGCTGCTTAATGGAGGTGACCACTAACACAGGTTTGACTGTATATAGTACAGGTTGGCTGCTTAATGGAGGTGACCACTAACACAGGTTTGACTGTATATAGTACAGGTTGGCTGCTTAATGGAGGTGACCACTAACACAGGTTTGACTGTATATAGTACAGGTTGGCTGCTTAATGGAGGTGACCACTAACACAGGTTTGACTGTATACTCACAACAAATGAACTAGGGAACGATAGAGTGGGTACAATCAACTCTCATTTTATTTTGTTCAATTAGGTAGTTATCTAAATGAGAAGTGTGTAAAACAACTCAAATGTGTAAACTATCTATACTAGTTTCATTCGTGGACAAAGAACATTGGTGATAACAGGACTTGTTATACTAGTTTCATTCGTGGACAAAGAACATTGGTGATAACAGGACTTGTTATACTAGTTTCATTCGTGGACAAAGAACATTGGTGATAACAGGACTTGTTATACTAGTTTCATTCGTGGACAAAGAACATTGGTGATAACAGGATTCATTATACTAGTTTCATATGTGAATGAAGAACATTGGTGATAACAGGATTCATTATACTAGTTTCATATGTGGATGAAGAAACAGTTTTAACAAGATTCCAATGCATGATGGGTATCGTGAATTGGACATTCTAAAATCCTACTGATGGCTTTTCCCATGTTACTGAACCATCCGGCTAATTTAAAGCACGGTGACAGTATATGGCGAGTGACTGGCCCACCATTTTAAAGGTCCAATATAAAACATTTACTGACACATGGCCGTGGAACATAAAGTCCAATATAAAACATTTACTGACACATGACCGTGGAACATAAAGTCCAATATAAAACATTTACTGACACATGGCCGTGGAACATAAAGTCCAATATAAAACATTTACTGACACATGGCCGTGGAACATAAAGTCCAATATAAAACATTTACTGACACATGGCCGTCAAACATAAAGTCCAATATAAAACATTTACTGACACATGGCCGTCAAACATAAAGTCCAATATAAAACATTTACCAACATATTGCCGTGGAACATCCATTGACAACATGGGAACATCAGCTTCTTCATCGATTACCTCCCTAGGCACAGTTACATGATTTGTGTTGTTGCTACGACTACTGTCCATAAAGTTATTCACATCAGCCGGCAAGGTCCAGTTGCAACAGACACAAGATGGTAAACAACAACATCTGAAAACCCGACATACATTTAACTCCGTATAATGCATACATCTGTACTTTGTACCTACTTCATTTAGGCTAGCTTCATGATTACTCAGATTGCTACCATATACATGCAGGTAGAGCAAACATCATTATATATTAACCTGGAAGTTGAACTAACATTATTATATATTAACCTGGAAGTTGAACTAACATTATTATATATTAACCTGGAAGTTGAACTAACATCATTATATATTAACATGGAAGTTGAACTAACATCATTATATATTAACCTGGAAGTTGAACTAACATAATGATATATTAACCCTGGAAATTGAACTAACATCATTATATATTAACTTGGAAGTTGAACTAACATCATTAAATATTAACTTGGAAGTTGAACTAACATCATTATATATTAACATGGAAGTTGAACTAACATCATTAAATATTAACCTGGAAGTTGAACTAACATCATTAAATATTAACTTGGAAGTTGAACTAACATCATTAAATATTAACTTGGAAGTTGAACTAACATCATTATATATTAACATGGAAGTTGAACTAACATCATTATATATTAACCTGGAAGTTGAACTAACATAATGATATATTAACCTGGAAGTTGAACTAACATCATTATATATTAACCTGGAAATTGAACTAACATCATTATATATTAACTTGGAAGTTGAACTAACATCATTATATATTAACTTGGAAGTTGAACTAACATCATTATATATTAACCTGGAAGTTGAACTAACATAATGATATATTAAACCTGGAAGTTGAACTAACATCATTATATATTAACTTGGAAGTTGAACTAACATCATTATATATTAACTTGGAAGTTGAACTAACATCATTATATATTAACCTGGAAGTTGAACTAACATAATGATATATTAACCTGGAAGTTGAATTAACATAATGAGGCTGGCTGTTGTTATGTATTGTTTGTATGGAGTGTATGTACAGGTTGCACTAACATACTGAGGCTGTTGTTATGTATTGTTTGTATGGAGTGTATGTACAGGTTGCACTAACATACTGAGGCTGTTGTTATGTATTGTTTGTATGGAGTGTATGTACAGGTTGCACTAACATACTGAGGCTGTGGTTATGTATTGTTTGTATGGAGTGTATGTACAGGTTGCACTAACATACTGAGGCTGTGGTTATGTATTGTTTGTATGGAGTGTATGTACAGGTTGCACTAACATACTGAGGATGTGGTTATGCATTGTTTGTATGGATTGTATGTACAGGTTGCACTAACATACTGAGGATGTTGTTATGTATTGTTTGTATGTATTGTTTGTATGGATTGTATGTACAGGTTGCACTAACATACTGAGGATGTAGTTATGTATTGTTTGTATGTATTGTTTGTATGGATTGTATGTACAGGTTGCACTAACATACTGAGGATGTTGTTATGTATTGTTTGTATGGATTGTATGTACATGTTGCACTAACATACTGAGGCTGTGGCTATGTATTGTTTGTATGTATTGTTTGTATGGATTGTATGTACAGGTTGCACTAACATACTGAGGATGTGGTTATGTATTGTTTGTATGGATTGTTTGTATGGATTGTATGTACATGCTGCACTAACATACTGAGGATGTGGTTATGTATTGTTTGTATGTATTGTTTGTATGGATTGTATGTACAGGCTGCACTAACATACTGAGGATGTGGTTATGTATTGTTTGTATGGATTGTTTGTATGGATTGTATGTACAGGTTGCACTAACATACTGAGGATGTTGTTATGTATTGTTTGTATGGATTGTTTGTATGGATTGTATGTACAGGTTGCACTAACATACTGAGGATGTGGTTATGCATTGTTTGTATGGATTGTATGTACAGGTTGCACTAACATACTGAGGATGTTGTTATGTATTGTTTGTATGAATTGTTTGTACGGATTGTATGTACAGGTTGCACTAACATACTGAGGATGTTGTTATGTATTGTTTGTATGGATTGTATGTACATGTTGCACTAACATACTGAGGCTGTGGCTATGTATTGTTTGTATGTATTGTTTGTATGGATTGTATGTACAGGTTGCACTAACATACTGAGGATGTGGTTATGTATTGTTTGTATGGATTGTTTGTATGGATTGTATGTACATGCTGCACTAACATACTGAGGATGTGGTTATGTATTGTTTGTATGTATTGTTTGTATGGATTGTATGTACATGCTGCACTAACATACTGAGGATGTGGTTATGTATTGTTTGTATGTATTGTTTGTATGGATTGTATGTACAGGCTGCACTAACATACTGAGGATGTGGTTATGTATTGTTTGTATGGATTGTTTGTATGGATTGTATGTACAGGTTGCACTAACATACTGAGGATGTGGTTATGTATTGTTTGTATGGATTGTTTGTATGGATTGTATGTACAGGTTGCACTAACATACTGAGGCTGTGGTTATGTATTGTTTGTATGGATTGTTTGTATGGATTGTATGTACAGGTTGCACTAACATACTGAGGATGTTGTTATGTATTGTTTGTATGGATTGTTTGTATGGATTGTATGTACAGGTTGCACTAACATACTGAGGCTGTTGCTATGTAGTGTTTGTATGGATTGTATGTACATGTTGCACTAACATACTGAGGATGTTGTTATGTATTGTTTGTATGTATTGTTTGTATGGATTGTATGTACATGTTGCACTAACATACTGAGGATGTTGTTATGTATTGTTTGTATGTATTGTTTGTATGGATTGTATGTACAGGTTGCACTAACATACTGAGGATGTTGTTATGTATTGTTTGTATGTATTGTTTGTATGGATTGTATGTACAGGTTGCACTAACATACTGAGGATGTTGTTATGTATTGTTTGTATGGAGTGTATGTACAGGTTGCACTAACATACTGAGGCTGTTGTTATGTATTGTTTGTATGGATTGTATGTACAGGTTGCACTAACATACTGAGGCTGTGGTTATGTATTGTTTGTATGTATTGTTTGTATGGATTGTATGTACATGTTGCACTAACATACTGAGGATGTTGTTATGTATTGTTTGTATGTATTGTTTGTATGGATTGTATGTACAGGTTGCACTAACATACTGAGGATGTGGTTATGTATTGTTTGTATGTATTGTTTGTATGGATTGTATGTACAGGTTGCACTAACATACTGAGGATGTTGTTATGTATTGTTTGTATGGATTGTATGTACATGTTGCACTAACATACTGAGGATGTGGTTATGTATTGTTTGTATGTATTGTTTGTATGGATTGTATGTACATGTTGCACTAACATACTGAGGATGTTGTTATGTATTGTTTGTATGTATTGTTTGTATGGATTGTATGTACATGTTGCACTAACATACTGAGGATGTTGTTATGTATTGTTTGTATGTATTGTTTGTATGGATTGTATGTACATGTTGCACTAACATACTGAGGATGTTGTTATGTATTGTTTGTATGTATTGTTTGTATGGATTGTATGTACATGTTGCACTAACATACTGAGGATGTTGTTATGTATTGTTTGTATGTATTGTTTGTATGGATTGTATGTACATGTTGCACTAACATACTGAGGATGTTGTTATGTATTGTTTGTATGTATTGTTTGTATGGATTGTATGTACATGTTGCACTAACATACTGAGGATGTTGTTATGTATTGTTTGTATGGATTGTTTGTATGGATTGTATGTACATGTTGCACTAACATACTGAGGATGTTGTTATGTATTGTTTGTATGTATTGTTTGTATGGATTGTTTGTATGTATTGTTTGTATGGATTGTTTGTATGTATTGTTTGTATGGATTGTATGTACATGTTGCACTAACATACTGAGGATGTGGTTATGTATTGTTTGTATGTATTGTTTGTATGGATTGTATGTACATGTTGCACTAACATACTGAGGATGTTGTTATGTATTGTTTGTATGTATTGTTTGTATGTATTGTTTGTATGTATTGTTTGTATGGATTGTTTGTATGTATTGTTTGTATGGATTGTTTGTATGGATTGTTTGTATGGATTGTATGTACATGTTGCACTAACATACTGAGGATGTTGTTATGTATTGTTTGTATGTATTGTTTGTATGTATTGTTTGTATGGATTGTTTGTATGGATTGTTTGTATGGATTGTTTGTATGTATTGTTTGTATGGATTGTATGTATGGATTGTTTGTATGGATTGTATGTATGGATTGTTTGTATGGATTGTTTGTATGTATTGTTTGTATGGATTGTTTGTATGTATTGTTTGTATGTAGTGTTTGTATGTAGTGTTTGTATGGATTGTATGTATGTATTGTTTGTATGGATTGTTTGTATGTATTGTTTGTATGGATTGTATGTATGTAGTGTTTGTATGGATTGTATGTATGTAGTGTTTGTATGGATTGTATGTATGTATTGTTTGTATGGATTGTTTGTATGTATTGTTTGTATGGATTGTATGTATGTAGTGTTTGTATGGATTGTATGTATGTATTGTTTGTATGGATTGTTTGTATGTATTGTTTGTATGTAGTGTTTGTATGGATTGTATGTACATGTTGCACTAACCGGCCGGGAACCATAAGCAAAACAACAGTGGGAATAAAATGAGTATTTCTACTGTTTCTTCCAACCAATGAAAAAAATATTTTATTGGTTGAAAACAGTAAATTTCTAGATTTTACAGGAAAGCATAAAACTATACACTCACATGAAGCTGGCAACTCTAGCCTCACATTTTCTGAATGATATATACCAGATGTACAACACCGGGGGCATCACAAGCATCACGGTGATCCAACAGTTGGCCACGATCAGCGACATAAATAATCCAAAGTCATGCACAGCAGGAATCTGCAAGTATATATATGTACTGCTGGATGAAGGTATATATGTATGTACAGTAGGTATATATGTATGTACAGTAGGTATATATGTATGTACAGTAGTATATATGTATGTACAGTAGGTATATATGTATGTACAGTAGGTATATATGTATGTACAGTACGTATATATGTATGTACAGTAGGCATAGATGCATGTACAGTAGGTATATATCATATATGTATGTACAGTACGTATAGATGTATGTACAGTAGGTATATATGTATGTACAGTAGGTATATGTATGTACAGTAGGCATAGATGTATGTACGTATATATGTATGTACAGTAGGTATATATGTATGTACAATAGGTATAGATGTATGTACAGTAGGTATATATGTATGTACAGTAGGTATAGATGTATGTAGGTATATATGTATGTACAGTAGGTATATATGTATGTACAGTAGGTATATATGTATGTACAGTAGGTATATATGTATGTACAGTATGTATATATGTATGTAGGTATATATGTATGTAGGTATATATGTATGTAGTATATATGTATGTAGGTATATATATATGTAGGTATAGATGTATGTAGTGTATATGTATGTAGGCATAGATGTATGTAGGTATTGATGTATGTAGTATATATGTATGTAGGCATAGATGTATGTAGGTATAGATGTATGTAGTATATATGTATGTAGTATATATGTATGTAGGTATAGATGTATGTAGTATATATGTATGTAGTATAGATGTATGTAGGTATAGATGTATGTAGTATATATGTATGTAGGTATAGATGTATGTAGTATATATGTATGTAGTATATATGTATGTAGTATATATGTATGTAGGTATAGATGTATGTAGTATATATGTATGTAGTATATATGTATGTAGTATATATATGTATGTAGTATATATGTATGTAGTATATATGTATGTAGTATATATGTATGTAGTATATATGTATGTAGTATATATGTATGTAGTATATATGTATGTAGTATATATGTATGTAGTATATATGTATGTAGTATATATGTATGTAGTATATATGTATGTAGGTATAGATGTATGTAGTATATATGTATGTAGTATATATGTATGTAGTATATATGTATGTAGGTATATATGTATGTAGTATATATGTATGTAGAATGTATGTAGTATAGATGTATGTAGGTATAGATGTATGTAGAAAGTATATATAATGTATGTAGTATATATGTATGTAGGTATAAAAAAAAAGTATATATGTAAAAAATGTAGAAAAAGTATATATGATGTAGAAAGTATAGATGTATGTAGGTATAGATGTATGTAGGTATAGATGTATGTAGCATATATGTATGTAGGTATAGATGTATGTATGTATATATGTATGTAGGTATAGATGTATGTAGTATATATGTATGAAGTATATATGTATGTAGGTATAGATGCATGTAGTATATATGTATGTAGGTATATATGCATGTAGTATATATGTATATGTATGTAGGTATAGATGTATGTAGGTATAGATGTATGTAGGTATAGATGTATGTAGTATATATGTATGTAGGTATAGATGTATGTAGTATATATGTATGTAGTATATATGTATGTAGTATATATGTATGTAGTATATATGTATGTAGGTATAGATGTATGTAGTATATATGTATGTAGGCATAGATGTATGTAGGTATAGATGTATGTAGGTATAGATGTATGTATGTAGGTATAGATGTATGTAGGTATAGATGTATGTAGTATAGATGTATGTAGTATATATGTATGTAGTATAGATGTATGTAGTATATATGTATGTAGTATATATGTATGTAGTATAGATGTATGTAGTATATATGTATGTAGGTATAGATGTATGTAGGTATAGATGTATGTAGGTATAGATGTATGTAGTATATATGTATGTAGTATATATGTATGTAGGTATAGATGTATGTAGGTATAGATGTATGTAGTATAGATGTATGTAGGTATAGATGTATGTAGGTATAGATGTATGTAGGTATAGATGTATGTAGGTATAGATGTATGTAGGTATAGATGTATGTAGGTATAGATGTATGTAGGTATAGATGTATGTAGGTATATATGTATGTAGGCATAGATGTATGTAGGCATAGATGTATGTAGGTATAGATGTATGTAGGTATAGATGTATGTAGGTATATATGTATGTAGGTATAGATGTATGTAGGTATAGATGTATGTATGTAGGTATAGATGTATGTAGGTATAGATGTATGTAGTATAGATGTATGTAGTATATATGTATGTAGGTATAGATGTATGTAGGTATAGATGTATGTAGGTATAGATGTATGTAGTATATATGTATGTAGTATATATGTATGTAGGTATAGATGTATGTAGGCATAGATGTATGTAGGTATAGATGTATGTAGGCATAGATGTATGTAGGTATAGATGTATGTAGGTATAGATGTATGTATGTAGGTATAGATGTATGTAGGTATAGATGTATGTAGTATAGATGTATGTAGGTATAGATGTATGTAGTATATATGTATGTAGGTATAGATGTATGTAGTATATATGCAGGGCGTTCACTAGACTTTGAAACTCAAGAGTCAATGACTCTTGAGGTCAAAATCTCAAGAGTCAAACAGGAATTTTCAAGAGTCAAGCTGGAATTTTCAAGAGTCAAATATATGCATGTTGGTACTTTACGTACATGTAATTTTTGTAGGTTCGTGCTACCACTGTTAGCGAAGGGATTTTTCTTTTTAGCATCTCTACACCAAGTACAATACAACAGAATCTGATCATCAGTTTGTTTCATTTCCAGCCACTCAAATTCATTAAGCCACTCAGACCTGAATTTTCTTTTTACTTTAGACTTACGAGTGTCACAGTCTACTTTATGGCGTTTAGGTGTCCCAGGTTCACTAACACTATCACTCAGCTTACGTTTGCTGGGTGTGCCAATTCCGAAGTGACTAAGGCTTTTCTGAACCATATTTAAGATTTAATTTCTAAAACTGATACTCTTTAATTTTTTATCTCCGAACTGATTGAAAATATAACTAAGAATGATTTAGGAATATTCTCCAGTAAATGAAGGAATAATGTAGAAACAATGAAATGATTAATGGGTGTTGCACACAATGAATACCCCATAGAAATCTGTAACAAACAATAGCAAAAGTCATCATCAAACGATTCCGGCGTATAATTTCTATATCAGTGGCCCACTATAAGCTTCTCAAATAGCAGACAACTTATTATTGACAATACACGTGTTACAAAAACACCGTTTTATCTATGCCGATTGTACATTGACAATACACATAATGTCAACACCTACTTAAACTTCTCAGTTCTCATGATTAGCAGCACATATGATGGCAAACAACACAAACGTAATTGGTTGTTTGCAAAACTTGCTAAAGGTGTTTATTGTGACAATCAATAATAATTGTCTTTTGATAAAAACTAATTTTTACCGGAAAAATACCGAGCCGTACAGGTATTAGAGAAACGTTATTAAAGATTTATTTCCCTTTGATACTAAAGTTTGGGTAAGCCGTTTTTCTCAACCACCCAACTGAATAATGACATCAACCACGCGTTTTGAACATAACCTTGGGCGGCGCAAGTGATGAAGGCGCTTTATGCGTGGTTGATACTATATTCTGATCGGCTGGTTGAGATAAAGATTTTACGTAAAGTTTGCCTAGACGCCATTAAATTTTTGTCCGATTGTGAGTCTCTCGTAAATCACGATCGTGTTCATAACGAAATGCAGCAGACTTTTGATGAAAATAACTGCGTTTTATATATGAACGATTACGGTCTTCGACCTCGTAGACAGACATATTTTGATAATTACTCCGCTGAGAAAATATTTGATGACGCATGGCCGATCAACGCCCCGGGACAAGTTGACTCTCAGGGCATTTTCACCAAGAGTCAAAAAGAGTCTTTATCAATTTTCGTGCGTCAAAACCCGGGAGCTCGGGTCAAATGAACGCCCTGATATATGTATGTAGTATATATGTATGTAGGTATATATGTATGTAGGTATAGATGTATGTAGTATATATGTATGTAGGCATAGATGTATGTATGTAATATATATGTATGTAGGTATAGATAGATGTATGTAGTATATATGTATGTAGGTATAGATGTATGTAGGCATAGATGTATGTAGGTATAGATGTATGTAGGTATAGATGTATGTAGGTATAGATGTATGTATGTATAGATGTATGTAGTGTATATGTATGTAGGTATAGATGTATGTAGTATATATATATGTAGTATATATGTATGTAGGCATAGATGTATGTAGTATATATGTATGTAGGTATAGATGTATGTAGTATATATGTATGTAGGTATAGATGTATGTAGGCATAGATGTATGTAGTATATATGTATGTAGGTATAGATGTATGTAGGTATATATGTATGTAGGTATATATGTATGTAGGTATATATGTATGTAGGTATATATGTATGTAGGTATAGATGTATGTAGGTATATATGTATGTAGGTATATATGTATGTAGGTATATATGTATGTAGGTATAGATGTATGTAGGTATAGATGTATGTAGGTATATATGTATGTAGGTATATATGTATGTAGGTATAGATGTATGTAGGTATAGATGTATGTAGTATATATGTATGTAGGTATAGATGTATGTAGGTATATATGTATGTAGGTATAGATGTATGTAGGCATAGATGTATGTAGGTATATATGTATGTAGGTATAGATGTATGTAGGTATATATGTATGTAGGTATATATGTATGTAGGCATAGATGTATGTAGGCATAGATGTATGTAGGTATATATGTATGTAGGTATAGATGTATGTAGGTATAGATGTATGTAGGTATAGATGTATGTAGGTATATATGTATGTAGGTATAGATGTATGTAGGTATATATGTATGTAGGTATAGATGTATGTAGGTACATATGTATGTAGGTATATATGTATGTAGGTATATATGTATGTAGGTATATATGTATGTAGGTATATATGTATGTAGGTATATATGTATGTAGGTATATATGTATGTAGGTATAGATGTATGTAGGTATATATGTATGTAGGTATATATGTATGTAGGTATATATGTATGTAGGTATAGATGTATGTAGGTATATATGTATGTAGGTATATATGTATGTAGGTATATATGTATGTAGGTATATATGTATGTAGGTATAGATGTATGTAGGTATATATGTATGTAGGTATAGATGTATGTAGGTATATATGTATGTAGGTATAGATGTATGTAGGTATATATGTATGTAGGTATAGATGTATGTAGGTATAGATGTATGTAGGTATATATGTATGTAGGTATAGATGTATGTAGTATATATGTATGTAGGTATAGATGTATGTAGTATATATGTATGTAGGTATAGATGTATGTAGTATATATGTATGTAGGTATAGATGTATGTAGTATATATGTATGTAGTATATATGTATGTAGTATAGATGTATGTAGTATATATGTATGTAGTATATATGTATGTAGGTATAGATGTATGTAGGTATAGATGTATGTAGTATATATGTATGTAGTATATATGTATGTAGGTATAGATGTATGTAGTATATATGTATGTAGGTATAGATGTATGTAGTATATATGTATGTAGGTATAGATGTATGTAGGTATAGATGTATGTAGTATATATGTATGTAGTATAGATGTATGTAGTATATATGTATGTAGTATATATGTATGTAGGTATAGATGTATGTAGGTATAGATGTATGTAGCATATATGT
>CM026401.1:22837278-22871758 GCA_014843695.1 Archivesica marissinica
GTATGTAGTATATATGTATGTAGGTATAGATGTATGTAGTATATATGTATGTAGTATATATGTATGTAGGCATAGATGTATGTAGTATATATGTATGTAATATATATGTATGTATGTAGTATATATGTATGTAGTATATATGTATGTAGGTATAGATGTATGTAGGTATAGATGTATGTAGGTATAGATGTATGTAGGTATAGATGTATGTAGTATATATGTATGTAATATATATGTATGTAGGTATATATATATGTATGTAGTATATATGTATGTAGTATATATGTAGTAGTATATATGTATGTAGGTATAGATGTATGTAGGGATAGATGTATGTAGGTATAGATGTATGGAGGCATAGATGTATGTATATATATGTATGTATGTATATATGTATGTAGGTATATATATATGTAAGTATATATAGGTATGTCGTATAGATGTATATAGTATATGTATGTAGTATATATGTATGTAGGTATATATGTATGTATGTAGTATATATGTATGTAGATATAGATGTATGTATGTAGTATATATGTATGTAGGTATAGATGTATGTAGTATATATGTATGTAGGTATATATATATGTATGTAGTATATATGTATGTAGGTATAGATGTATGTAGTATATATGTATGTAGTATATATGTATGTAGGTATATATGTATGTATGTATGTAGTATATATGTATGTAGGTATATATGTATGTATGTAGTATATATGTATGTAGGTATATATGTATGTATGTAGTATATATGTATGTAGGTATAGATGTATGTAGTATATATGTATGTAGGTATATATATATGTATGCAGTATATATGTATGTAGGTATATATATATGTATGTAGTATATATGTATGTAGGTATAGATGTATGTAGTATATATGTATGTAGTATATATGTATGTAGGTATATATGTATGTAGGTATAGATGTATGTAGGCATAGATGTATGTAGGTATAGATGTATGTAGGTATAGATGTATGTAGTATATATGTATGTAGGTATAGAAGTATGTAGGTATAGATGTATGTAGTATATATGTATGTAATATATATGTATGTAGGTATATATATATGTATGTAGTATTTATGTATGTAGGTATAGATGTATGTAGTATATATGTATGTAGTATATATGTATGTAGGTATAGATGTATGTAGGTATAGATGTATGTAGTATATATGTATGTAGGTATAGATGTATGTAGTATATATGTATGTAGTATATATGTATGTAGGTATAGATGTATGTAATATATATGTATGTAGGTATAGATGTATGTAGTATATATGTATGTAGGTATAGATGTATGTAGTATAGATGTATGTAGGTATAGATGTATGTAGTATATATGTATGTAGTATAGATGTATGTAGGTATAGATGTATGTAGGTATAGATGTATGTAGGTATAGATGTATGTAGGTATAGATGTATGTAGGTATAGATGAATGTAGGTATAGATGTATGTAGTATATATGTATGTAGGTATAGATGTATGTAGGCATAGATGTATGTAGGTATAGATGTATGTAGGTATATATGTATGTAATATATATGTATGTAGGTATAGATGTATGTAGTATATATGTATGTAGGTATAGATGTATGTAGGTATATATGTATGTAATATATATGTATGTAGGTATAGATGTATTTAATATGTATGTAGCATATATGTATGTAGGTATAGATGTATGTAGGTATATATGTGTATGTAGGTATAGATGTTTGTAGTATAGATG
The DNA here is from genome assembly GCA_014843695.1 of Archivesica marissinica. Taxonomy (NCBI): domain Eukaryota; kingdom Metazoa; phylum Mollusca; class Bivalvia; order Venerida; family Vesicomyidae; genus Archivesica; species Archivesica marissinica. The sequence continues at coordinate 22,839,033 of CM026401.1, forward strand.
TATGTAGTTATATATGTGTATGTAGGTATATATGTATGTTGCATATATGTATATAAATATATATGCATGTAGTTGATGTGGGCCGTTTACTGTTTGTAAAATTTGTGGCACAGATCTGTTGTTTTATTAATTTGCATGTAGCACCATTTTATGTACTGTATCTATAGCTTTTGTATTATACATGTAAATGATAAATGCAATAAAATATGATTAAAGTACAAGAGAAGTAGCATGTAAATACATTACCATAGAAGCAATGTTGGCTGCAAAAGCAGCAGCTGTTGTAAATGATGTGAAGAATGTAGCCTTTCCTGCAGTCTTAATGGTGTACATAGTTCTCTCCCTTGCATCAGTCACATGGTCTGCTTGGCGGAATATATTAATAAACACAAACACATCATCCACTCCTGAAAAAAGGAACACAATACCAAAAACATAATAATATTATTAAACACATTTCATCCGGATTTATCAAATGACAAAAGGATTATCAAATGACAAAAGGATTTATCATATGTTGAAAGGATTTATCAAATGTTGAAAGGATTTATCAAATGTTAAAAGGATTTATCATATGACGAAAGGATTTATCAAATGTTAAAAGGATTTATCATATGACGAAAGGATTTATCAAATGTTGAAAGGATTTATCAAATGACGAAAGGATTTATCAAATGTTAAAAGGATTTATCAAATGTTAAAAGGATTTATCAAATGTTGTAAGGCTTTATCAAATGTTAAAAGGATTTATCAAATGACAAAAGGATTTATCAAATGTTGAAAGGATTTATCAACTGTCAAAAGGATTTATCAAATGGTGAAAGGATTTATCAAATGACGAAAGGATTTATCAAATGTTAAAAGGATTTATCAAATGTTAAAAGGATTTATCAAATGTTGAAAGGATTTATCAAATGTTGAAAGGATTTAACCAAATGACGAAAGGATTTATCAAATATTGAAAGGATTTATCAAATGTCGAAGGATTTATCAAATGCTAAAAGGATTTATCAAATGTTAAAAGGATTTATCAAATGTTGAAAGGATTTATCAAATGTTAAAAGGATTTATCAAATGACGAAAGGATTTATCAAATGTTAAAAGGATTTATCAAATGTTGAAAGGCTTTATCAAATGACGAAAGGATTTATCAAATGTTAAAAGGATTTATCAAATGTTAAAAGGATTTATCAAATGTTGAAAGGCTTTATCAAATGTTGAAAGGATTTATCAAATGTTAAAAGGATTTATCAAATGTTTTAAGGATTTATCAAATGACGAAAGGATTTATCAAATGTTGAAAGGATTTATCAAATGTTGAAAGGATTTATCAACTGACGAAAGGATTTATCAAATATTGAAAGGATTTATCAAATGTCGAAGGATTTATCAAATGCTAAAAGGATTTATCAAATGTTAAAAGATCAAATGTTGAAAGGATTTATCAAATGACGAAAGGATTTATCAAATGTTAAAAGGATTTATTAAATGTTGAAAGGCTTTATCAAATGACGAAAGGATTTATCAAATGTTGAAAGGATTTATCAAATGACGAAAGGATTTATCAAATGTTAAAAGGATTTATCAAATGTTAAAAGGATTTATCAATGTTGTAAGGCTTTATCAAATGTTAAAAGGATTTATCAAATGTTAAAAGGTTTATCAAATGTTAAAAGGATTTATCAAATGACAAAAGGATTTATCAAATGTTGAAAGGATTTATCAACTGTCGAAAGGATTTATCAAATGGTGAAAGGATTTATCAAATGTTAAAAGGATTGATCAAATGTTGAAAGGATTTATCAAATGTTGAAAGGATTTATCAAATGTTGAAAGGATTTATCAAATGACGAAAGGATTTATCAAATATTGAAATGATTTATCAAATGTCGAAGGATTTATCAAATGCTAAAAGGATTTATCAAATGACGAAAGGATTTATCAAATGCTAAAAGGATTTATCAAATGACAAAAGGATTTATCAAATGACAAAAGGATTTATCAAATGTTAAAAGGATTTATCAAATGTTGAAAGGATTTATCAAATGACGAAAGGATTTATCAAATATTGAAAGGATTTATCAAATGTCGAAGGATTTATCAAATGCTAAAAGGATTTATCAAATGTTAAAAGGATTTATCAAATGCTAAAAGGATTTATCAAATGACGAAAGGATTTATCAAATGTTAAAAGGATGTATCAAATGTTGAAATGATTTATCAAATGACGAAAGGATTTATCAAATGTTAAAAGGATTAATCAAATGACGAAAGGATTTATCAAATGTTAAAAGGATTATTCAAATGTTGAAAGGCTTTATCAAATGACGAAAGGATTTATCAAATGTTAAAAGGATTTATCAAATGTTGAAAGGATTTATCAAATGTTGAAAGGCTTTATCAAATGACGAAAGGATTTATCAAATGTTAAAAGGATTTATCAAATGTTAAAATGATTTATCAAATGTTGAAAGGCTTTATCAAATGTTAAAAGGATTTATCAAATGTTAAAAGGATTTATCAAATGACGATAGGATTTATCAAATGTTAAAAGGATTTATCAAATGTTTTAAGGATTTATCAAATGACGAAAGGATTTATCAAATGTTGAAAGGATTTATCAAATGTTCAAATGTTGAAAGGATTTATCAAATGTTGAAAGGAGTTATCAAATGTTAAAAGCTTTTATCAAATGTTGAAAGGATTTATCAAATGTTAAAAGGATTTATCAAATGTTAAAAGGATTTATCAAATGTTGAAAGGATTTATCAAATGACGAAAGTATTTATCAAATGTTGAAAGGATTTATCAAATGTTAAAAGGATTTATCAAATGTTGAAAGGCAAATCTGAGCCACTCAATGAACAAAATATTAGATAGAAAAAGTGAACATGTTATTAGGAGTACATATCACTCTTTACTGTACATGCATATCTTTCTTGTACATACCTATCTTTACTGTACTTACCTATGCCAATAATCACAAATGCAGCAGCACCATTCAAAATGCCTAATGCTACGATCTTGAACACAACCCGGTAGAAAAAGATGGCAAGCGGGGCGCTAAGAAGTATACTAATGAGTCCCCACACGGTCAGCCACAACGACCCCGAGGTCAGGATCAACATCAGTAGAAAAATAGCGAGTAAGGCATAGATTGCGAGCTTTATATCCTTCCAGAATGTCTGCTCAACTTCGTAGTCAAATATTTCCTGTCCACCATACAACACTGACACATCCCTGCAAAGAAACAAGAGTGTACGAACATCTGAACACTAGTTGACACAGAGAGACAGAGGACATGCCGTACAATACATGCACAAACTTAAAGATTAGTAAATCTAATTGGGTCTTTACAAATTAATAACTCAATAAGTGTAATCATATTTGGTCTAGTAATATATGCTTGGATATACCTTTTTCTAACAAGTTTATATTTATCACATTGTAATAGGAATTGGAACTCGTCTTCAATATGCCCACATTCACAAATCTGACAACGTCATTCGTTCTGTCAATATGATTTCTTTAATATCGTTTTCGTCCAATTTCAATTCTCAGTTAATCTCAAGTTAACAATTGTCTATATACCGGTAGTTTATTGTCTATGATATTAACTTATTAAGTAATGTCATGTCATATCTTTGTCTACTTACAAAGTTTTAACTGGGATTATAACTTGGAAAGATTATAATAAGAAATCAGTGTATGCATGTTTTACAGCCTTGCTGTTATGAGTTGTGTTGGTTGTTGCCATGCATTATTGATTGTATTGTATGAAATAAAGTCAACTTTCAGTCTTTCAGACATTTATGACATGAGATGGCACAATACACAGGATTACATCTTCTTAATAAATGTCAGCAAAACTGCATCATTATACCTGGGGAATTGTGTGAGAAGAGGTCGGGTGCATGTTTAGCAGCAATGAGGTGCAGGAGGGTGTATTCTGGCGTTAGCCCCTAGAAAATTGTGCTACCTTACAGTGATCAAAGATCAGTAAGAAGTACATATTGGTGAAAAGTGTGGACGAGGTATAAGTTATATAGGTCTGCTCCCCCGAAGGCAGTCCTCCAAAAGGATGGGGCTAAAGGGGCAGAGTGGGGTGCCCTGCCCTTCATTTCGGTCTAGAAAAATACTGTCCATTAATTGCCTAGTACCTGTTGGTACAGTGACTTGATTATGGTCACACCCACCACATCTAGCCTTCAACTTGTATATACTTCTTTCTTGCCATGTGGTCACTGAGACTAGTTGGTATTAGGCCAAAAAGATATTTAGTCTCTCAGGCCACTTTTCCCGCCAAATGTTATACTTTCTTTACCTAGGCTTCGTAGAGATTCACTCTAAATATAATATTCAAGCTTGGCATGATTTGTACACAAAATGAACGAAATTTCAATAAAAAGTTGCAGATGCGGCTGGGCCTGAGAAACTAAACATTAACTTTGCTTAGCAGTAGTTAATTAATCCTTTCCCTCATAGAGATTTAGGTTAATATACTAGGGATGGCAATGAATGTTCAAATATTCGAATATTCGTTCGAACGTCCGAATATTAAAACCATATTCGAATATTAAAAAAAAAATTCAAATCAAATTTTAATAAATTGCAGTTAAATCATAACTTAAAAGGATATATATGTTTGATTAAATTTCAATCAATTAAGTTTCGAAAACAAAGAATGACCCAAAGCGTGCCCGAAGGTGCGAAATGTCATTGCGATTTGGCTCCAAATAACAAAGGAGGGTGATGACATGTTGTTCACACCTTATTAATTGATTAATGCAGTCTATTTGACGGGACACAAACTGAGAAGCATTTGTTAATTGTAATTTAAATTAGTTTATTTCTTCAAACTTATCCCCATTCAGAGAGCGAAATTTTATTTTCACAAACCCACCAAGTCAACAAGCGGAGTTGTTTATCAATCAACACAAGGTGCATATTAGACTTCACGTTTACATAATTCTAACATGCCACCACTTTCAATAGAACAGTGTTACCTGTCAGCAATGCGAGTAAAGTGGAAATCGAAAGTTGGAGAAATTTGCGAATATTCAAATATTCGTTCGGAAGATCATCCGAATATTCGAATATCACAATCACCATTCGTTGCCATCCCTATAATATACTATTATATCTCCATACAAACGACAGCCATTTAGCTATCATGCAGTGGATAAGTAGTCACCATATCTATCCCACCTCCATAGATATTACTGGGACTACATGAGATTCTGGCCTATATTTATGAACATTGGTTTGGCTACTACATAGTCAATGTATGTCGTATTGGTAATGGCGTCAAGAGGGGCTTCTATGAGGGAAATGGTTAAACGTATTACTTGAAGGAAAGTATACTAAAGCCTATTCCTGTGTTCTTTGTCTTATGCATGAATACAGATATTGTTCAACCTAAAGCTTACTTTGTTGAAGCCTTTGATAGCACATCGATATATGACACAATAAATTCCTTGAACTTCTTGTTTTGCTCCTCTCTGTCTGTATATGGTGTGTCATACCCTGAAAATAAGTACATACAGAGAATTAAACCAACAGTTGAAATGCTGTCTACAAAAACACAATGCACACAGAAGCTAACAAACCAACAAGATATGACGGATGGACAAAATTCATTATGTGCTGGATGGACTGGACAAAACCATTCTGTGATGGTTGGACAGGGACAAAAATCATTCTGTGCTGGATGGACTGGACAAAAACCATTCTGTGATGGATGGACAGGGAAAAAATTCATTCTGTGCTGGATGGATTGGACAAAAACCATTCTGTGATGGATGGACAGGGAAAAATTCATTCTGTGCTGGATGGACTGGACAAAAACCATTCTGTGATGGATGGACATGGACAAAAATCATTCTGTGCTGGATGGACAGGGACAAAAACCATTCTGTGATGGTTGGACAGGGACAAAAACCATTCTGTGATGGATGGTCAGGGACAAAAACCATTCTGTGATGGATGGACAGGGACAAAATCCATTCTGTGATGGATGGACAGGGACAAAAACCATTCTGTGATGGATGGACATGGACAAACACAATGCTGTGATGGATAGACATGGACAAAGACAATGCTGTGATGGATGGACTGGACAAAGACAATGCTGTGATGGATGGACATGGACAAACACAATGCTGTGATGGATGGACTGGACAAAGACAATGCTGTGATGGATGGACATGGACAAAGACAATGCTGTGATGGATGGACATGGACAAACACAATGCTGTGATGGATGGACATGGACAAACACAATGCTGTGATGGATGGACATGGACAAACACAATGCTGTGATGGATAGACATGGACAAAGACAATGCTGTGATGGATGGACATGGACAAACACAATGCTGTGGTGGATGGACTGGACAAAGACAATGCTGTGATGGATGGACATGGACAAACACAATGCTGTGATGGATGGACATGGACAAACACAATGCTGTGATGGATGGACATGGACAAACACAATGCTGTGATGGATGGACATGGACAAACACAATGCTGTGATGGATGGACATGGACAAACACAATGCTGTGATGGATGAACATGGACAAACACAATGATGTGATGGATGGACATGGACAAAGACAATGCTGTGATGGATGGACATGGACAAAGACAATGCTGTGATGGATGGACATGGACAAACACAATGCTGTGATGGATGGACATGGACAAACACAATGCTGTGATCGATATACATGGACAAATACAATGCGGTGGTGGATGGACAGGGACAAACACAATGCTGTGATGGATGGACATGGACAAACACAATGCTGTGATGGATGGACATGGACCAACACAATGCTGTGATGGATGGACATGGACAAAGACAATGCTGTGATGGATGGACATGGACAAACACAATGCTGTGATGGATGGACATGGACAAAGACAATGCTGTGATGGATGGACATGGACAAAGACAATGCTGTGATGGATGGACATGGACAAAGACAATTCTGTGATGGATGGACATGGACAAAGACAACGCTGTGATGGATGGACATGGACAAAGACAATGCTGTGATGGATGGACATGGACAAAGACAATTCTGTGATGGATGGACATGGACAAACACAATGCTGTGATGGATGGACATGGACAAAGACAACGCTGTGATGGATGGACATGGACAAAGACAATTCTGTGATGGATGGACATGGACAAAGACAATTCTGTGATGGATGGACATGGACAACGCTGTGATGGATGGACAAGGACAAATACAATGCTGTGATGGATGGACTGGACAATGCTGTGATGGATGAACATGGACAAAGACAATTCTGTGATGGATGGACATGGACAACACTGTGATGGATGGACAAGGACAAACACAATACTGTGATGGATGGACTGGACAAACACAATGCTGTGATGGATGGACATATGACAAAAACAATGCTGTGATGGATGGACATGGACAAACACAATGCTGTGATCGATAAACATGGACAAACACAATGCTGTAATGGATGGACATGGACAAACACAATGCTGTGATGGATGGACATGGACAAACACACAATGCTGTGATCGATAGACATGGACAAATACAATTCTGTGATGGATGGACATGGACAAACACAATTCTTTGATGGATGGACATGGACATGGACAAACACAATGCAGTGATGGATGGACATGGACAAACACAATGCTGTGATGGATGGACATGGACAAAGACATTGCTGTGATCGATAGACATGGACAAATACAATGCTGTGGTGGATGGACAGGGACAAACACAATGCTGTGATGGATGGACAGGGACAAACACAATGCTGTGATGGATGGACATGGACAAAGACAATGCTGTGATGGATGGACATGGACAAAGACAATGCTGTGATGGATGGACATGGACAAACACAATTCTGTGATGGATGGACATGGACAAACACAATGCTGTGATGGACGGACATGGACAAAGACAATGCTGTGATGGATGGACATGGACAAACACAATTCTGTGATGGATGGACATGGACAATGCTGTGATGATTGGACATGGACAAAGACAATTCTGTGATGGATGGACATGGACAATGCTGTGATGGATGGACAGGGACAAACACAATTCTGTGATGGATGGACATGGACAATGCTGTGATGGATGGACATGGACAAAGATAATTCTGTGATGGATGGACATGGACAATGCTGTGATGGATGGACATGGACAAAGACAATGCTATGATGGATGGACATGGACAAAGACAATTCTGTGATGGATGGACATGGACAACGCTGTGATGGATGGACAAGGACAAACACAAAGCTGTGATGGATGGACTGGACAATGCTGTGATGGATGAACATGGACAAAGACAATTCTGTGATGGATGGACATGGACAACGCTGTGATGGATGGACAAGGACAAACACAATGCTGTGATGGATGGACTGGAAAAACACAATGCTGTGATGGATGGACATATGACAAAAACAATGCTGTGATGGATGGACATGGACAAACACAATACTGTGATCGATAGACATGGACAAACACAATGCTGTGATGGATGGACATGGACAAACACAATGCTGTAATGGATGGACATGGACAAACACAATGCTGTGATCAATAGACATGGACAAATACAATGCTGTGGTGGATGGACAGGGACAAACACAATGCTGTGATGGATGGACAGGGACAAAAACCATTCTGTGATGGATGGACATGGACAAACACAATGCTGTGATGGATGGACATGGACAAACACAATGCTGTGATGGATGGACATGGACAAACACAATGCTGTGATGGATGGACTGGACAAAGACAATGCTGTGATGGATGGACAGGGACAAACACAATTCTGTGATGGATGGACATGGACAAACACAATGCTGTGATGGATGGACATGGACAAACACAATGCTGTGATGGATGGACATGGACAAACACAATGCTGTGATGGATGGACATGGACAAAGACATTGCTGTGATCGATAGACATGGACAAATACAATGCTGTGGTGGATGGACAGGGACAAACGCAATGCTGTGATGGATGGACAGGGACAAACACAATGCTGTGATGGATGGACATGGACAAACACAATGCTGTGATGGATGGACATGGACAAACACAATGCTGTGATGCATGGACATGGACAAACACAATGTTGTGATCGCTAGACATGGACAAACACAATGCTGTGATGGATGGAAATGGACAAACACAATGCTGTGATGGATGGACATGGACAAAGACAATGCTGTGATGGATGGACATGGACAAAGACAATGTTGTGATCGATAGACATGGACACACACAATGCTGTGATGGATGGACATGGACAAACACAATGCTGTGGTGGATGGACATGGACAAACACAATGCTGTGATGGATGGACAGGGACAAACACAATGCTGTGATGGATGGACATGGACAAACACAATGCTGTGATGGATGGACATGGACAAAGACAATGCTGTGATGGATGGACATGGACAAAGACAATGCGGTGATGGATGGACATGGACAAAATCAATTCTGTGATGGATGGACATGGACAAACACAATGCTGTGATGGATGGACATGGACAAAGACAATGCTGTGATGGATGGACATGGAAAAAGACAATGCTGTGATGGATGGACATGGATAAACACAATGCTGTGATGGATGGACATGGACAAAGACAATGCTGTGATGGATGGACATGGAAAAAGACAATGTTGTGATGGATGGACATGGATAAACACAATGCTGTGATGGATGGACATGGACAAAGACAATGCTGTGATGGATGGACATGGACAATGCTGTGATGGATGGACATGGACAAACACAATGCTGTGATGGATGGACATGGACAATGCTGTGATGGATGGACATGGACAAAGACAACGCTGTGATGGATGGACATGGACAAAGACAATTCTGTGATGGATGGACATGGACAATGCTGTGATGGATGGACATGGACAAAGACAATTCTGTGATGGATGGACATGGACAAACGCTGTGATGGATGGACAAGGACAAACACAATGCTGTGATGGATGGACTGGACAATGCTGTGATGGATGAACATGGACAAAGACAATTCTGTGATGGATGGACATGGACAATGCTGTGATGGATGGACAAGGACAAACACAATACTGTGATGGATGGACTGGACAAACACAATGCTGTGATGGATGGACATATGACAAAAACAATGCTGTGATGGATGGACATGGACAAACACAATGCTGTGATCGATAAACATGGACAAACACAATGCTGTAATGGATGGACATGGACAAACACAATGCTGTGATGGATGGACATGGACAAACACACAATGCTGTGATCGATAGACATGGACAAATACAATGCTGTGGTGGATGGACAGGGACAAACAATGCTGTGATGGATGGACATGGACAAACACAATGCTGTGATGGATGGACATGGACAAACACAATGCTGTGATGGATGGACAAAGACAATGCTGTGATGGATGGACATGGACAAACACAATGCTGTGATGGATGGACATGGACAAAGACAATGCTGTGATGGATGGACATGGACAAAACAATGCTGTGATGGATGGACATGGACAAACACAATGCTGTGATGGATGGACATGGACAAACACAATGCTGTGATGGATGGACATGGACAAAGACAATGCTGTGATGGATGGACATGGACAAACACAATGCTGTGATGGATGGACATGGACAATGCTGTGATGGATGGACATGGACAAACACAATTCTGTGATGGATGGACATGGACAATGCTGTGATGGATGGACAGGACAAAGACAATGCTGTGATGGATGGACATGGACAATGCTGTGATGGATGGACATGGACAAAGACAATGCTGTGATGGATGGACATGGACAATGCTGTGATGGATGGACATGGACAAAGACAATGCTGTGATGGATGGACATGGACAAAGACAATTCTGTGATGGATGGACATGGACAACGCTGTGATGGATGGACAAGGACAAACACAATGCTGTGATGGATGGACTGGACAATGCTGTGATGGATGAACATGGACAAAGACAATTCTGTGATGGATGGACATGGACAACGCTGTGATGGATGGACAAGGACAAACACAATACTGTGATGGATGGACTGGACAAACACAATGCTGTGATGGATGGACATATGACAAAAACATTGCTGTGATGGATGGACATGGACAAACACAATGCTGTGATCGATAAACATGGACAATAACAATGCTGTAATGGATGGACATGGACAAACACAATGCTGTGATGGATGGACATGGACAAACACACAATGCTGTGATCGATAGACATGGACAAATACAATGCTGTGATGGATGGACATGGACAGACAATGCTGTGATGGATGGACATGGACAAAGACAATTCTGTGATGGATGGACATGGACAACGCTGTGATGTATGGACAAGGACAAACACAATGCTGTGATGGATGGACTGGACAATGCTGTGATGGATGAACATGGACAAAGACAATTCTGTGATGGATGGACAACACTGTGATGGATGGACAAGGACAAACACAATGCTGTGATGGATGGACTGGACAAACACAATGCTGTGATGGATGGACATATGACAAAAACAATGCTGTGATGGATGGACATGGACAAACACAATACTGTGATCGATAGACATGGACAAACACAATTCTGTGATGGATGGACATGGACAAACACAATGCTGTGATGGATGGACATGGACAAACACAATGCTGTGATCAATACACATGGACAAATACAATGCTGTGGTGGATGGAGAGGGACAAACACAATGCTGTGATGGATGGACATGGACAAAGACAATGTTGTGATGGATGGACATGGACAAACACAATGCTGTGATGGATGGACATGGACAAACACAATGCTGTGATGGATGGACATGGACAAAGACAATGTTGTGATGGATGGACATGGACAAACACAATGCTGTGATGGATGGACATGGACAAAGACAATGCTGTGATGGATGGACATGGACAAAGACAATGCTGTGATGGATGGACATGGACAAACACAATGCTGTGATGGATGGACATGGACAAAGACAATGCTGTGATGGATGGACATGGACAAAGACAATGTTGTGATGGATGGACATGGACAAACACAATGCTGTGATGGATGGACATGGACAATGCTGTGATGGATGGACATGGACAAAGACAACGCTGTGATGGATGGACATGGACAAAGACAATTCTGTGATGGATGGACATGGACAATGCTGTGATGGATGGACATGGACAAAGACAATTCTGTGATGGATGGACATGGACAACGCTGTGATGGATGGACAAGGACAAACACAATGCTGTGATGGATGGACTGGACAATGCTGTGATGGATGAACATGGACAAAGACAATCCTGTGATGGATGGACATGGACAATGCTGTGATGGATGGACAAGGACAAACACAATACTGTGATGGATGGACTGGACAAACACAATGATGTGATGGATGGACATATGACAAAAACAATGCTGTGATGGATGGACATGGACAAACACAATGCTGTGATGGATGGACATGGACAAACACACAATGCTGTGATCGATAGACATGGACAAATACAATGCTGTGGTGGATGGACAGGGACAAACAATGCTGTGATGGATGGACATGGACAAACACAATGCTGTGATGGATGGACATGGACAAACACAATGCTGTGATGGATGGACATGGACAAAGACAATGCTGTGATGGATGGACATGGACAAAGACAATGCTGTGATGGATGGACATGGACAAACACAATGCTGTGATGGATGGACATGGACAAAGACAATGCTGTGATGGATGGACATGGACAAACACAATGCTGTGATGGATGGACATGGACAAACACAATGCTGTGATGGATGGACAGGGACAAACACAATGCTGTGATGGATGGACATGGACAAACACAATGCTGTGATGGATGGACATGGACAACACAATGCTGTGATGGATGGACATGGACAAAGACAATGCTGTGATGGATGGACATGGACAAAAACAATGCTGTGATGGATGAACATGGACAAACACAATGATGTGATGGATGGACATGGACAAAGACAATGCTGTGATGGATGGACATGGACAAAGACAATGCTGTGATGGATGGACATGGACAAACACAATGCTGTGATGGATGGACATGGACAAACACAATGCTGTGATCGATATACATGGACAAATACAATGCTGTGGTGGATGGACAGGGACAAACACAATGCTGTGATGGATGGACATGGACAAACACAATGCTGTGATGGATGGACATGGACAAACACAATGCTGTGATGGATGGACATGGACAAAGACAATGCTGTGATGGATGGACATGGACAAACACAATGCTGTGATGGATGGACATGGACAAAGACAATGCTGTGATGGATGGACATGGACAAACACAATTCTGTGATGGATGGACATGGACAATGCTGTGATGGATGGACATGGACAAAGACAATTCTGTGATGGATGGACATGGACAATGCTGTGATGGATGGACAGGGACAAAGACAATTCTGTGCTGGATGGACATGGACAATGCTGTGATGGATGGACATGGACAAAGACAATTCTGTGATGGATGGACATGGACAATGCTGTGATGGATGGACATGGACAAAGACAACGCTGTGATGGATGGACATGGACAAAGACAATTCTGTGATGGATGGACATGGACAACGCTGTGATGGATGGACAAGGACAAACACAATGCTGTTATGGATGGACTGGACAATGCTGTGATGGATGAACATGGACAAAGACAATTCTGTGATGGATGGACATGGACAACGCTGTGATGGATGGACAAGGACAAACACAATACTGTGATGGATGGACTGGACAAACACAATGCTGTGATGGATGGACATATGACAAAAACATTGCTGTGATGGATGGACATGGACAAACACAATGCTGTGATCGATAAACATGGACAATAACAATGCTGTAATGGATGGACATGGACAAACACAATGCTGTGATGGATGGACATGGACAAACACACAATGCTGTGATCGATAGACATGGACAAATACAATGCTGTGGTGGATGGACATGGACAAAGACAATGCTGTGATGGATGGACATGGATAAAGACAATGCTGTGATGGATGGACATGGACAAAACCAATTCTGTGATGGATGAACATGGACACACACAATGATGTGATGGATGGACATGGACAAAGACAATGCTGTGATGGATGGACATGGACAAAGACAATGCTGTGATGGATGGACATGGACAAACACAATTATGTGATGGATGGACATGGACAAAGACAATGCTGTGATGGATGGACATGGACAAAGACAATGCTGTGATGGATGGACATGGACAAAGACAATGCTGTGATGGATGGACATGGACAAACACAATGCTGTGATGGATGGACATGGACAAACATAATGCTGTGATGGATGGACATGGACAAACACAATTCTGTGATGGATGGACATGGACAAACACAATGCTGTGATGGATGGACATGGACAAAGACAATGCTGTGATGGATGGACATGGACAATGCTGTGATGGATGGACATGGACAATGCTGTGATGGATGGACATGGACAAACACAATTCTGTGATGGATGGACATGGACAATGCTGTGATGGATGGACAGGGACAAAGACAATTCTGTGCTGGATGGACATGGACAATGCTGTGATGGATGGAAAGGGACAAAGACAATTCTGTGCTGGATGGACATGGACAATGCTGTGATGGATGGACATGGACAAAGACAATTCTGTGATGGATGGACATGGACAATGCTGTGATGGATGGACATGGACAAAGACAACGCTGTGATGGATGGACATGGACAAAGACAATTCTGTGATGGATGGACATGGACAACGCTGTGATGGATGGACAAGGACAAACACAATACTGTGATGGATGGACTGGACAAACACAAGGCTGTGATGGATGGACATATGACAGAAACATTGCTGTGATGGATGGACATGGACAAACACAATGCTGTGATCGATGGACATGGACAATACAATGCTGTGATGGATGGACATGGACAAACACAATGCTGTGATGGATGGACATGGACAAACACACAATGCTGTGATGATGGACATGGACAAATACAATGCTGTGGGGATGGACAGGGACAAAACAATGCTGTGATGGATGGACATGGACAAACACAATGCTGTGATGGATGGACATGGACAAACACAATGCTGTGATGGATGGACATGGACAAAGACAATGCTGTGATGGATGGACATGGACAAAGACAATGCTGTGATGGATGGACATGGACAAACACAATTCTTTGATGGATGGACAAGGACAAACACAATGCTGTGATGGATGGACATGGAAAAACACAATTCTGTGATCGATAGACATGGACAAACACAATTCTGTGATGGATGGACATGGACAAACACAATGCTGTGATGGATGGACATGGACAAAGACATTGCTGTGATCGATAGACATGGACAAATACAATGCTGTGGTGGATGGACAGGGACAAACACAATGCTGTGATGGATGGACAGGGATAAACACAATGCTGTGATGGATGGACATGGACAAAGACAATGCTGTGATGGATGGACATGGACAAACACAATTCTGTGATGCATGGACATGGACAAAAACAATGCTTTGATAGATGGACATGGACAAAGACAATGCTGTGATGGATGGACATGGACAAAGACAATGCTGTGATGGATGGACATGGATAAAGACAATGCTGTGATGGATGGACATGGACAAACACAATGCTGTGATGGATGGACATGGATAAAGACAATGCTGTGATGGATGGACATGGACAAAACCAATTCTGTGATGGATGGACATGGACAAACACAATGCTGTGATGGATGGACATGGACAAAGACAATGCTGTGATGGATGGACTGGACAATGCTGTGATGGATGAACATGGACAAAGACAATTCTGTGATGGATGGACATGGACAACACTGTGATGGATGGACAAGGACAAACACAATACTGTGATGGATGGACTGGACAAACACAATGCTGTAATGGATGGACATATGACAAAAACAATGCTGTGATGGATGGACATGGACAAACACAATGCTGTGATCGATAAACATGGACAAATACAATGCTGTAATGGATGGACATGGACAAACACAATGCTGTGATGGATGGACATGGACAAACACACAATGCTGTGATCGATAGACATGGACAAATACAATGCTCTGGTGGATGGACAGGGACAAACAATGCTGTGATGGATGCACATGGACAAACACAATGCTGTGATGGATGGACATGGACAAACACAATGCTGTGATGGATTGACATGGACAAAGACAATGCTGTGATGGATGGACATGGACAAACACAATTCTTTGATGGATGGACATGGACAAACACAATGCTGTGATGGATGGACATGGACAAACACAATTCTGTGATCGATAGACATGGACAAACACAATTCTGTGATGGATGGACATGGACAAACACAATTCTGTGATGGATGGACATGGACAAACACAATGCTGTGATGGATGGACATGGACAAAGACAATGCTGTGATGGATGGACATGGACAAAGACAATTCTGTGATGGATGGACATGGGCAATGCTGTGATGGATGGACATGGACAAAGACAACGCTGTGATGGATGGACATGGACAAAGACAATTCTGTGATGGATGGACATGGACAATGCTGTGATGGATGGACATGGACAAAGACAATTCTGTGATGGATGGACATGGACAACGCTGTGATGGATGGACAAGGACAAACACAATGCTGTGATGGATGGACTGGACAATGCTGTGATGGATGAACATGGACAAAGACAATTCTGTGATGGATGGACATGGACAATGCTGTGATGGATGAACATGGACAAACACAATGCTGTGATGGATGGACATGGACAAAGACAATGCTGTGATGGATGGACATGGACAAAGACAATTCTGTGATGGATAGACATGGACAATGCTGTGATGGATGGACATGGACAAAGACAACGCTGTGATGGATGGACATGGACAAAGACAATGCTGTGATGGATGGACATGGACAATGCTGTGATGGATGGACATGGACAAAGACAATTCTGTGATGGATGGACAACGCTGTGATGGATGGACAAGGACAAACACAATGCTGTGATGGATGGACTGGACAATGCTGTGATGGATGAACATGGACAAAGACAATTCTGTGATGGATGGACATGGACAATGCTGTGATGGATGGACAAGGACAAACACAATACTGTGATGGATGGACTGGACAAACACAATGCTGTGATGGATGGACATATGACAAAAACAATGCTGTGATGGATGGACATGGACAAACACAATGCTGTGATCGATAAACATGGACAAACACAATGCTGTAATGGATGGACATGGACAAACACAATGCTGTGATGGATGGACATGGACAAACAAACAATGCTGTGATCGATAGACATGGACAAATACAATGCTGTGGTGGATGGACAGGGACAAACAATGCTGTGATGGATGGACATGGACAAACACAATGCTGTGATGGATGGACATGGACAAACACAATGCTGTGATGGATGGACAAAGACATTGCTGTGATGGATGGACATGGACAAACACAATGCTGTGATGGATGGACAAAGACATTGCTGTGATCGATAGACATGGACAAATACAATGCTGTGGTGGATGGACAGGGACAAACACAATGCTGTGATGGATGGACAGGGACAAACACAATGCTGTGATGGATGGACATGGACAAACACAATGCTGTGATGGATGGACATGGACAAAGACAATGCTGTGATGGATGGACATGGACAAACACAATTCTGTGATGGATGGACATGGACAATGCTGTGATGGATGGACATGGACAAAGACAATTCTGTGATGGATGGACATGGACAATGCTGTGATGGATGGACAGGGACAAAGACAATTCTGTGCTGGATGGACATGGACAATGCTGTGATGGATGGACATGGACAAAGACAATTCTCTGATGGATGGACATGGACAATGCTGTGATGGATGGACATGGACAATGCTGTGATGGATGGACATGGACAATTCTGTGATGGATGGACATGGACAATTCTGTGATGGATGGACATGGACAATGCTGTGATGGATGGACATGGACAAAGACAACGCTGTGATGGATGGACATAGACAATTCTGTGATGGATGGACATGGACAACGCTGTGATGGATGGACAAGGACAAACACAATGCTGTGATGGATGGACTGGACAATGCTGTGATGGATGAACATGGACAAAGACAATTCTGTGATGGATGGACATGGACAACGCTGTGATGGATGGACAAGGACAAACACAATACTGTGATGGATGGACTGGACAAACACAATGCTGTGATGGATGGACATATGACAAAAACATTGCTGTGATGGATGGACATGGACAAACACAATGCTGTGATCGATAAACATGGACAATAACAATGCTGTAATGGATGGACATGGACAAACACAATGCTGTGATGGATGGACATGGACAAACACACAATGCTGTGATCGATAGACATGGACAAATACAATGCTGTGGTGGATGGACAGGGACAAACAATGCTGTGATGGATGGACATGGACAAACACAATGCTGTGATGGATGGACATGGACAAACACAATGCTGTGATGGATGGACATGGACAAACACAATGCTGTGATGGATGGACATGGACAAAGACAATGCTGTGATGGATGGACATGGACAAACACAATTCTGTGATGGATGGACATGGACAAACACAATGCTGTGATGGATGGACATGGAAACACAATTCTGTGATCGATAGACATGGACAAACACAATTCTGTGATGGATGGACATGGACAAACACAA
The DNA here is from genome assembly GCA_014843695.1 of Archivesica marissinica. Classification (NCBI taxonomy): domain Eukaryota; kingdom Metazoa; phylum Mollusca; class Bivalvia; order Venerida; family Vesicomyidae; genus Archivesica; species Archivesica marissinica. The sequence continues at coordinate 22,857,975 of CM026401.1, forward strand.
TGCTGTGATGGATGGACATGGACAAAGACAATGCTGTGATCGATGGACATGGACAAATACAATGCTGTGGTGGATGGACAGGGACAAACACAATGCTGTGATGGATGGACAGGGATAAACACAATGCTGTGATGGATGGACATGGACAAACACAATGCTGTGATGGATGGACATGGACAAAGACAATGATGTGATGGATGGACATGGATAAAGACAATGCTGTGATGGATGGACATGGATAAAGACAATGCTGTGATGGATGGACATGGACAAAACCAATTATGTGATGGATGGACATGGACAAACACAATGCTGTGATGGATGGACATGGATAAAGACAATGCTGTGATGGATGGACATGGACAAAGACAATGCTGTGATGGATGGACATGGACAAACACAATGCTGTGATGGATGGACATGGATAAAGACAATGCTGTGATGGATGGACATGGACAAAACCAATTCTGTGATGGATGGACATGGACAAACACAATGCTGTGATGGATGGACATGGACAAAGACAATGCTGTGATGGATGGACTGGACAATGCTGTGATGGATGAACATGGACAAAGACAATTCTGTGATGGATGGACATGGACAACACTGTGATGGATGGACAAGGACAAACACAATACTGTGATGGATGGACTGGACAAATACAATGCTGTGATGGATGGACATATGACAAAAACAATGCTGTGATGGATGGACATGGACAAACACAATGCTGTGATCGATAAACATGGACAAATACAATGCTGTAATGGATGGACATGGACAAACACAATGCTGTGATGGATGGACATGGACAAACACAATGCTGTGATCGATAGACATGGACAAATACAATGCTGTGGTGGATGGACAGGGACAAACAATGCTGTGATGGATGCACATGGACAAACACAATGCTGTGATGGATGGACATGGACAAACACAATGCTGTGATGGATGGACATGGACAAAGACAATGCTGTGATGGATGGACAAAGACAATGCTGTGATGGATGGACATGGACAAACACAATTCTTTGATGGATGGACATGGACAAACACAATGCTGTGATGGATGGACATGGACAAACACAATTCTGTGATCGATAGACATGGACAAACACAATTCTGTGATGGATGGACATGGACAAACACAATTCTGTGATGCATGGACAAAGACATTGCTGTGATCGATAGACATGGACAAATACAATGATGTGGTGGATGGACAGGGACAAACACAATGCTGTGATGGATGGACAGGGACAAACACAATGCTGTGATGGATGGACATGGACAAAGACAATGATGTGATGGATGGACATGGATACAGACAATGCTGTGATGGATGGACATGGACAAAACCAATTCTGTGATGGATGGACATGGACAAACACAATTCTGTGATGGATGGACATGGACAAACACAATGCTGTGATGGATGGACATGGACAAAGACAATGCTGTGATGGATGGACATGGACAAAGACAATGCTGTGATGGATGGACATGGACACACACAATGCTGTGATGGATGGACATGGACAAATACAATGCTGTGATGGATGGACATGGATAAAGACAATGCTGTGATGGATGGACATGAACAAAACCAATTCTGTGATGGATGGATATGGACAAACACATTGCTGTGATGGATGGACATGGACAAAGACAATGCTGTGATGGATGGACATGGACAAACACAATGCTGTGATGGATGGACATGGACAAAGACAATGCTGTGATGGATGGACATGGACAAAGACAATGATGTGATGGATGGACATGGACAAACACAATGCTGTGATGGATGGACATGGACAAACACAATGCTGTGATGGATGGACATGGACAAACACAATTCTGTGATGGATGGACATGGACAAACACAATGCTGTGATGGATGGACATGGACAAAGACAATGCTGTGATGGATGGACATGGACAAACACAATTCTGTGATGGATGGACATGGACAATGCTGTGATGGATGGACATGGACAAAGACAATTCTGTGATGGATGGACATGGACAATGCTGTGATGGATGGACAGGGACAAACACAATTCTGTGATGGATGGACATGGACAATGCTGTGATGGATGGACATGGACAAAGATAATTCTGTGATGGATGGACATGGACAATGCTGTGATGGATGGACATGGACAAAGACAATGATGTGATGGATGGACATGGACAAAGACAATTCTGTGATGGATGGACATGGACAACGCTGTGGTGGATGGACAAGGACAAACACAATGCTGTGATGGATGGACTGGACAATGCTGTGATGGATGAACATGGACAAAGACAATTCTGTGATGGATGGACATGGACAACGCTGTGATGGATGGACAAGGACAAACACAATGCTGCGATGGATGGACTGGACAAACACAATGCTGTGATGGATGGACATATGACAAAAACAATGCTGTGATGGATGGACATGGACAAACACAATACTGTGATCGATAGACATGGACAAACACAATGCTGTGATGGATGGACATGGACAAACACAATGCTGTGATGGATGGACATGGACAAATACAATGCTGTGATCAATAGACATGGACAAATACAATGCTGTGGTGGATGGACAGGGACAAACACAATGCTGTGATGGATGGACATGGACAAACACAATGCTGTGATGGATGGACATGGACAAACACAATGCTGTGATGGATGGACATGGACAAACACAATGCTGTGATGGATGGACATGGACAATGCTGCTGTGATGGATGAACATGGACAAAGACAATTCTGTGATGGATGGACATGGACAACACTGTGATGGATGGACAAGGACAAACACAATACTGTGATGGATGGACTGGACAAACACAATGCTGTGATGGATGGACATATGACAAAAACAATGCTGTGATGGATGGACATGGACAAACACAATGCTGTGATCGATAAACATGGACAAAACAATGCTGTAATGGATGGACATGGACAAACACAATGCTGTGATGGATGGACATGGACAAACACAATGCTGTGATCGATAGACATGGACAAATACAATGCTGTGGTGGATGGACAGGGACAAACAATGCTGTGATGGATGGACATGGACAAACACAATGCTGTGATGGATGGACATGGACAAACACAATGCTGTGATGGATGGACATGGACAAAGACAATGCTGTGATGGATGGACATGGACAAAGACAATGCTGTGATGGATGGACATGGACAAACACAATTCTTTGATGGATGGACATGGACAAACACAATGCTGTGATGGATGGACATGGACAAACACAATTCTGTGATCGATAGACATGGACAAACACAATTCTGTGATGGATGGACATGGACAAACACAATTCTGATGGATGGACATGGACAAAGACATTGCTGTGATCGATAGACATGGACAAATACAATGATGTGGTGGATGGACAGGGACAAACACAATGCTGTGATGGATGGACAGGGACAAACACAATGCTGTGATGGATGGACAGGGACAAACACAATGATGTGATGGATGGACATGGACAAAGACAATGCTGTGATGGATGGACATGGATAAAGACAATGCTGTGATGGATGGACATGGACAAAACCAATTCTGTGATGGATGGACATGGACAAACACAATGCTGTGATGGATGGACATGGACAAAGACAATGCTGTGATGGATGGACATGGACAAAGACAATGCTGTGATGGATGGACATGGACAAACACAATGCTGTGATGGATGGACATGGACAAACACAATGCTGTGATGGATGGACATGGACAAAGACAATGCTGTGATGGATGGACATGGACAAAGACAATGCTGTGATGGATGGACATGGACAAACACAATGCTGTGATGGATGGACATGGACAAACACAATGCTGTGATGGATGGACATGGACAAAGACAATGCTGTGATGGATGGACATGGACAAACACAATGCTGTGATGGATGGACATGGACAAAGACAATGCTGTGATGGATGGACATGGACAAAGACAATGCTGTGATGGATGGACATGGACAAACACAATGCTGTGATGGATGGACATGGACAAACACAATGCTGTGATGGATACATGGACAAAACAATCTGTGATGGATGGACATGGACAAACACAATGCTGTGATGGATGGACATGGACAAACACAATGCTGTGATGGATGGACATGGACAACACAATGCTGTGATGGATGGACATGGACAAAGACAATGCTGTGATGGATGGACATGGACAAACACAATGCTGTGATGGATGGACATGGACAAAGACAATGCTGTGATGGATGGACATGGACAATGCTGTGATGGATGGACATGGACAAAGACAATGCTGTGATGGATGGACATGGACAAAGACAATTCTGTGATGGATGGACATGGACAACGCTGTGGTGGATGGACAAGGACAAACACAATGCTGTGATGGATGGACTGGACAATGCTGTGATGGATGAACATGGACAAACACAATTCTGTGATGGATGGACATGGACAACGCTGTGATGGATGGACAAGGACAAACACAATGCTGTGATGGATGGACTGGACAAACACAATGCTGTGATGGATGGACATATGACAAAAACAATGCTGTGATGGATGGACATGGACAAACACAATGCTGTGATCGATAGACATGGACAAACACAATGCTGTGATGGATGGACATGGACAAACACAATGCTGTGATGGATGGACATGGACAAATACAATGCTGTGATGGATGGACAAATACAATGCTGTGGTGGATGGACAGGGACAAACACAATGCTGTGATGGATGGACATGGACAAACACAATGCTGTGATGGATGGACATGGACAAACACAATGCTGTGATGGATGGAAATGGACAAACACAATGCTGTGATGGATGGACATGGATAAAGACAATGCTGTGATGGATGGACAAAGACAATTCTGTGATGGATGGACATGGACAACGCTGTGATGGATGGACATGGACAAAGACAATTCTGTGATGGATGGACATGGACAAAGACAATTCTGTGATGGATGGACATGGACAAAGACAATGCTGTGATGGATGGACATGGACAAAGACAATTATGTGATGGATGGACATGGACAACACTGTGATGGATGGACAAGGACAAACACAATGCTGTGATGGATGGACTGGACAATGCTGTGATGGATGAACATGGACAAAGACAATTCTGTGATGGATGGACATGGTCAACGCTGTGATGGATGGACAAGGACAAACACAATGCTGTGATGGATGGACTGGACAAACACAATGCTGTGATGGATGGACATATGACAAAAACAATGCTGTGATGGATGGACATGGACAAAGACAATGCTGTGATGGATGGACATGGACAAACACAATGTTGTGATGGATGGACATGGACAAACACAATGCTGTGATGGATGGACATGGACAAACACAATTCTGTGATCGATAGACATGGACAAACACAATTCTGTGATGGATGGACATGGACAAACACAATGCTGTGATGGATGGACATGGACAAAGACATTGCTGTGATCGATAGACATGGACAAATACAATGCTGTGGTGGATGGACAGGGACAAACACAATGCTGTGATGGATGGACAGGGATAAACACAATGCTGTGATGGATGGACATGGACAAACACAATGATGTGATGGATGGACATGGACAAAGACAATGATGTGATGGATGGACATGGACAAACACAATTCTGTGATGGATGGACATGGACAAAGACATTGCTGTGATCGATAGACATGGACAAATACAATGATGTGGTGGATGGACAGGGACAAACACAATGCTGTGATGGATGGACAGGGACAAACACAATGCTGTGATGGATGGACATGGACAAAGACAATGATTTGATGGATGGACATGGATAAAGACAATGCTGTGATGGATGGACATGGACAAAACCAATTCTGTGATGGATGGACATGGACAAACACAATGCTGTGATGGATGGACATGGACAAAGACAATGCTGTGATGGATGGACATGGACAAAGACAATGCTGTGATGGATGGACATGGACAAAGACAATGCTGTGATGGATGGACATGGACAAAGACAATGCTGTGATGGATGGACATGGACACACACAATGCTGTGATGGATGGACATGGACAAAGACAATGCTGTGATGGATGGACATGGATAAAGACAATGCTGTGATGGATGGACATGGACAAAACCAATTATGTGATGTATGGACATGGACAAACACAATGCTGTGATGGATGGACATGGACAAAGACAATGCTGTGATGGATGGACATGGACAAAGACAATGCTGTGATGGACATGGACAAAGACAATGCTGTGATGGATGGAAATGGACAAACACAATGCTGTGATGGATGGACATGGACAACACTGTGATGGATGGACAAGGACAAACACAATGCTGTGATGGATGGACTGGACAATGCTGTGATGGATGAACATGGACAAAGACAATTCTGTGATGGATGGACATGGACAACGCTGTGATGGATGGACAAGGACAAACACAATGCTGTGATGGATGGACTGGACAAACACAATGCTGTGATGGATGGACATGGACAAAAACAATGCTGTGATGGATGGACATGGACAAACACAATGCTGTGATCGATAAACATGGACAAACACAATGCTGTGATGGATGGACATGGACAAACACAATGCTGTGATGGATGGACATGGACAAACACAATGCTGTGATCGATAGACATGGACAAATACAATGCTGTGATGGATGGACATGGACAAACAATGCTGTGATGGATGGACATGGACAAACACAATGCTGTGATGGATGGACTTGGACAAAGACAATGCTGTGATGGATGGACATGGACAAAGACAATGCTGTGATGGATGAACATGGACAAAGACAATGTTGTGATGGATGGACATGGACAAACACAATGCTGTGATGGATGGACATGGACAATGACAATGTTGTGATGGATGGACATGGACAAAGACAATGCTGTGATGGATGGACATGGACAAAGACAATGCTGTGATGGATGGACATGGACAAACACAATGCTGTGATGGATGGACAAAGACAATGCTGTGATGGATGGACATGGACAAACACAATGCTGTGATGGATGGACATGGACAAACACAATGCTGTGATGGATGGACAAAGACAATGCTGTGATGGATGGACATGGACAAACACAATGCTGTGATGGATGGACAAAGACAATGCTGTGATGGATGGACATGGACAAACACAATGCTGTGATGGATGGACATGGACAAAGACAATGCTGTGATGGATGGACAAAGACAATGTTGTGATGGATGGACATGGACAAACACAATGCTGTGATGGATGGACATGGACAAAGACAATGCTGTGATGGATGGACATGGACAAATACAATGTTGTGATGGATGGACATGGACAAACACAATGCTGTGATGGATGGACATGGACAAACACAATTCTGTGATGGATGGACATGGACAAAGACAATGCTGTGATGGATGGACATGGACAAACACAATTCTGTGATGGATGGACATGGACAAAGACAATGCTGTGATGGATGGACATGGACAATGACAATGCTGTGATGGATGGACATGGACAAAGACAATTCTGTGATGGATGGACATGGACAATGCTGTGATGGATGGACATGGACAAAGACAATTATGTGATGGATGGACATGGACAATGCTGTGATGGATGGACAGGGACAAACACAATTCTGTGATGGATGGACATGGACAATGCTGTGATGGATGGACATGGACAAAGATAATTCTGTGATGGATGGACATGGACAATGCTGTGATGGATGGACATGGACAAAGACAATGATGGATGGACATGGACAAAGACAATTCTGTGATGGATGGACATGGACAACGCTGTGATGGATGGACAAGGACAAACACAATGCTGTGATGGATGGACTGGACAATGCTGTGATGGATGAACATGGACAACGCTGTGATGGATGGACAAGGACAAACACAATGCTGTGATGGATGGACATATGACAACAACAATGCTGTGATGGATGGACATGGACAAACACAATACTGTGATCGATAGACATGGACAAACACAATGCTGTGATGGATGGACATGGAAAATCACAATGCTGTGATGGATGGACATGGACAAACACAATGCTGTGATCAATAGACATGGAAAATACAATGCTGTGGTGGATGGACAGGGACAAACACAATGCTGTGATGGATGGACATGGACAAACACAATGCTGTGATGGATGGACATGGACAAACACAATGCTGTGATGGATGGACATGGACAAAGACAATGCTGTGATGGATGGACATGGACAAACACAATGCTGTGATGGATGGACATGGACAAACACAATGATGTGATGGATGGACAGGGACAAACACAATGCTGTGATGGATGGACATGGACAAACACAATTATGTGATGGATGGACAGGGACAAACACAATGCTGTGATGGATGGACAAACACAATGCTGTGATGGATGGACATGGACAAAGACAATGCTGTGATGGATGGACAGGGACAAACACAATGCTGTGATGGATGGACAAACACAATGCTGTGATGGATGGACATGGACAAACACAATGCTGTGATGGATGGACATGGACAAAGACAATGCTGTGATGGATGGACATGGACACACACAATGATGTGATGGATGGACAGGGACAAACACAATGCGGTGATGGATGGACATGGACAAAAACAATGCTGTGCTGGATGGACATGGACAAAGACAATGCTGTGGTGGATGCACATGGACACACACAATGCTGTGATGGATGGACATGGACAAACACAATGCGGTGATGAATGGACATGGACAAACACAATGCTGTGATGGATGGACTGGACAAAAACAATGCTGTGATGGATGGACATGGACAAACACAATGCTGTGATGGATGTATATGGACAAACACAATGATGTGATGGATGGACATGGACAAACACAATGCTGTGATGGATGGACATGGACAAACACAATGCTGTGATGGATGGACATGGACAAAGACAATGCTGTGATGGATGGACATGGACAAAGACAATGCTGTGATGGATGGACATGGACAAAGACAATGCTGTGATGGATGGACATGGACAAATACAATGCTGTGATGGATGGAAATGGACAAACACAATGCTGTGATGGATGGACATGGACAAAGACAATGCTGTGATGGATGGACATGGACAAAGACAATGCTGTGATGGATGGACATGGACAAACACAATGCTGTGATGGATGGACATGGACAAACACAATGCTGTGATGGATGGACATGGACAAACACAATGCTGTGATGGATGGACATGGACAAAGACAATGCTGTGATGGATGGACATGGACAAACACAATTCTGTGATGGATGGACATGGACAATGCTGTGATGGATGGACATGGACAAAGACAATTCTGTGATGGATGGACATGGACAATGCTGTGATGGATGGACAGGGACAAACACAATTCTGTGATGGATGGACATGGACAATGCTGTGATGGATGGACATGGACAAAGATAATTCTGTGATGGATGGACATGGACAATGCTGTGATGGATGGACATGGACAAAGACAATGATGTGATGGATGGACATGGACAAAGACAATTCTGTGATGGATGGACATGGACAACGCTGTGGTGGATGGACAAGGACAAACACAATGCTGTGATGGATGGACTGGACAATGCTGTGATGGATGAACATGGACAAAGACAATTCTGTGATGGATGGACATGGACAACGCTGTGATGGATGGACAAGGACAAACACAATGCTGCGATGGATGGACTGGACAAACACAATGCTGTGATGGATGGACATATGACAAAAACAATGCTGTGATGGATGGACATGGACAAACACAATACTGTGATCGATAGACATGGACAAACACAATGCTGTGATGGATGGACATGGACAAACACAATGCTGTGATGGATGGACATGGACAAATACAATGCTGTGATCAATAGACATGGACAAATAAAATGCTGTGGTGGATGGACAGGGACAAACACAATGCTGTGATGGATGGACATGGACAAACACAATGCTGTGATGGATGGACATGGATAAAGACAATGCTGTGATGGATGGACAAAGACAATTCTGTGATGGATGGACATGGACAATGCTGTGATGGATGGACATGGACAAAGACAACGCTGTGATGGATGGACATGGACAAAGACAATTCTGTGATGGATGGACATGGACAAAGACAATTCTGTGATGGATGGACATGGACAAAGACAATGCTGTGATGGATGGACATGGACAAAGACAATTATGTGATGGATGGACATGGACAACACTGTGATGGATGGACAAGGACAAACACAATGCTGTGATGGATGGACTGGACAATGCTGTGATGGATGAACATGGACAAAGACAATTCTGTGATGGATGGACATGGACAACGCTGTGATGGATGGACAAGGACAAATACAATGCTGTGATGGATGGACATGGACAAACACAATGTTGTGATGGATGGACATGGACAAACACAATGCTGTGATGGATGGACATGGACAAACACAATTCTGTGATCGATAGACATGGACAAACACAATTCTGTGATGGATGGACATGGACAAACACAATGCTGTGATGGATGGACATGGACAAAGACATTGCTGTGATCGATAGACATGGACAAATACAATGCTGTGGTGGATGGACAGGGACAAACACAATGCTGTGATGGATGGACAGGGATAAACACAATGCTGTGATGGATGGACATGGACAAACACAATGCTGTGATGGATGGACATGGACAAAGACAATGATGTGATGGATGGACATGGACAAACACAATTCTGTGATCGATAGACATGGACAAACACAATTCTGTGATGGATGGACATGGACAAACACAATGCTGTGATGGATGGACATGGACAAAGACATTGCTGTGATCGATAGACATGGACAAATACAATGCTGTGGTGGATGGACAGGGACAAACACAATGCTGTGATGGATGGACAGGGATAAACACAATGCTGTGATGGATGGACATGGACAAACACAATGATGTGATGGATGGACATGGACAAAGACAATGATGTGATGGATGGACATGGACAAACACAATTCTGTGATGGATGGACATGGACAAAGACATTGCTGTGATCGATAGACATGGACAAATACAATGATGTGGTGGATGGACAGGGACAAACACAATGCTGTGATGGATGGACAGGGACAAACACAATGCTGTGATGGATGGACATGGACAAAGACAATGATTTGATGGATGGACATGGATAAAGACAATGCTGTGATGGATGGACATGGACAAAACCAATTCTGTGATGGATGGACATGGACAAACACAATGCTGTGATGGATGGACATGGACAAAGACAATGCTGTGATGGATGGACATGGACAAACACAATGCTGTGATGGATGGACATGGACAAAGACAATGCTGTGATGGATGGACATGGACAAAGACAATGCTGTGATGGATGGACATGGACACACACAATGCTGTGATGGATGGACATGGACAAAGACAATGCTGTGATGGATGGACATGGATAAAGACAATGCTGTGATGGATGGACATGGACAAAACCAATTATGTGATGTATGGACATGGACAAACACAATGCTGTGATGGATGGACATGGACAAAGACAATGCTGTGATGGATGGACATGGACAAAGACAATGCTGTGATGGACATGGACAAAGACAATGCTGTGATGGATGGAAATGGACAAACACAATGCTGTGATGGATGGACATGGACAACACTGTGATGGATGGACAAGGACAAACACAATGCTGTGATGGATGGACTGGACAATGCTGTGATGGATGAACATGGACAAAGACAATTCTGTGATGGATGGACATGGACAACGCTGTGATGGATGGACAAGGACAAACACAATGCTGTGATGGATGGACTGGACAAACACAATGCTGTGATGGATGGACATATGACAAAAACAATGCTGTGATGGATGGACATGGACAAACACAATGCTGTGATCGATAAACATGGACAAACACAATGCTGTGATGGATGGACATGGACAAACACAATGCTGTGATGGATGGACATGGACAAACACACAATGCTGTGATCGATAGACATGGACAAATACAATGCTGTGGTGGATGGACAGGGACAAATAATGCTGTGATGGATGGACATGGACAAACACAATGCTGTGATGGATGGACTTGGACAAAGACAATGCTGTGATGGATGGACATGGACAAAGACAATGCTGTGATGGATGAACATGGACAAAGACAATGTTGTGATGGATGGACATGGACAAACACAATGCTGTGATGGATGGACATGGACAATGACAATGTTGTGATGGATGGACATGGACAAAGACAATGCTGTGATGGATGGACATGGACAAAGACAATGCTGTGATGGATGGACATGGACAAACACAATGCTGTGATGGATGGACAAAGACAATGCTGTGATGGATGGACATGGACAAACACAATGCTGTGATGGATGGACATGGACAAAGACAATTCTGTGATGGATGGACATGGACAAAGACAATGCTGTGATGGATGGACATGGACAAAGACAATTATGTGATGGATGGACATGGACAACACTGTGATGGATGGACAAGGACAAACACAATGCTGTGATGGATGGACTGGACAATGCTGTGATGGATGAACATGGACAAAGACAATTCTGTGATGGATGGACATGGACAACGCTGTGATGGATGGACAAGGACAAATACAATGCTGTGATGGATGGACATGGACAAACACAATGCTGTGATGGATGGACATGGACAAACACAATGCTGTGATGGATGGACATGGACAAACACAATTCTGTGATCGATAGACATGGACAAACACAATTCTGTGATGGATGGACATGGACAAACACAATGCTGTGATGGATGGACATGGACAAAGACAATGCTGTGATCGATAGACATGGACAAATACAATGCTGTGGTGGATGGACAGGGACAAACACAATGCTGTGATGGATGGACAGGGATAAACACAATGCTGTGATGGATGGACATGGACAAACACAATGCTGTGATGGATGGACATGGACAAAGACAATGATGTGATGGATGCACATGGACAAACACAATTCTGTGATCGATAGACATGGACAAACACAATTCTGTGATGGATGGACATGGACAAACACAATGCTGTGATGGATGGACATGGACAAAGACATTGCTGTGATCGATAGACATGGACAAATACAATGCTGTGGTGGATGGACAGGGACAAACACAATGCTGTGATGGATGGACAGGGATAAACACAATGCTGTGATGGATGGACATGGACAAACACAATGATGTGATGGATGGACATGGACAAAGACAATGATGTGATGGATGGACATGGACAAACACAATTCTGTGATGGATGGACATGGACAAAGACATTGCTGTGATCGATAGACATGGACAAATACAATGATGTGGTGGATGGACAGGGACAAACACAATGCTGTGATGGATGGACAGGGACAAACACAATGCTGTGATGGATGGACATGGACAAAGACAATGATTTGATGGATGGACATGGATAAAGACAATGCTGTGATGGATGGACATGGACAAAACCAATTCTGTGATGGATGGACATGGACAAACACAATGCTGTGATGGATGGACATGGACAAAGACAATGCTGTGATGGATGGACATGGACAAACACAATGCTGTGATGGATGGACATGGACAAAGACAAT